>JAOSBN010000005.1:3952718-3992278 GCA_027563595.1 Erythroxylum suave | reverse complement strand
CTTGTTTTGGCTTCAGTTTCTTCCATTACAAGCATTGCCACCTTTATTTGCTTTCAGAAGTAAGCTTGGTTAATTTTTCTTATTTTAAGATTAATTTCACCTGTGTTGGGAAATTATATTAAAAAAAGCTTTCAAAAGTAGTCTCAAACTTGAAACAAAATAATTAAATTCAACTCAATCTAATAATTTATTATAATTGTATTAAATTATTAATTTACATCAAATTTTATTATTTCAAATTGCATTTAAGAGATGAATTGTATTGACATATTAGCGATATTTGATTAGTTCGTGACGTCACAGTTATTATTTTTCACCGAGTTTAAATGGAGAAATTTTTTAATAATTTTCAAAATTTTTATAAATTAAAGGGTTTTTAAAAAAAGATTTCTTAACTCATAAGGGGAATTATATTTTTTATCTTAATATTTATTATTATTTACTTAGTAATGGAAAAAATTGAATGAAATTTAGCTCAAATTTTACATTTGGGTACTAATTAATGTGATTAATTAATAGTTATTGATGATAATAATAATTATTAAATACCTTTTATCTTGATGACATCCGAGTAACATCACACAATAATGGCTAGTCTAATCTATACTTACCTCGAGAAAACCATCACTAAATTGCTTAGTTCACAATAATCGTCTGTAAAGCAAAACATTGTAAAGCTCATCGCTTTCATCATTCACCAGCTTTAATTACAAAGTCCTCAGTGCACCTAAAAAGGTTGCCATTAGATTCCCCACTTGATTAGTATAGTGTTGATTCCTATTTCATGATCGTCTCTCTTCCTCGTGGGAAATGCTTAGAATAGCCCTAATTAATTTGTTGGCTATGATGTAACTTTCATTTCTTTTTCAAATTATTGTACTTTGCTATTCTTTTCTTGTTGACAATTGTGTGAAATTTCATATAATAAGTGTTATTAGAACACGATTCGATGTAATTGCGTCTAATTGCTATTCGTATCATTCGTAATTATCGTAATCGCTCACAATTTGCATTGTAGTTTAAAACCTTAATTACTCACAATAGTTCAAGACAAATTAGGGTTTGATCAAGTTAAGTGACCATTTTAAGCAAAGCTATGATGTAACTTTCATTTCTATTACAATCTAATGTAGTTAGCTATTCTTTTCTTGTTGACATTAGTAAGTGCCAAAACAAAGATAATTTATTGTAATTGTGTTACTTTGGTCACAATAGCAAGACATCTTAGGGTATGACCAAGCTAACCATTTTAAGCAAAGTTGAAGAAGATTGGCATGTAGTCCATAAAACAAGTTAGTGCAATAAGGATTAGGGTTTGCAGAAGCTATTTGCTTTCAACTCTCTCATATAGCTAGGCAGTATACATGGAAGGGTAAAGTTTTGATTTTTGAAGCATTTAGCCATTTGAGGACCTTTTCTTGGTTACCAAAGTTGAGAGCTATTTGCTTTGAATGGTGATTTTAGTAAAAATTAAAAAGGGATTGTAGTTGGGTTTGCCCTTAAATAAAGAAACAATGTAAGTATATATAATACTAGTTTACTAGTGTACTTTTTCTTGTCCATATTTCACATCTCCTATCAACTGTATATGATATCACTCATATTTCTTAGCTTTTACTTCTTAATCTAAACATTGAAAATGTTGTCCCACATGACATAACGTGACATGGGTTAATCCTTTTAAAAAAGATAAAAGAAGAGATAAAAATAATTTATACATTTATAAAATACAAGTAGTAATTTAGTTTTTTAGCAATTGCATTTTATTACCCAAATTAATTAGTATGGTCAATGAGTTAAAAATCGAATTAGTTTGATCAGTTCAATCAGAAAAATCTTGAATCGACCAATTTCCTCATCTAGTTTACCTTAATGATTTTTATTATTAAAAATTGATAATTTTGTTAATTAACCAATTACTTTTCTTAAACTAATCAATTTTTATAAGCAAAAAAAAAGATGTTTATTTAACAATTGGGTTGATTTTAAATTCTTCAATTTATTTAATCTTTATCATATATCGATTTTATAACAATATGATAATATTTAAATCTTTAAACGTTAAGCATCTTATCTTATTACTTTAATAGTTGATTTAATTTTTAAAATATTTGTCAACCGAAAAGGTTACTCCACCAATTAATTACTGTGTTAAATATGTGCACAAAGTCATAAAAAGTCTATGGAAAAATGACCTAATCTTTAAAATTATTAGAAATTGATAATTTTAAGTTTTTCCAAAAAACATTTTTTTAGATTTCAGATAAAAATGACAATATATATATTAGACATAGCTTAATTAAATATTAATAATATGATAATCTAAATCAATTCTTAAACCCGAATAAACTAATTAAATTCAGCATAAATTAATAATGAGTCAAGTTTTAATTAGTTAAGTTTCAATTTAAGAGCTGAGTTAAATCTTCACATATATATTATTTTATTAGTATATATATAATATTTATATGAAAAATTAAAAACTAGAAAGTATTTTTTAATTTTATAAAATTTTAAATTCTGAAAATAGAAAGGAAGTTTATATCTTTTCCTCCGAATTAAACAACTTATTTGATTTTAAATATCTGACATGAAATAATATACTCAAAACAAAGTAGGATAAGTTCAACTTCAAGGAGATAGACCCACCACCACCGTGCATGGTTGACAAATGACAAGTGTATAGACTATAGACCATTTGCAGACCCCACAGGTCACTGCCAGGAAAGAACAACATAGAATTAAACAAAATCCCATTATAAGCCACACAGCTCTTCAAGGATGATTCTGCAGCTTTTTTAGCTTCTTGCCCACAAAAAAACCCTAGTCACTGGGCCACCATAGTAGTACAGCTCTTTAACATTTACTTCTTCTCTCAGTCTCAGTGCCATGTACTGCTACTCTCTCTGATATCATATTATCATGGCTTGCTGTGTTTGCAATCATCATCTCATGTCATCACCATTTCTATAGTTTCTTTCTTTCCTTCTATATATCATTTCTTGCTTCTTTGCTTTTTCTTTGTGGGGTTTTCTTCCTTCGTCTTGTCAACCTCTTCAGATCTCTTTGTGCTTGAGAGTTTACATAACAGGGAAGATTGTGTAATCTCTTTCTCTTTTTCTTCTCTACCTGTAGGCTGTTTTCGCTTCTTCTATATCATATACTAAGCTCTTGAGACAAAGATAAGCAGAAATGGGGCATCACTCTTGCTGTAACAAACAGAAAGTCAAGAGAGGGCTTTGGTCACCGGAAGAAGATGAGAAGCTCATCAACTACATTTCTACATACGGACATGGTTGCTGGAGCTCAGTCCCAAAACTTGCAGGTACCCCTTTTTTCTTTTCTATTATTGTACACTCAAGTTTCTCTCGACTGTTTTAGGTAATCTCAGGCCCGAAATATCAAAAGACTACAAAACCCTTCTCGTGATCCTTCTTCTTTCCCGTTTACTACTTTTTTCTTGGGAATATGGTTGTTTCTCAAAACCCTTCTCGTGATCCTACTTCTTTCCCGTTTACTTCTTTTTTCTTGGGGACATGGTTGTTTCACAGGGTTGCAGAGATGTGGAAAGAGCTGCAGATTACGCTGGATAAACTATCTCCGACCTGACCTGAAGCGTGGAAGCTTCTCTCCTCAAGAAGCAGCCATTATCATTGAGCTTCATACCATTTTAGGCAACAGGTAGAGAGAGCTGTATAACAATCTGTATCATCTGCAACGAATCGTTATTGGTTTATCATTTTTTATTGTCACATACAGATGGGCACAGATTGCTAAGCATCTTCCAGGAAGAACAGATAATGAAGTGAAGAACTTCTGGAATTCAAGCATAAAGAAGAAGTTCACCACCCATGATCAAGTTTCGGGTTTAGCCACCTTCACTGATGTGCGCAACTCTAGTCTTTCTGAAGAATCTGCCACTTTCTTTGCTCTAAATTCAAACCCTAGCCTCATTCTGAGTGCTCAACAGGACCAGCTCTACCACCTTCCTTCACCAACTTCAATGCTTCAAAGTTTCAGCCATGGAGACTTCAAATTCAACCAGCCCTGCAGTTACAATTTTGATATGGCTGATTTTCCACCATCAATCCCAGCAGTTCCAAACAATCCATCTTCATATGACTCAATGTGGGCATCACCTTATTTACCTCAATTCATCGATCCAAACCAAGATGATGCTGATACTGGTGGGATTCCAACTTACAATATTGGAGGAAAAGTTTCTGATCAAAATGTGGCAGCAGCAATTGCTTGTGAGACTGAACCTATGGTTCCTTTGATCCCAAAACTCTGTGAGATCCTTGAAGGAAATATCTGTGGAATGCCATCTTCATCTTCATCTTCATCACAGGATCAGGCAATTGAACCACTGGTTAGGCTTCCATATTTCCCATCTCTGCCCTACCCAAATGATCTGCAGATTCCAAACAACCAGATGCAATACATTGAGGCCATCATATCATCACTTCCACCATCATCATCACCACCCTCGTCACCTTCATCATCTGCATATTCAAGTGGTCAATTTGCTGCAAACCCTAACCTTCCCTCTAGCTGGGATGCTTAGACTATGTGTGTGAGTCTAGCTAGTGGAATATTCTATAGGTATTGTGGAATGGAATGATACATTTTGATGATAAAAGAGTGCAGTATTGTTTTCCCTGAAATATGGGTCAGATGGTGAGTGCAATATTGTTATGGAAAAAACCTAAATGTTACTACTTCAGGGTTCTTCAGTGAGTAATGCTTGTTCCTGAGGCCTTCATAAATGTGTGTAGGCTCTTTCAGGTAGCCTTCCAAGTCTTCCCTGTAAAATAATCTTCATTTATATTTCCATTGAATTGCCTAATGAAATATCAGTTTCATTGTTTATTCTCGATTTCTAAAGAGTACAAATTCACAATTGTTCTTGTCAACTTTTGCAAATTCTAACATATGATGATCACTTTTTGTTTGTGTATGACTCATATATATATATATATATATATATATATATATACACTCAGAATATGTAACTATGAAATATTTTTAGAATAATGCGCATGTGCTTTTTACTATGATTTAAAAACTTAACCGATTTAACCAGTTCAACTATAAAATCTTGAATCATCTAAATTTTTCGATCAGTTTTCAATTTTATGGTTTTATTTATTTTAACAACTCTTGTTGTTACAAAACGACCAATTTATTAAGTAATCGTTTAATTTTTTGTAAATTAATAAGTTTTATAAATTAAAATACATTAATTAATTTCATTTAACAATCTCTTTTTTTAATTAAACTTCAAATTTTTCGATGAATAAGAATAATCTCTTTAAATCATATTTTAAATTCTTTAATTTTATTTAATGTTTAGCCTATTTTATGACAATTAGTACTGAATGAACCTTTTAATACTTAAATATCTTGTTTCACTGGTTTAACTTTTGATCTAATTTTTAAAACATTAAGTTTTTAAAATATTTGGATGAACAAAATTGTGTATCAACATCTATTCCTTTCTGCAATGCATAAAGGAAAATACATAATAGAACACAGACTTATTGGTACAACAAAAAATTTTCTAAAAGAGAACACAATTTCAAATATGAATTTGTTAATTAAAACTCCTGCCTACAAAAATAATATATTATTTAGTGAAAGAGATATTCGTTTTTATAATAAATTGTTTTATTGAAATTGTGTTTTTAGTAAATTTCTAATTTAATTTTTTCTTAAAATTATTAAAATTATGTTAAATAAATTATATATGTAATATTATACTAGACTTTACAATTAGGGATCCTAATGAATTCAAAAAATTTTGATAAACATGAGTATAATCGAGTTCAGACTCGAACCCGAAATTATTTGATTTATAAACATGCTTAAAAACTTAAATTTATTTATTAAATCGTGTTTGGACTTTTTCGGCTTAAATTCAACTTAAATATTAGACCCGATCTTGGATTAATCACTCTATATCCAAAATAAGAAGTCTTATCTCTTTGTCATCTCTAATTGTACCACTGAAACTATGATCTAAAAGCCACTAATTACAAGATCAACTTAAAACTAATTTTCTTCTTCCAATGTAAGAGCATAGCACGATTCTTCAATGCTAGTTCACTCGATAGATTAGATTGTTAATTCAAGAAATCAAGGTTGAGACTTGAGTAGATTTGGAGATGACCTCTTATGTTGTATATCAACATAAACATGTCTCTTGAAAATGCTTTAATAAATATTAGACACAATTAAGTGATTCAAAATTTGCAGTCATTCATGTTCTCTAATCCGTTAATCGAATCAACTCGGATTTTATATGTTAACTTCAGATAATGATAATACTATGAGTCCTACTGATAATACTATAAGTCCTGACAGTGCTATGGGTCCTAAACCCATACTGACTTATTCTAGGAGAAAGAGGGAGAAGGGACCGAACATGGGCCTCAAACCCATGTTGACATACTCTAGGAGAATCAAGGTAGGGAAGGGTGAGTCAGCTGACGGTTAGTGAATTCGTTAGAGGAGAGAGAGAGAGTACACTATGTAAGGGGGGGTAGTACAGATGAGGAGGTATCTTTGCTGATACACTTTCTCAGCTGCTAAGCTAGAGGGGCCATTGTTGGTTGGAGAGCTATAGCTCTTGTAATCAGTGGCGATAGCCATATATATATCAATAAAATCCTCTTCTATCATCCATTTGCTTATCAGTTTAAATCGCACTTTTTACCGTAAAATAATATCATTTTGGACAATTATATAAAATAACATTATTTTAGTAGTAGAGAGTTAGGCCTGTTAATCTTTTCAAGCAGGCCTCCAGGCTTGAAGTCCGCTCAAACTTGAGCTCGGTTGTTGATATTGGGTTGGGTCAGACCGGGTCGATATTGCCAAGCCCAATGTTATCCATTCTAAACCAAAGGAAAATTGAACTAGGTAGCCAACTGAAATGGAAAGCAAGAGCATTATTAGAATTTAGAATAGTTTTAATACATACACATCTTGTAAACACGCTCATATCCAAAAGTTGAACATTCTGAAACAGGACAAACGGAAGACGAAATCAAACTCTGATTCTGAACTGCTGGGAGAATTCCTAAAAGAAACTCAAAGCAGGCTGAGCCACTAGAAAACTGACAATGCTGATCAACAACTTGGTTGGACTAGGAACACATGAAACTCTAAATCCTTCTATTTTTTTTTACCCCTGTAACGATTTCATAGAGTGCTAAGCGGTGATTCTTGATCGACCTTTTGCGATCCTCCGAGCAATGACTTTCCGTCCACCCTTGGTTGACTTGCTGTTCATGTTCAAAGTTCTTATTAAGCCTTGGAACTTCTACTAAGACAATGAATTAAGCGTATATATCAAGAAAGACACAGAAACAAGAACATCCTAAAGAACCAGGCCATAGATCATTAACAAAAGAGAATTATAACAATTCCCTGCAGACAGTTTTAAACAAAACTTAAGTTGTTTCAGCCATTTGAGCAAATGACAAGCTTTTGACATAGCAGCACAAGAACTCAACTTGTTTCATGCAAGATTGGAAACAATAGTGCAACTATGTAAGAACTTAACACCGTCCTCCAAATTTTGGTTGCTTGGCATGTTCTTATTCCCTTCCAAGGATCTAAAGACATTGGCAACAATCCTAAAATCATTTCATTACTGGCTGACGTCGGATTCGCACATTTGATACCTACGTAGAACCAAAGCGAGAGAGGGGCAGAAGTTACCGTGCGAAAAATCCATGATTCCTCTTGCGTCTAATCAAGCTAGGCTGGAATGTTCGCTTAGGAAATAAGAGCATTGGCTCATCTGATGAATCCCCTGCATCAACACAACACAAACTCGTTATGCAACCAGAAATTGGTCCACGTTCAGAGATGCTTTGATTTGTGACCAAAGAACACTAAGAAAAAAAATATCCTAAAATTAAGTTCATCAAAAGCAATTACACAGGGCAAAAAGATCACATTTTGAAAACATTTTCAGAGACCCAACAAGCCTAGGAGTTGAGAAATCTAAACCGTCATAAAATTCAGAACCCCGATTCTAAGAACCCTAAAGTTTGACAAGCAAACTGTAGCCCACACATATATAGAAACAGAATGCGGTAGGGGAGGTACCATCAGGCAAGAAGAAGCGAAGAGAGGGGAGACCGCAGGGAGGAAAGAACCCTTGGTTTGCAGCGATCTTCAGCGACTGGGCGTCGTTCTGTGGAAAATGGAGAGATGCACGGAATTTAGAAAGAGAAGGGAAGAGTTGGGGAGTGATCTGGAGGCCGTTAGACGCAATTTGATGGTTGGATTGAGGGATTAAAACAAGATTCGATTTTGAATGAAGCAACCTGTTCACTACCGAAGCTCCGGTTCGAATTAGGGCTTTGGTCGCCATGGTAGAGCAATCCTAAAACCCTAGTGAAACTGAAGCGAGTGCGTGAGAGAGACAGACAGCAAGAGAAGCCTGATGGAAAGCGCCAAGTTGATAAAAACGACGCCGTTGCATGGACACATTCAAATGGACTCCAAGAATCACATCAGGGGCCCTATTAGTATAAATAAGGGGACATTTTGCCTCATTTAATTCTTGAATTTTGATTTTTTTTCCAGGTGGGTTATTCGAAAATAATAATTCTTGAATTTCATTTTGTTATTGTTGGTATTTCTTGAATTTTTGTAAAAGTTTACTTAGCATCTTAAATTAACTTTTTAAAATAAAAATCTTAAATTACAAAATATATTTTTCAAATTCTTTATGGTTTGCAAGTGAATTTTTAATAAAATTATTTTCTCATTATTAAGTTCTAACCTCAAAATTCAATACCCTTAATCATTACTAAAATATCAAAAACATCTAGTGTATGTACAAAAGTGCATTCATTCATTAAGACTCTAGTATAGAGCCCATCTTGTGATGTACCATTTCCTTCAATCAGTCCCTAGGAACACAGCCATGAATCTAGTGTTTGAAGAATAAAAAGAAGATACAAATCCAGAAATATGCAACAAGTAGAGACCAAGGCAGGGTCATGTAAATTAAGAACCCTGGCTGTTGTAGATTACATTTGTATAATAAGTTACTAGAATACATAAAACAGCTGAGCAACAAACCAAACCCATCAAATATTTAATACAATAATTAAATCAAAAACTAATGAAGATTTGAGGTGGAAAAATAGAGGGAAAATGAATGATGACTAAACAACTCAATTACTCTTGCAGATGTGTACAAGTAGACTTTATCACATTGATTAATGGAGGCTTCTATGATCCTTTTCAAGAGCAGACGAGATCCAGTCCGATACGGCTGAGTGCGTTTCTGATTCGAGATGTGGCGAAAGCGATAACGGGATTATGGCAACCTAGTTATTCAAATGATGATAAAGAATATGAAAAGGGAAGGAGTATCAAGATGGCAGCATTTCTGATGAAAATTCGATGGAAATTCTACTAGTTTCTGTGAAACTTGAACAATGGAGGCATTTGAAACTAAGTTCACCAAAGTTGGAAATGCGAGTGAGAAATGCGGCTAATGATATGTGTGATCCTGACAAAAGCAGAACCTTAGATTGCTTCTTATTACAATTTTTGTTATGCATATGGCTTCCATTCCCTCACAGATAGACCTAACTTCAAATGCCCTCTGAGAATCCATTTTAAGTTTTCTGAGCTTTATGAACATTCAGTTAATCTTTCAAGTGAACGAATGACACCCATTAACATGAAAATAGGATAGTATAACTTACAAATCCGCTTTCAAGAGCTCTGAAGTCCAGATTTTCATCAGTATCTTCCTGCTCCTTGTCCAGAAACTGGAAAAGTGGCACAACAAGGATTAATTTATTGTTGATAGAACAGCTGAAGTATTTTATGCAATGCAATAATAAACAAAAAGACAGGCAAGCTATGGTAGTTTAGACCCACATGGATTCCTAAAACTTATGTAGAGAGGATCTCAGTAAAAAGTAACATAACAAGGAAGACACTCTAGAAGTTTTGAGTTCTCCGGACCCAACAAATGCTAAATTATCTCATGAATTAACATCTTCCAAATGTAAACTCAGAACACTCATCACTAGAGTTCTGTGACACTTATCTCTTTTTTTTCCCCTTACCTCCAATCGAAAGTACTTTTTTACTCGGTTGGTCTCTGACTTTCCTGCTACCCCAACTGACTCAATCTCTACATTCTTCTTCTGTGTGGTCAAGTGGCGAGCTGCACCCTAAGAGAGACAAAGGTGCAACTTGATGAGAAATAAGAAGAGTTGAAGATGAGACAGATACAATCTTGATGCCAAATAAGAAAGGAGGGGTTACTCAAGAGAAAAAGAAGACATTTTGGGTGGCGGATACTCACAGCTGCAGAGGCATCCCTACTAAGTTGTGCAAGCTGCATTCCGAGGCTTTGCTGATTGGACATGAAACTTCCAGTATGAGGATGCCTGTTCGCTGAAATAGCTTGCCAGTTAAGCATGGACCTCCACGTACTTTGCTTAGCCAGCTTGAAGCCCTGTAAAGTAAAAGTACAAGCAATGAAAGAGGGAAATTTCCTTAGCAATAGCTTTGTGATGTGTTACACAACATGAAAATACAGTACACATATACACCATCTATGTTTCACACCATGTAAACAATCTAAGAACGTGAGCATCTACCATGTTGTTGTCTGTGGTGATCCAGACTCATTACATTACGGCTACTATTCACTTGGCTAAGTTTAGTTGTATGCATGTTACAAGATTCAGGAAGTTATGTAGGGTATGTACACCTGTGTCGGATTGAGGTACGATCAGCAAGAACAGTTTAGTTAACAACACCAGCAGCTAAAGAAAAACACCTACCTTGTTTGTAGATGGAGAAGTGGGGATTTCTATGTCCAGTGAGCAACTCTTTGGGAAAACCCCTTTTTCTATATCTCTGATAGCAGCAGTTATTAATGGCAAACAGATAGCAACAGCATCCTTAAAATCACTTTCTTGACTTTCATCCTTCTTCCTGTAATAGAATATAAATACGGATGATTACTCATAAGCAATGTCAGAAGATGGTAATTACCAAAGGACGTTTAGTTACCAATTCAGAGATATTGACAGAGATGGGACACCATAAATCAGTGCCTCTTTGGCTCCGGCGACAACACCTGAGTAAAACCTGAAGTATTTTCAAGTAACAAGAATGGATGTAACCATCTTAACTAAGATACAATATCAATCAATTAAAATACTATACTTCTGAGTTGTTATCCTAATGGAAACTCAAACAAGATGTTATTGAACCAGTACACAGGCACGAGCAGATTACTAACATGTGATGACCACAGCTTGATCCCCGGTTAATTCCACTAATGACCTGAAAATCAAATCAAAACAAGCTTAAGGTAGGCCTAAATTATAATTAAACATAAGTTGTATGTGCCTACATAACAACACAAATCTAACCAGTATAGGCTTTGACCAAGAAAACAGTGCTCCAGATAATGCCAATGAGACACAATCGACTGGAGTTCCTGAGTACCAAGACCAAAGGTAAGCATTTGCAACTAAAAGGTATCCCGTAACAGTCAAAGACTATAGCAGACATACGTAGGCAGGCAAAGTTTAAGGTAATAAAGATCTACATCTGAAAACATATTATTTCTAAGCAGTTTTCCAGTCATAAGCAAAAATTAAGAAGTTATTTGAACATCTCAGATCCAGAATAGGGGGCTCTATTACTGTTAAAACATGAAATTTACCTTTCCAGTAACAATATCCACCACACTGGGAAAAGAAATCAAATTAAGCATCAAGTATGACTCTACCTGAAACTTCGAAAGCTGTGGCACCACCAACATCAGCAGAAGTTACAGCAACTGTTTCCCGTAGAGTCAAGGAATGACCTGCCATTGATTTGTCCCTAAACCAAACGACTCACAAACTAAAGAAATCAAGCTTACAACTTTAAAGGAGGGTAAGAAAAAGTGGCCATGTAGGCCTGTAGAATTCTCAAATCATAATGTGCAAGAGATGTAAAGAGAGAACCATATATCCAAACTTGATATCTTTCCATAACAAGAAAGCACCCAAAGGAGAAAATCTACTTAAGGTAATAAATGAAATATAAAGAAGGAATATTCTTCGCAGATGTAAAACAACAGGGACAACCCAGAGGAGCAAAAAGATAAAGGCTTTCAAAAATATCCAAATAAGATAACAATGCTAAACAACCACAAGTGGTAGAAAAAAATAGACTAGGAAAAAGAGAACCCACGATTGAGGAGCGCAGACATGGACATTGTAGAGACCTTCACGGACCAAAGCTTCAACAAGATAGACTAGACCAGGGGACTCAATCCCATCACCATTGGTGACCAAAAGAATAGGCTTTGATGAATCTTCCGTGCCCACTGAACTTTCAGTAGAGGTAGAAGCAGATGGCTCTGTGGATTTATCACCGGAATCATTTGATTGGTTCCCATCTTCACCTTTTCTGCTCAGCAACACTTCCTGAAGATTGGAAACCAAACCTGGAGGCAAAAAGTTGTTCTTCACAGAAGTCATTTTCCAAGAAACCCCGACAAATCCCACAAAAGTAAACAAACACACAGAGATGTTAAGCCCTTTGAATCAAGAATCAAAACCCTCAAGAGAAGAGAGAGTAGAGGCAAAAGTGGGCAGCAAAGAGCTGAAAATGAAAAGGGCAAATAGACGGATAGACCGGGTCCAACGGGGTTAAGGCTAAAAGGGAAGTAAACAAGAGGAAGAGATTATAGAAAGAGATTGAAGGCAAATGAGGTTTCAATGGTGACGATCAAGGAGATGAGAGAAAGAAACAGTTTTTTATGGTAAAGATTCAAACTTGGAAAAGGGAAGATTGTTCTGATACTGATCACGCCTTTGGGTCGTGCCTTTACAACTAAACTAAAGTACGTGGCAAGCTTAAAGATCGAATCTTTATTAGTTCTGTTTCTCAAGCTTTGATGCTGCCTTGTCACACACGTACGTGAACACCATTGCTTCATGTTTGGTAATAATGAACCAAACCAAACACATGATGTAATAAAATCTCACACACTTACATTTATTATTAATATCAACTTAACAAGATGAATTTATGGTATTTTAGGTTGTTTACATGTAATATAAATAAGGGTAAAAATATAAATTTCCTTTTTTATTTTTCTATTTAAAAAGTATTTGTAAATATAAAAATTACATTACAATATAAATTATAAATAAAGTAAATTTTAATAATGCTTATAGCATGCGTTATAATCCTTCTCAGACTCTCGCAAAATAGGAAGCGCGTTAACTTTGACTTGACTTTTCTAGCAAATTATTTTAACAAAATATATATTTAATAATCAGTTATCAGTTATACAATAATTTGTGTTAAAAAATCAAATAGGTTGGTGTGAGTGATTCAACACTCTCATCCCTTAATTAGAGGTCTCGAGTTCGAGCTTTGAAAATGAAGAAACTTGTTTGGCTAACACTTTACCTTTTATGGGCTGACCCGATGCGAGCGGAGACTAGTTTAGATGTGGATGGCTTAAAGACACCTTCTTAAAGTTAAGATCCTCCTAAGACACCTCGTGAGCTAAAAAAATAATTTGTGTTAAAATAAATAAATAAATAATTTTATAATTTATTAATATTAAATAGTTGGATGGTGGGTGGGTGCAAGAATCTTGGAATTTCTTACATGACATGCTGAAGTTATTCTCTTGTCGCTGCAAAACCTTACTGTTTAATTAATAATTCATATTGTACCTTAGATTTTGGACAAATTTCACAGATCTCGAGATTTTATTACTCTTTGTCTTCTTCCTAATTTATGTTATAATAGATTCTCTAACTTAAAAATTGTTTCGGTTTGATTGGCTACGCAATAAAAATTTTAAATCAGCCATTTCGATTTGATTTCAATTTTTTAATTTAATTTAGTTTAATAGTTTTTATTGTTAAAAATTAATCATTTCATTAATTAATTGAATAAATTTTGTAAACTGGTCAGTTGTTATAAACCAAAATAAATTAATTAATTTTCATTTAACGATTTATCTTTCAATTAAAATTTTGATAAGTAAGGATACTATTTTTCAACTTTATTTAATCTTTAATTAGTTTAATAACGATTTAATATCAATTGAATCTTTTAAATTTTACATTTCCTGTATTACCGATTTTGAAAACATTACTAATTTAGGTCTTCCAAGTATTCAGGAGTTTTAAATTCTATATCTTGATAATAAAATAACTCCTTCTATGATAAGAGGCGGGGAACTATTATATAATTAATTAATATTTAAAAATTATTACAATTTTTGTAATTTGTAAATTTTTTAGTTTTTATTAAAAATAAAATAGAAATTTGCACTCAAGAAAGTTTTTAAATATAATATAAACTAATTAATTTAAACAAAATTAATAATTTAAAATAAATGTAATAAATTATTAGTTTGAATTAAATTTAATTGATTCGAATTAACCATCTTATTTAATAATCCCACACATTTTTACCATTAATTTTAACAAAATTAAAAAATAAAAAATTATATGATAATTTTAAAGATTAAACCATTGTCCTTTGACGAAAAATATATAAAACTATAAATACTTGATGCGTTAAAATCATATTAAGATAATTAGATATTAGCAAATTAAAGAGATATTTTACAACATCTTTATTAGTTAAGAATAAGGCTATATGCTATTAGACCATTTTAAATTAAGGATATTAATGGATCGAACCAAGGGCATCCTCGACCTTAGACCATGATAGCCTGTGGTCCGGCGACCATGGCCTACCATTTCTTTTTCTAAAAAAACTTCAAAAATAATGTTATTTTTACAAACCAGTGTCATTTTAGAAGTAAAGGTCGAGTCAGGGTCAGATCTCGTGGCCCGACGTGGACCAAATTTTTGTTGTATTTAAAAAAAATAATTTAAACTTTCTTAAATAAAAGATGACAAAAGAGACATTTTACCAATTACTCCATGTAAGTAACAAATATTCTGTAATCATGAAGATTAGAATAATTTAAGATTGTTGCACCAAAGCCAACCATCATGATTAAAATTTTGGAAACAAGTCATTACAATCTTGAATTTGACCATTTCAAGTTTTAAAAAATAAATAAATCTAATAATTTATAATGAAAATTCCTCTTAAACACATATTCAGATAGATCTAATAATACCCAACTTTTTTTAATTATAGAATAAATATATTTTAAAAGGGTTAAATACATTTATTTCTTTTTCATCTTAAATTTTCTCAGTTGATATGAGATCAGATCTCCTGTTTCGATTACAGTGTTTTTATCATATTTTATTAAATCTTATCCATATAATTATTCTGTCCAAATAAATATATGAATGAGATCTAATAAAACAATATTAGAACAGAATAATTAAATTTGATGTGACTTGATATTTGATATTTACCTTTTTTCTATAATCTTTTCTCATGTAAGAAACCAAAACATATCCATCCAACTTCCGACAATTGGCCAGGTTCAAGTCGACATCAGTTAACATACAGACACCGACAGATGAAATTTACTACAAGACACAAGCTTGCTTCTAACATTAAACTTAGGTTAAGGCTACAGTCTTTCATCAAATGTAGCTAAACCCAATAATTTACACAGTATATGTCCCGAACTTGAACCGAATTATCTCCCGACGTTCTAAATCCAGCTCACGCAAAAAAGCTACTATTTTTCATACAAGGACAGGAAAAAATTTAATGTCTTGTCAGCTTAATTATGAGAAAGAAAATAGGGTAGTTGGACACAGGTTTGGGGTATATTGGCTTGAATGATGAAGAAAGGGACACGGACTTGGACATTTTGTGTCAGGTAATGTAAATAAACCCTGGAGGTTGTGTGATGGTGGAGCCAGTGACAACCTAAAATTTGACTTCTCACGTTCTACAAAGGAAAGGAGGTGTCATGCACTTCTCATTAGTCATGGGTAAGCTTTTTGACTTTTGAGACATTGTCCCATGTCTTTCAGATTTACCTGTAGGGCCCTGAGCAATATCATGCCATGTTCCTTACAATCATGCAGCACGTTTCTTGATTAAGAGAAGTACCTCCTGATGAATCAAATCTAGTCCCGGTATCATCTACATATGTGCAACTCTATATACATGTTGGTAGACAAGAGTTTTATGCATGTTTCAGCTTACTGGTTTGATAAGCTGAGCTCCACTGATTTGCCAGGAAGTCTTACGCATGTTTATTAACTGATTTCACCCATGGATGGAACCCGACAGTGTTATGGGCTTGTCATATTCACTTCCTTGGTCGAGGCTGTATTCGTCCATGTAGGTGTTAGCTGCAAACGTACCTTTCCTGTCAACTTTTGCTAGGAAATCTCTACAGGAACTTGCATTGCTAGAAGATCTTCCAAAGTTGTACATGTATCTGTTGAATTTTTATGTAACAGTTAGGTGTCTTTTTGCTTTCTCTTCTTTGCACTACTTGCTGGGAAAATATCTTCTGAGCAAGCAATAGGGTTCTTCAAGCTCTTTGTCAAAATGCTCCTGATATTCTCGATAATTTCCTTGTTTTCGGAAGTCATATCGTCTCTCGACAGCGTATTGGCTAGCGCCAACATTTTTGTCATTCCAACAACCTGAAGGAAAAGATTGACACAGTTAACCATTTCGTGCTCCATCAAGCCTACGTGACCAAAAAGACAATAGTCAATAAATAACTTAGTGTTGTTAGAGCCTTACAGTCTGCCGAAAGACAGACTCCAAAGACGTATGGCGTCCCAAATATCTTCTGGTAATCTTCGAATACCACTGATAATATTCATCATCATCTGCCCCCTCACCACCTTTTACAATATTGTCCTGACGTTTCAGCCATTCAGAACAACTTGAATCTGGACTTTCTAGTGTATCTACCTCACTGTCAACCCTTACAGCTTGTGGTATAGGTTGACTTATACCGAATTGCCTTAAGCAACGATCTGGATTGTGCTTTTCTGATTTGTCAAAGCAAAGCAATGTTGTCTTGGATCTACCAAGAATCAACATAAGCTTGATACCTTCTGGAATAATTCTGTTGACATTCTTGTAAGGTAACCAGTCAACCTACACGTCCCCATTAAGACAATGATATCATGAATGGTCAAATAAGAAAGGTGGCTAAGAGCCTAGGAATATCCACAAAAAGAGAAAGCATATTGAACAAGTAGCAGAAATGTACATCCTGTGGTTGCAGAGAATCCAACGCCTTGCGATATTGAATGAGATTGCATTTTACTCGCTGGCCATTTTGTTTTTGCTTCCACCGAAGTGCAAGTGGAAAGGTACCATTGGTTGCCTCTTGACAGAGTTTTGGGCGACCAATATTTAGGTGAGAGTAACTCCAACACTAAAATAAAGAAGTAGGAAAATTGAAGCGAGACTATGTATATATTCACAATGAGTAAAATTTTTAGAATATAAGAGTGGGGAATATATTCCAAGAATGCTTTAGTTTGCCTAGCTTTCTAAGTTAATAGAGGCATTTGTCATCCAGTGTAAGAATTAGAATAGGAATCCTATATAGGAATCGAATATCTTTCAACTAAAAACCCATTTGTGTAGAAGTATGTCTGCAGTTAAGTAAAATGCAACTCCTACGCTATCCTGCAAGAAAAAGAGGAAAACCAAAAGGAGTTGGAAGAAGCAAGTCAAAAAGAAATGCAAGCAACCTGCAATAGAGTCAAACAGCCACTGATGGTGCTTTGTGATTTAGTAGTGGCATTACCAAGTGCTCTATACAGAAATGCCAAAGCTGCTGCACCCCAAGCATACTTCCCTGCTCTGTCAAAATCCTCAAACAACGACAGGTACATAACTGGAACTGTATTCCCACCAGTTGTGGAAAACATGGTACTCCCAATAAGATACAGAAGATAAGCACGTGTAGATTGCTCAACCTCTTCAACTGAGGCATTTTCTGAACACTGTGAAAATGTTTCTTTCAACCATGACAGCTTTACAGATCCACCTCTTCGATCATTTGATGATGGTGTCTTCCCTAAGAGCCTCTCACATGAGAACCCACTAGAAGAATCTTTAACTGCTGCACCTGTAACGGCCTCTCCATCAATTGCCAATCCTAATATGAGTGCAACCTCATCCAAAGTAATGGTCATTTCCCCAACAGGCAGATGGAATGTGTTAGTTTCCTTTCTCCACCTTTCAACAAGGGCAGAAATCAGCTGGTTGTCTAAACTAAATGCTCCAATTTTCATGAAGTGCTTAAATCCAGCTTTCTCCACCAACTCCATTTGTTTTGCCATCAACTTCCACTCATCTAGTTTTGAGGTGTGCTCATGGCATCTAAGTGCACCACGTTCCTATAAATTATCCAAAAAAAATCACTATGCTAAAGCCTATTAACTTCTCAACAGAGTTGATCATGGAAACAAAAGAGGAAAAGAAAAAATGGTCTAAAATTAAACCGTACCAGTCCTTCCCAAACAGCAGAAGACACATGTTCGTCTTGATCATAGAGTACAGAAGGATCAACCGGCCCAGGGCCATCGCTAAACCCATCTCCTAGAGCATTAGTGGATGAATCTACAACAACCAACTCCCCAATCGTGTTCATCATGCAAAGATCAATCAAACAAACTCCACTATGTTTAGGATCACAAGGTCAGCAGTTGCTAAGAAAAACAACAAGGCAAAAAGATCGCAAATGGAACCCAAAAATTAGTCACTAATATTATATCCAACACTCAAATCCATAGGCAAAGCCACTCACAAAGTTAAAAATTGAGAATCACAACATAATTTGAATAAAATTATCAAATAAGAACGTAAAAAATGCAAGCTAAAAGCAAAAGCTCTTCCATGAACCAAGAGAATTACAGTTTGTCAAGTTGGTGTCAACCTCAGTTCCTCAACTATCAGGTAAACAAAGTTTAGAACTTTTTAACAATTTGGTGTAAACCTCAGTGCCTTAAGTATGAAGTAAGCAAATTTTAGAACTTTAACAAATTCCAAAGACCAACGATAAGAACCCATCTATTGAAAAACCCCAAAAACTACACACACGTCATAACACAAACCCAGGTGATTTTAAAGTTAGGAACAAACAAAGTAATACACTCTAGTCATTTTATCGACAGGTTCCATGAAAATGGGAATTTGAGGTTTTTAATTAGAACTCGATGAGAAATTTCGACGGAGAAGAAATTTTAGACCTTGAACAACAAAGCCGGCAACTACTTGTCGTTTCTAGAATGTATGCTGCGATCAGAGAGCGTTGGCGACGATCTGCAAGGTGGAGAAGAAATGAGGTTGATCGGAGAATTTCGTTGGTCAGTAGGACATGTCGTTCGGTCTTAGTTGCGTGACCTGTCGGTGGACGGCCAACGACAAGACAGATCGCGGTCGAGACGTGTCGGTATCTAAATTGAAATTAACGGTAAGTTAATTGAATTTTAAATTAAAATTAAAACTAAAAATATGATTTTATTTAATTTAAATAAATTTAAATAAAATAATATTATTAATTCAATTAATTAAAATAAATCAAGTTAAATTTACCTGAAATTTTTTTAATTAATCTATAGAGTAATACAAAATTCAATTAATTTAATAATTTAATTGAAACTTGATTTATTTTAATTAATTAAATTAATAATATTAATTTATTAAAAAAATTTAATTTAACAGTCTCATTTTTTAATTAAATCTTAAATTTTAAATTTTTCTATAGCTAAGAATAATCTTCTTTAATGATTTTTTCAAATTCTTTAATTTTAATTAATCTTAATCGATTTTATAACAGTATAATATCAGTTGAATCTTTTAAACTTTAAATCTCTTGTTTTATCGGTTTAACTTCTAGTTCAGCTTTTAAAACATTGAACATTGTCAAACCCAACTATGCACTTAAAACATTTACAGAGAGTTTACAAGATTGGCAGGGCCTAATCCAACAATGGACCAGTGTTGTTGATGCTCATGGCAATGTTTCTGATACCTGATATTTAAGTTTATCAGATTCAGTCCCAAGAATTATTAACATAAGCATTGAATTCCTCATCCTGTCATTCATCATTCAGGATTGAAGAAGCAATCACTAAGATGTAGCCTGTAGGCCACAACATCTGACGCTTCATGATTCTCACTCCATACATCTATAATTGGAACTCTAAAAACTCACAGCTCTGCTCAATTCTGTCTTGTAGGCCACAAAAACATGAAAAGTTGCAGATTTCCAAACATTCATCTTGTAGGAGTAGAAGGGTATTGCAGATGAAGTTTCTGCTTGTACTGCTTAAGTTGATCATCCTGTTCAAATAATCACAACTAAATTTACCAAATAAAGAAAATTTAGGAATGGGAAAAGCGTCCTAGCCTCACCTTCCTCCTAACTTCATGCTTCAACCTTGCGATGAGATCGAAAAGATACTCATAGTTAGACTTGTGAGGCTCCTGCATTGGAAACAATCTGCCTTTGTTGCAAAAATGAGGAGGGAAAAGATCAGAAAACAAAATAAATTGCCATTACCGGAAAATTCGAGGGAAGAGGCAATCCCTCAACCTCAGAAACATTAGGAATTACTAGTTCAGTGCCACTTGCATCATCTTCCAGGGATATATTCCAAGAAGGGGGATTAGAAATACCTACGGCCCCAAAACTCATCGAAGCGGAATAATGTCGTTGACCAAAAGAGATATGAGTAGCTGTATCCTGTATTTACTAGAAAAAACTAAGAATGTAATTCAAGATTTAAAAATAAAAGATTAGTGAAAGTGCCCACAAGAGAAAGAAATGAACATTTAAATGGCAGAACACTCGCTTAAGGGAAATAAGATACGATTTTTACGATAATCTAGATACCAACTGAGATTAGTTATAGGGATGCTACATCTAGAGTCTACACTGTACTGTAAGCACCTTTGTATCATTTGAATCAAGTTTTATGCAACCATCCTCAATCTTCCTCACTGCCAATTGTTCGCCATGATCTTCTCCATTGGTATCCTCAAGTTCTGTCTTGATTTCAAAGGCAACATTTCCATTGATATCATTCCCAACCAAGAAATTTTCAGTTGTAACATTCTTACCAACCCAGTGATCTTTGTCCATCAGGTGATTATCCACTTCCAATGTTCTCAGGTGCTTAGTCATCTTTTTCTCCCGACGAACTATTCCCTCCTCAACTTCATCTTCCTGATCGAATCCATGCAGATTCATAGCACTCACATGTTCTTTAGGAATAAAGCCTTGCCCGATTTTTGATATCATCAGAAGCTTATCCTTCTCTGGTTCATTTAAGTCCTTGAAATCCATCCTACTGATTTCATCAAGCGACTTTCTGCATGCACGGACCTGCATAATGATTTCAAGCATTCATCATAAACTTGTTTCACATTTTCTTGTTCCACTTGTCGTCTTCGAAATCAACTAAAGAAAGGGAAATTATGAAAGATTTGCTACACAGTGTACAACTTAATTAGCTAACCAAACTCAAACCGACATGACAATTTACATCTAAGAGCTAGAGCATTTAAACAAAAGCATACCATATGCTCAATACTAATCTTCAAGATTCGAGAGATATCACCTTCTGTAGCCTGTGAAAATTTAAAACACAGAATAGAAACATCCATTATAATGCAAAAGAGAACTTAAAACATAAATACATTACCTCTCTTACCATTTTATTTTGACCATGGATAATCCCACTACTAATTTCTCTCATCAAAACCAAAGCTCGAACCTCCCCATCATCTAAAGTGGCGAATTCCAACGAATTTATATAGTCCATAATCTTTCTACAATCGTTGCTTCTCTCTTCCAAAACTCTCTTCAATTGCAGTTCCATTGCAGATTACTGTGCCAATAAAGATTCGAACTTTAAATTCATAGTACGAGTAGAACAACGAAATTGGAGCAGCAGTAGAAAATAAACCAAATAATCTGAGAAGGGTCAACTTAAATCACTTAATTCAATCCAAAAACACCCTCAAATTCAATAAATCGTTAAACCCAGAAGAGACTTTCATCCAATTCCCAAGTGAAATCACAAAAAGAACCCAAAACTGACAAGGGAGGAACAGTCATAGAATGGATTAAAGTCAAAGGAGAAAAAACTCACGGTAAATTCAGACAGTTTCCAACAACCAATGTTTGGAAGATGAACTCCCGGTGTTTTGGAGCAACTACTGAGAGACAGGGCAAACAAACGAAAAATATAATCTTTCTAGGTTTTGAAGTCTAAAGTTGCAATATCCATCTTACTATTTTTTTAGTTTTAAAAATAGCAAAGTTAACAATTTATAAAGTTTAAAAAGTTCGATTAAAAATTTAATAAAAATTTAAAAATTAATTAAAGAATAATATTATCACATATTGAAAATTTTTTAATTTAATTAAAAATGACATTATTAAAATTTTATTGATTTATTTTGGTTTATAAAAATTAGTTAGTTAATAAAAATTGGTTAATTAATTAATAAATTGATAAGTTTTTAACAATGAAGATTATCATACTAAATCAAATCAAAAAGTTAAATGATTCAAGTTTTTCATTGTTAAATAAGTTAAATCGATTTAATTTTTGAAATGTTGAAAAAAGTATAATTATTCCTTTTCATAATATTTATTTATTTTTAAATGAAAAATATAATCTTGTTCAAGAAATTATGTTCATATTAGTTCTTATAAATTTT
Organism: Erythroxylum suave; assembly: GCA_027563595.1. Lineage (NCBI taxonomy): Eukaryota > Viridiplantae > Streptophyta > Magnoliopsida > Malpighiales > Erythroxylaceae > Erythroxylum > Erythroxylum suave. The sequence continues at coordinate 3,969,601 of JAOSBN010000005.1, read as the reverse complement.
ACTTGATGTTTTAACTTCATCTATATAAGGATTAAAATACATACATTTTTTATGTTTATCTCTTTAGAAAAGATCCTTATATATTACTATTTATTAAAATATTATCTTTTTTTTAGTTTTCATTAAAATTTTAACATAATTTATGTAATTTTAAATATGATATATGTCAATTCTATCAAAAAAAATTCTTTTCAAAAAACATTAAAAGAAAAAATTATAAAAAATATAAGAATGAATATGAGAATCACCACTTGTAATATTAAATTATATAAAATTTTATTAAATCAAGAAAATTATAAAAAAAAATATTTAGATGAACCAATGGTTGAATTTCTTGTATCATTAGGATTACAAAGGACATCCAATATCAAAGTGACTCAGATCACTGGACCATCAAAATTTTTAGGGTTTTCATTTATTATTAACAATAAAGTTTGGTTTAGTTAAAAAGATCGCATCTTTACTGTCCCAGAGTTTGAGATTGTGTAAATCACGTATCTTTTGACTGCAAGAGTGAAATCCCATTATCAGTAAACCCTCTTTCTTTCTCACAAACCCCTACCAGGCTCTGGGCGGTCAAGGGCTAGGGTTTAAATTCTGTTGAAAGGGGAATTGAAAGCTGAATTATTAACCAAATGGGTGACGAGAGGAGATTTGAGGATGATGGGTCTGCCTTTAATGGTGTGGAGGAAGAAATTGAAGACTATTATAATGATTTAGGAGAAGAAGGTTTTGGTAATGCAGTGAATGAGAGAAAGAACTCACACCCTTCACCTACTTCATCAACTAATTCTGGGTTAGCTTTTGATTTTTCGATGCTTTGTGGTTTAATTCTTTAAAAGTGGAAACTTTGTTGTAGTGATGAGAAATAATTTTGGGTTTTCTTCTTTTCTATTTTTCTCTTTTGTTGCAGAAAACTCTTCGTTGGAGGCATCTCCTGGGAAACGACCAGAGGTGCACAAAGTTCTCGAGTTCTTGTTTTTACTTTATTTGCTGTTATAATGTGCTAAGCAACTTGGTATGCTTCTGTTTGAATCGGAGTTGTAAATTTGGTAGGATTAAGTATTTGGTGCTTGGTATTCTGGAGGGTGTTGGTTTGGTCCGGATTCCAAATAGGAACTCAGTGACTGGATTTTGGTTCTGTGGAGGTTGATCATTTTGTTATTTCTTGTATCTTATTTGGTCTTGTTTTAGTGATAGATCGTGCTTAAGGTTTGGCATAATTCTCAATGAATTACTATGTTAGCAATTTAGTGTGTACTTGGTTATTGGTCCTTGTAAGCTTTAATTAAATTGTGTGATGTGAGGGACTCTAGGAATCCCATTATAATAGCTATCTGATCATTTTGCGAGTATCTTCGCTAATGGTCGTTTTGGTGCATTTCAACGTGTTAAGTTTGAAATTTTAGCAAGAGGTTTTGATATTGTAGCTATTTTACTACTTTATATACATGTCCTTTATTGTGATCTTTGTTACCATCTGTTCCTTTGGTTCCGACATGTTTCGTGTGGATTTGTTTTCAGAGACATTTACTCATCATTTCAGCCAGTATGGAGAAATTGTGGACTCCATAATAATGTCAGATAGACACTCTGGACGGCCACGGGGGTTTGGATTTGTAACTTTTTCTGACCCAGCAGTTGCTGATGAAGTTTTGAAAAATGAGCATGTTATAGATGGCCGAGTGGTAAAATAATCTTCTATTATTTACTGAAATATGATGCTTATGTGCCTATTTTATTTGATTTTTTCTCACCATAGTGATGGTTAATCTTGTACTGCTTAAGGCATGTTTTCGTGTAATCTGTTGTCAGGTGGAAGTCAAGAGAACAGTTCCAAGGGAAGATACAGAGGTTAATGACGTAGCGTCACCAAACAAAATTTTCGTCGGTGGAATACCATCGTCTTTGACTGAAGGTTCACATTGTTCAAATCTTAATTGTGGATTTTTCATTTGCACTTGTGTTTGACCATGTAGACGGTACCCTTTTCACCTTTTCCTTTGCAACACAGATGAGTTGAAGGAACACTTCTCTATCTATGGTATTGTTATTGACCACCAAATTATGGTGGATCATCAAACTGGAAGGTCGAGGGGCTTTGCTTTTGTCACTTTTGAAAGTGAGGATGCGCTAAAACAGATCTTGTCGGAGGGCAGAATACATCAACTTGGAGGCAAGCAGGTGAAGTTTGAAATTTTGGTTGTGCTTTGATACTACTGTTGTATACTTCATGTTTTGAAATGTTCACAACTCAAGATTTGCTAACATAATATTTAGGTGGAAATAAAGAAGGCTGTGCCAAAAAGATCAGGTGGTGGTCCCGGCAGTACCGGAAAATCTTTTGGTAGAATAAACAGTTATACAGGTGGATATAGTGATCATCACAGTTCAGAATATGACTATAATGAGAGACTGGGCAGAGTACATGGTGGATATGGCTACTATTATGGATATCCTCCCAATGGAGGATATGGGGGAGGCTTTCCTGGAGCTTTTTTGGGTTATGGTGGCTATGGTTATGGATTTGGATTTGGAGTTGGAGGACCGGTGATGTATCCTGCTAATGGATATCGAGGCACTGGATTTCTTATGCCCAACGCAAACGATGGTGTTGGTGGATATCCCGGTGGGAGAGGACGAGGAAGAGGAGGCGATAGTGGTAACAACGGACATAATGTTAATGGTGGTTACGGCGATGACAAGGAATACGGAGGTACCCCTAATATAGTCGGTGAGCGGTATCATCCATATCGGAAGTAGATAACTTTCGCTTCCGGGTTGAAAAGTTTGTAGATGAGATAGAGTGAATTCCAAGCTTGTTAGGACTAGGCATTCTTAAATCCTAGTACATAACATGTTCTGTTGCAACTGAGATTGAATTGGTCATATCATAAACTGGTTTCCTTATGCAGACAAGTCTCCTGTTTCATTGCTGAATGCACCATATTTTGGGTGAAAAATTGACATAAATGAACACGAGCAAGATTTATGGTCCGAAACGGTTCAATTAAAATGCTAAAATGACTCCGAATCGTTTCAATTAAAATACTAAAATGACGTTATTTTGATTCGAAATTTGAGTGAGATATTTGTTCATATCTAAGTTTAACTTACCATCTTAGAAATAAGATTCCAATCCAAAAGGTCACAGTAGCACTATCTTCCTATTGATGTTGAAGCTGAAGCCTCCTCTTAGTTTGATAAGAATTTTAATAGAATTGGTTAAAAAAGTATAAAAATTCATGCTATCAATAAATAAACAGCGTTTAATTCTATAAATTAGCTCAATAAAATACACTTTTTTTGATAATTTAGTAGGATGGAATTCATATATTAAATTATTTTATAAAAGATATAAAATTTTCATATCATTTAATTTTTAAAAAATTTTACTTCGATTATCAAATTGAAAGAATTTTTTCTTAAATTTGGTTAAAAATAATGAAAATTATGTACAAATTTCCCAAATATCATTAATATAGTAATATAAATTAACTTGACTAACTAATTAAACTCAACTTTAATTAATAATTTAATATAAATATAATAAATTATTAATTCAGTTACAAAATTAAGAGTTGAATTATATTATTATATAAATAAGATTTGAAAGGTTTATATATATCGTTTTTTAATTAAAATAGAATTTTTTAAAAAATAATTAGAAAAATTTTCTAGCAATAGGTAGCAGGATAATTTTGATTAAAATGGATAGGTTATCTTAGCTTTGATGATCTTCAACGTTACAACTAGCGTTTCACTGGTTTTTTTTGTTTAAATGTTTATCCAACAATTGACACGCCGAACGCTGCACAGACCATTGAGTTGAGAGTCTTGAGACTCCCAAGGATTGAGGAAGTGTACAAAAATGGCCACAGCATCATCACTAGTGAAGACCACAAACACTCACTACTGCTTGTTATCATCAACTGCCATGGCAACGTGCTCAAGTTTTCGTCCACAGCTTTCCCACCATTTCAGATCAATACCCACTTCTAGTTTCTCCAAGATTCAGCCTTTTTCTGCTTCTCTCAGAGCTTTCTCTGCCCAAGCATCCAGTTCTACAAGTAAAGGTGTCTACTTTTTGTGTCTTGGCAGTGTTTTCTTTGATGGGTTGTACTGTTTTTGGTCTGTTTTCATCTAGCTGACATCTTATTCAGCAACCTGAACTTTGTTGAGGCTTGATATGCCAATGGTTAGAATTTGGGATAACTGTTATGGTACTGCTGAATTGTGAGATTGGCTGAATTTTATGGAATTTGTGCTTTTATGAAGTGGGATTAGAAGATGGAGGTCGTCACTTTTGGTATTAGTTTCACAGTCCTGTTTATTCTAATGCTCCAATGGTGATCTGTGGAATGAGCTTGTTTCATACTCGAAATAAATGATTAAACACAACTTTCTTCTTTGGAAAAAGCAAATTTTTATATCTAGATGTTCCAGTATCTGAAATCTTCTCCTGTTTAAGTTAAGCTATATCTTATTTTGCATTTGCAGCTGATGAATTGTGCATGCGTGTTGGCTTTCTGGGGATTGGAATCATGGGTTATCCGATGGCGCAGAATCTCATAAAAGCGGGGTATTATGTTGTTAATCCCATAAATATTGATTGAACTTTCATATGAAACAAAACATTAACTCTTGCTGATGACTATTCACTCAGAAATCACATTAAGTCTTTTGTCTTTGAATCATGGTTCTGGTTGCAGTAAATGTTGAAAATATGTAGCTTTTTCATTTGAGATGAGTATCAAAATTTATTCTCTGAAGCTTAATCCTTGTTTGAAAATCTCCTAGGTGCGATGTGACTGTTTGGAATAGGACCAAGAGCAAATGTGATCCTCTAATCAGCCAGGGTGCGAAGTAAGTTCTTAATCTGTTAAATGAAATTACTTTGGAACTCTTACATAAGTATGGAATCCGCCAGAATATGAAAATGTCATGCATTCTCAGAATCATGACACTTCTTACATGAAAATTTTGCTCAAGAAATAATAAACAAGACAATTTTCCTACAAAGAGAAAAGTACAACCTTGTTTTGTAAGAATCATTAGATATTCCATTTTTCCCTTAACCAAACTTATTTTCAGCTAATAATGAATCATCAACTGTCAACGTACATTTCTATCTTTCGTTATTTCACATCCTTTTGGTTCTGTGTTTTAGTAGAACTTGGGATTTGGTTGACTTAAGATATTTATTGATTTATTTTGACTTCCAAATTGAAATCTTGTAGTGAATATTTACGTACTAGGATAAATAAGGTTATATGGTAAATGGGCACATTAATAAGTATTACTATTTTAAACACAATTTAATTTATATCCCTTTTAAAATTTATTCATAAGGAACTAGCTATATTTAGTTGATCTTAATACTTTCTTCTACAAATATTCAGTTTCTATATCTTGATCCAATCTGGGGAAAACTTGTCATGCTTATAGCTTGTATGTTATTTTAGATATAAACCATCTCCCGAGGAAGTAACTGCAGCTTGTGATGTAACATTTGCCATGCTTGCGGATCCTGAAAGTGCAGTGCGTATTCTTTAGTTTGCTTTACTTCGCCTAATTTTATCTTATTATGACATCTTATACCAGCCCTATCTCAGGTGGATGTTGCATGTGGAAACCAAGGGGCTGCAAGTGGCTTTGGTCCTGGAAAAGGGTACTTTTCTTTTTTCTTCTTTCCTCTCCTTTTCTTGTTCCTCCTCATGACCTTGATTTCTATATCATTCACATTGATACTTATTAGTCAATGCTCTTATATTTGTATTAGATGTCTTGCACAATTTTAGTTTGAGTTTGTAATGTTCTTAGCATTCAAGAAATCAACCTAATCTTGCAAAGCTGCTATACTTATAAAATTAGTTGGAAACTAGTTTTGAAAATGTAGGATGAAGTTGTAACTGTAGGAAGTAACAGCTCAAGCTTATAGTAGTCGGCTTAATTTCCCTTTGTCTCTTCCTTGCAAGATTGTTGCTCAATAGTGTGACAGTTCTTCCCAAGTGCATAAGTTTGAACTGCATTCTTTTGGCTTATTTCTTTATACCATTTGAACTAGGTACTTGTACTAGCAATTTCCACATTGTTTGCCCATCTTTATAATCAGATGTACCTTTATGGTATTTGCAGGTATGTTGATGTTTCAACTGTTGATGGTGGCACTTCAAAGTTGATTAGTGGAGCAATCAAAGCTACTGGAGCATCATTTTTGGAGGTATGTACTTCTAATGTTTGTTGATATCAGATGATACTATTATTGGGCAGAGAACCTGCTAAGCTTTGAGTTTTTGGGTCTAGGCTCCTGTTTCTGGGTCTAAAAAGCCAGCTGAAGATGGGCAACTTATATTCCTTACTGCAGGTAATCAGGAGTGAATCTTTATTAGCTGAGGTAGCCATGCTTTTTCTTATTCCAAATTATTTTCGCGTGTTAGATTATGACAGTGTTGGAAGTTCATGAGTACAACTGATCCATTTCAGGATCACCATTCTTTTAAGTGTCCTTTTCAAATCTATCTTTCAACCATTGTGCACGTAAAGGTCATCGCTCAGATAGGAATTGAAACATGAGCTGCATTCTTTCAGGTGACAAATCTCTGTACGAGACCGTGTCTCCATTCTTAGATATAATGGGAAAGGTGCATTTTTGTTCCTCTATTATCCTCAAGACTTGTCACCGATAACAGTCTCATATGGATGTGTGATTCTATCCAGTCGAGGTTTTACCTTGGTGATGTTGGAAATGGGGCTGCCATGAAACTTGTTGTCAACATGGTCATGGGAAGGTTCCAATCTCTCCCTTCTTGCTAATCTCTTCCAATTTTTCCAGTTCTGATTGCAGATATTAAGTTTGCTGCTTTTGATATTTTGCAGTATGATGGCAACTTTTTCTGAAGGATTGCTTCTAAGTGAGCGAGTTGGACTGGACCCAAACGTTCTGGTAGAGGTACCCAAAGAAGCATCCTTTCCTTTTGTTGAAATCTTCTGACTATTAGATTAAGGATCTTGATTCAAACTGCTTAGCTGACAAGATGACAAAGCAAACTCTTGTTTGCTTGTGCTGTGTCAATTCGATTTTTTCCTCCCTAGTCAGCAGTTTGGAGTAGTTAACCAAATTTTCTTGATGCAATACCAAAGAGCAGAAGGGGATTTACCCTCCACGCATTTGTATGAGTTCAACCATAGGATTAACTGATTACTCGGTATATTTTGGAGTATGAAAATTTTGGAACAATAAATTAATAGCATTTGAAACTGGCCTGCTTTAAGACTGCATAAACATGTTGGCTTGGTTATTTCCTACTCAAATATGAAATGCATTTCTAGTTCAAGTGAATGTTTTGTTGCATTATCGTACCAGAGGAAGATCCGGAGATTGTCCCTAAGTTGATGACTGCCCTCATTTCTCTTTTAACTGATGAAGCCGTTTTTCTATTCAAAATTTCTTCAAACTATTGATTCGATGCAGGTAGTTTCTCAGGGTGCCATTAGTGCACCAATGTACTCTCTGAAAGGTCCAACGATGATCAAGTCTCAATACCCTACTGCCTTTCCATTAAAGCATCAGCAGAAGGTCTGTAACAATCTTATATTCGAGGTGCTATTATTATTCACACCAATGCCTATCATCTGACATTGAGCTTGATGGTATCAGGACTTGAGGCTTGCGTTAGGATTAGCTGAATCAGTCTCCCAACCCACTCCAATAGCAGCCGCCGCAAATGAACTCTACAAGGTAGCAAAAAGTCACGGCCTTGGTGATGACGATTTCTCAGCCGTGATTGAGTCGTTGAAAGCGAAATTACAGTCCTGAACGCGGCAGCTTGCTTACATGAGCTTGCAAACAAGGAAGCCACTGGAAAGGCCTCATGCTATTGTTAGTTCTGTTTTCCCAGTTCACAACTCTCTTACAGGACTCTCTGGTCACCTCTCACCATGGATTGCTAATTCAACTTCTTATTCTCTTCTCTTTTATGATTAAAAAAGTAGAAAGTTCTTTCATTCATAAACAGATCATGCATATAAAATTAATCAAGAAATAATTAATTGATGGGTTTCCTGAAATTTGGAACCTTTGTTCAAATGTGTATGTTTTTTTCTACAGAAAAAGATTGTAACCATGGGGTTAGGGGATGATTTTTTTTAGTAACATTTAAGAAAGAAACTTAATATAATGATGGTAGAGGAGATATTTAATTACAAAAATTAAATAAATACATGTAATTTTCTAATTTTATCATATTTTCCAGTATAGTATTCAGAATTTACATTGTATGTAGTGAATCATTGTCCTTTGTATTGTTTCATCATTTGGATCATATTTTAATCAAGAACGAGTCATTTGGAAATAACTTCTTTACTCGTTAAGGGTAAGGTTGCGTATTATTGGATCTCTCTAAACCTCGCGTTTCAGCGGAATTCACACTAGGTGTTGCTGTCAATCAAGTATGAGTGCTAATTTATATTGTATCATCTTTTTGTCATACAAGTGAAATTTATTTTATTCATGAAAAGCCATACATATAATCAAGAATAATGGTACAACAACATAATTAAGCTTCCTGTATCACTTTCTACTGAATTATTGGATGAAAAATAACCTCTTTAGTTCTTTCTTCTACTCTTGGATTTTTTTTTTCTATAGAAGAAGCAATGCATCTACTAGGTTGATAATTGAATTACTTGAACTAACTTCTTCTTGTGAAATGAATCCCAATGTCATGGTCAGCTTCCCCAACTTTATTAGTCCATTTTCAGTTGATGTGGGCTTTTTTCATGCTCCAAGCACTCCAACTTGTGATCTTTACACTTTGAGCACCATAGTTGAAAGCAAACAAGTGAGCATCTTGATTTATAGCCAATGTAGGATAAACTCTTGCAGTGATACAGCTCTTTCCTTCCCCACCAAAGCTCTCCACTATAGAATGGTCAATCTGCAAATTCAACAAGATGAACCTCAGATCTTCCAAACATATGCATACTTGACTCTGATACAACAGAAACACGCTTCCAAGAGTATTGGAATACATGAGTTATCTACTAAAAGCACAATACAGTTGTTTCTATCTGAAGTTTTTACTGTCAAGCTTTTCTTTTTCTTTTTAGTTTTCTGTTATGAGAACTTCCAAACAATATTGTTGGAAGATATGAACTGTAGAGACCAAACAAAGCAATGTTTTTCTTCTAATTCTACACAGTAAATGGCCATGTGACATATTTCAAAAGTCATGATCTTAACTCTATAAACAGCCTCTGTTGTTTCTGTTATAGGTGGCAATGAGCCGGAATTGGTCAGGCTATTTTTGACCCACAGTTGGCTCAAATCCAGCTGGAAAAGTCCAAAGCTCTTAACTAAATGACGTTGGTTTGTTTTGGTCTTAATTGACCCAACTCGGCCATGAAATCTAAAATAATAACCTTTTTCAGCTTCAGCCTGCCCAAAGTAGGGTCAGAACGGGTTTTACTCATTCACTTTGACCTGATCCGGCCAAGTTGTTTTGCTAGTTGTTCAAAGAGTTCACGTGGTGGAAAATGTGGTCCTAGAATTGGAAAATGAAGGAACGTTGTGGTGGGCAACACTTTTTTCAAAGATGTGATCTTTCAAGTAAAGTTGGTTGACTATTGACTTTAGACATGTATCCAAGTAAGACAATACTGTACTCTCTTATGCCTGTCCAGGTGTTGGATAGCGAACTCACCAAGCTTCTTAATGACAGTTTTTCATGAACTGGATCAATATCCACAAACGTCCCATAAGTGGTCTTATCGTTTTGTTGATTTAATGAGGATCTGCACACCATAGAAAAATGCAGAAGAAAAGTCAGTTCTTTGTCTGGATTTCCGACAAAGTTGGGTGTATTGAGAAATTTAGTGAAAGGGAAAGAGATTTAGATCAAAGACCTGCTTTGGTCACTGCACATGAGCACCACATGTTTGTCTTTGCTTTTGAATATTCTAAAAAATACTGCTGTGTACTCCTGCAAGTCCTTTGAAGCCAAAACTAATAGCCCAAATGGACCTAAACTCCCTTTAACCGATGCACCTTTTTGGCTACACAGCAGTTGTGGATTGCTCCAGCTTGGATCCAGTATTTCTGCTTTGCTAAAATCTGATACTTGGAATGAAATCTCCACATCTGCCTGTTAAATGAGTATGGAAACCAATATATCAGAAACTAATAATCTCTGACATAATTATTTTATTGTTGGGTATTAGAAAGATTTCAGTTTCTGGGTCCTCGTATAAAAAACCTGCACTGCTGTAACACCAGGAACTTCAAGAACTGATCCTCCACCAATCACTCGGCTAGACAAGTGGGCTGGAGTCCCACGAAGCTTTTCAATTTCTTTGATTGGCCATTGAAGCAGCTGTTTCCTGGATCTGTGGAGCCAAATATTTCTGGGAATTGCCTGTAAACCAAAGAAGTCATAATCTGAAACTAAAGAACTTCAAGAATTGATCTTATAAACAAGCTTCTGCAAGATAGATAATTACATGAACTCCAGACCAGCCCTTCTTGATATCAGCATCAACGCTTGAAGATTCATTGATCCAACCCAACAAGACCCTCCGGTTCTTAGGACCGTCAAAGAAGGTTTTTGAAGCATAATACTTCCCATAATCATATCTTAATCCTAAATCACCTTCCTTGGATCCTTCATCAGGAGTGTATACATCCTTGACATGATCATAGGGACCTATGGTGTAGACATCATGTTTTGTGTCATCCAAACTCACCTTAAGCACATGCTTAACACTTGCAGCTAAAGTTGATGTATCAACACCAACTGAGGCATCAATGGCAACTGGGAAAAAGTCAGGACATTCCCACATGCCAGTGCCCTCAGCTGAGTGTAAAGGCTGTGGGGATTGAACCCAGCGATCAAAGTTTTGGCTTGTATACAAGATTGCTAGTCCCTTTCTGTCAACTTTGCTTCCAATGATCACTCTCCACCTACCATCAGGACCAAGCCAAGAAGTGGTTGGGTCTCTAAATGAGCTTTGATTGATTCTGTTTTGTGGGGTTGGTGCCATTAGTGGATTGTCGTGAGGTTTAACCCATTTTATAAGGTATGGATCAGAAGGATCTTTTGGGAAGGCCACGTTCTGAACTTGTTGGCCTTGTTTGTTGATTCCAGTATAGAGAATAGCAGGAATGCCTGTCTTCAGAAATGTTGCAGAACCCGACCAAGTTCCATTGATATCGGATGGTTGAGATGGGAAGATGGCTTTGGGATGTGGGGTCCAATTAACAAGGTCCCTTGACGTAGAATGAGCCCACACAATGTTGCCCCACACAGCTCCTTTTGGATTGTATTGATAGAACAGATGGTAAATTCCCTTGTAGATCATAGGTCCTGCATTGGACCAAGAACTTGTTATACACCATTAAAAGATCCCAAGTTCAGGGAAAAGAAAAAAAACGAAAACCAGAACTTTTTTGAAGAAAACCCAGAAAATTTAACAGAAAACAATGAACCAACTCACTCACCATTAGGATCTATTCACCCATTAACACAAGCATTTGAGCAGAATCAGAGAGACATGTCAATCATAAGAAAAGAAACAAACTTTGTCAGAGAACACAATACATACATATAATACATAAATATACAGTAACTAAACAATGAATCATATGCAGACCATTTATCCAATTCTTGGGAGGTTGAAAGTGGTATCCAGTTCTGTAGGGTTGACTAGTAGGGGTAGAACTAGATTGAACACTCTCAAGTTCTCTGTGAACATGATGTGAAGCGTGAAGCTCAAGAACACCATGTCCAAGCAAGAAAGCCAAGAACAGGAAGAGCTTTAGAGAAGAAGAGATTGCCATTGCCATTGCCATTAAAAGTATGAACAAACAAACAAGCAAGTCGGTGTATTACATGAAGGTACTGCTATTTATAACATGAAGAAAACTATTTCTTTTCTTTTTTAATCAGTAGTCTGGAAATTTGAGACCATACAAGAAAAGTAAACGTGATGTGACAGGTACCACCATATTCAAAGCCGAAGTCCACAAGAATCCAGAAAATGGGGCTGAAAACTTGAATCAAATTTTGTTTTCTTTTCTTACAATTGGAGCTTTGTTTAAAGACCAGTTCTTGTCTAGTGAAATGGTCATGCATGCATATATATATATATATATATATACTAGTTAAGGGTGGGTAAGGCTGCATAATTGAACTGTAGATTATTAAAATTTGAACTAAATATTAGTTAGTTGTAATCTTTAATTTTTCTGTAGTAATTGTATCAATTTAACATTTTTTTCATTTTAATCGATCATTATAAAAAATAAATTAAATAATAGTTAGTTGTAATATTTCAATAATTAATTCTAATTTTTATGCTAATTATATCATCATAATAATTTTTTTTCATTTTAAAATTTTCTAAATGATTATGATTTTTTTTAAAAAAGCAATTCTTAACTATTAAAACTTTTAATTTGACCATCTTTTTAATGAATAATTCATATATTTTTGCAATATTTTTCATTTTTAATTGGTCAAGAAGTTTTGAAAAAGTCATAAAAATTTATATTTAGTTTACATGTTTTCAACCCTACAAATTTTTAACTACTTTTGCTTAGGATGCATGAATCAAAGATGTGACTTCATGGAGTGATTTGGAAGGTTAAATTGAGTTAAATATGTTAAGTATTAAAATAATTAATCTAGGTTTAACTTTGCTTTCTAAAAAGTATTAAAATAATTAATCTAGGTTTAACCTACTTGGAATTATCAACCATATATAAACTAGGGCTCATTTCTTCCAACTCAATTACAGATAGGGATGACAATGAGCTCGACCTATGGGTTGGCCAGCCTATAGTCTCAACCTACTTGGAATTATCAACTATATATAAACTAAGGTTCATTTCTTCCAACTCAATTATAGATAGGGATGACAACGAGCTCGACCTAAGGGTTGGCTAGCCTATAGTCCGATTCTCAGCCCGACTCGACTTCATCTTTTTTTAATTAAAAAATAACGTCGTTTTATACTTTTTATCGAGCCAAGCAATGTCAACCTGTGGTTTAATCAACCAAAGTCAAAGTGGGTTAGATTAGTCCAGGCCACATTTGTTATCCCCAAAAGAGGATATAAACCAAACCCAATATACCCAAATTCCCGCCTAAGCAGGGATAATATAACATGTTGACTCTAAAAAAATTAGGTTATTGTCATGTTTTCTTACTTTGACAAGTGATTGATTTAGTTTTTATTAAATTTTTTCATGCTGTAATAACATTAAAATTTTATTATAAAGAAATAACATTAATTTTTAAAATATAAAATTAGAACTATTCAGTGTAGTTAATCCATAAATTAACACAATAAAAAAATGACATAATGGTGCTAACAACTAGGATTAGTGAATAGATTAATTTTGGATAAGTCAACTAACCTTAAATTTATTGTCTTGGAGAACTAAATTATTTTTATATTTATTTGCATCAATAATACAATAATAAGTAATAATTTTAACTTATGCTCTATGATTCTTTCTGTCTTTTGTCATATGCAAGAAATTAAGACAAGAGCACCTTGATCCCACGTTGTACCTTATTATTTTAAGGAATAAGGTATTGATCATTTAATCATTACTTGTTCTACAAGAGTTTGAAATTTAAGACCGGGTTGCAGCGCCCTGTTTTCGTCCGGGTGTTTTAATCCTATATTATTTAATATTGTCTATATATTTGTGTGCACTTTACATAAATATATGGATGAGATTTAATAGAATATGGTAGGAACTGAATAATTAAAACAGAGAATCTGATCTCATTTAAAACAGTCACGTGAGATTTAAGGTGAAGTAGGATATTTTATTTTATATAAATTTGAAATTTTTAATTTTTTTAGTATGAAAAAAGACAAGTCCTTTTTCTTTTTTCTTTTGTTATTGGAGATCATTAATACATAGAGAAAAAAACAATGTTTTAAAAATCAGATCAGAAGTTAAACTGATAAGACAAAATGTTGAGGTTTAAAAGATTTAATCAAAATTAATCCACTATAAAACTAACTAAAGATTAAATAAAATTAAAGAATTTAAAAAATAATTAAAAGAGATTATGCTTAATTATTGAAGAATTTAGAGTTAAATGGAAAAAAGAGATTATTAATTGAAAATTATTTGATTTATTTTAGTTTATAAAAACTTCTTAATTTACAAAAATTGACAATTAATTAATAAATTAATCAATATTTAACAACAAAAGTTATTAAAGTAAATCAAACTAAAAAGTGAAAAACTAAACCAGAAAGTTGGATGGTTCACGATATTTAGGTTAAACTGACCAAATCGATCGAGTTTTTTAATCATTGAAAAAAAGTGATAATAAGTTAAGTCGATTGGATTGATTTATGTTTAAATTATTTAATTTGATTAAAAAAATAAGTTGAAAAGATAAAATTTAACATGTTAAATCAAAGCAGAATTGAATCCAACATCAAGCATAATTCTTTTAAAAATTGATAAATTATAGAAAATTAATAAATTTGACCAACTCAAGATTAATGAACAAAATTAAAATTTTTTGAATTAAAAAAAAGTTAATTCAGTTTGATTAGTTTACGTTTGAAACTTTTAAAATTTATTAATTATGAAAAATAAAGTTGAAAAAGACTAAGATTAACAAGTCAAAACAAGTATTATTGGATTCACTATCAAGCCTAACTTTTTTAAAACCAAAAATCACTTGTAGGGAAATTAATCATTTGGCTTGAAATTAAAGGAAAATGCAATACATCTAAAAAGGTTAATTTACTCAAATCCAGAGGTGACAATGGGCCGATCTATAGACTCAAATTTAGATATTTTCAATAGACTAATTCATGGGTTCAAGCTCAAGTTTATACTGACTCGAGACTTCAACTATTATAAGTAAAACAATCGCTTTACTTAGAAGAGTTGAGTCTCTGCACCTGGACTTAGGTAACTTAAATCGAGACTCAATTAAAAAAAGTTAACTAACCTTAAATTTGTTGTCTTTGAGAACTAAATTATTTTTATATTTATTTGCATCAATAATACAATAATAAGTAATAATTTTAACTTATGCTCTATGATTCTTTCTGTCTTTTGTCATATGCAAGAAATTAAGACAAGAGCACCTTGATCCCACGTTGTACCTTATTATTTTAAGGAATAAGGTATTGATCATTTAATCATTACTTGTTCTACAAGAGTTTGAAACTTAAGACTGAGTTGCAGCACCCTGTTTTCATCCGGGTGTTTCCATCCTGTATCATTTAATATTGTCTATATATTTGCGTGGACTTCACATAAATGTATGAATGAGATTTAATTCAATATGGTAGGAACCGAATAATTAGAACAGAGAATCTGATATCATTTAAGACAGTCACGTGAGATTTAAGGTGAAGCTAAATATTTTATTTTATTTTATTTAGGAATAAGTTTTCTTGAACTTTCACTATTATTTATAAATTTGAAAATTTTAGTTTTTTTTTTTTAGTATGAAAAGAGAGAAGTCCTTTTTCTTTTTTCTTTTGTTAATGGATATCATTAATACATAGAGATGATAAAAAAAAAAGCAATGTTTTAAAAATCAGATTGGAAGTTAAAAAGATCAAACAAGAGGTTGAGGTTTAAAAGATTCAACCGGAATTAGACCACTACAAAACTGATTAAAGATTAAATAAAACTAAAGAATATGAAAAATAATAAAAAGAGATTATTCTTACCTATTAAGAATTTAGAGTTAAATTGAAAAAAAGAGATTATTCTTACTTATTAAGAATTTAGAGTTAAATTGAAAAAAAAGAGATTATTAATTGAAAATTATTTGATATATTTTAGTTTATAAGAACTTGTTAATTTATAAAATTTGACCGATTGATTAATAAATTGATCAATATTTAATAACAAAAGTTATTAAAATAAATCAAACAGGAAAGTAAAAAAACTAAACTAGAAAAAAGCGTAAAAAAACTAAACTAGAAAAAAGCATAGGCTTCAGCAATAAAACCAAAAATGACTTGTAGATAAATTAATCATTTGACTTGAAATTAAACGAAAATGCAACACATCTAAAAAGGCTAATTTACTCAAATCTAGAGACGATAATGAGCCGATCTATAGATCCAAATTTAGATATTTTTGATAAACTGGTTCATGGGTCCAAGGCTAGGTTTATACTGGCTCGAGACTCAATTATTATAAGTGAAACAATCGCTTTACTTGTAAGAGCTGAGTCTCTGGTAGGCTTGAGCAGATCGGGACTCAATTAAAAAAATACGTTATTTTATATTTTTAATTAAAATTTTGACAAAGCTGATCCATGGGTTATCCATTACCATCCCTAAATTTCCAATTTAGGTCATGCACTTTTTTTAAAAAAAAAGACATTTTTATAAGCTTTCCTCCATTACTTTTCGATTCATATCATAATATATTGATGATTATTACCCAAAAATGAGCCCATCTTGACTACATCACCCAACAAAGCATCACATTATCTTCACCAAAAGATTGATGTTGATAATAAGTTGACCTTTAAATGAATCAGAGATAAGTACTAGTTTCTATTTTATTTAATTTATTAAATAATTTGCACATGAATCATGAGTAGTTATATATATATATACATACATATATATTATATCAATGGTAGATATATAATCAAGGACTGCAAATTTTGTCCAATCTGATCTGGTTCAACACGAAGTCAATAAACTTGGTCCTAATTAACAAGACTTCGACCGGATTTAATTTTTAAAAATAAATTTAACTTTTGAATTTGATGTGTGCTCGGACTGCCTAAGCTCAATTCAACCAAAAACTTGAATACATCCAATATCAAAGCATACACATGTTACAATTGAATTTAGCAAATCTGAATTGG
>JAOSBN010000005.1:3942499-3952618 GCA_027563595.1 Erythroxylum suave | reverse complement strand
AATTCAACCAAAAACTTGAATACATCCAATATCAAAGCATACACATGTTACAATTGAATTTAGCAAATCTGAATTGGTTCACCCGTGGCATTCCATTAAAGTAATTTGCAGCTTCAAAAGGGTACAAAAGTAGTGGAAAATCTTGAAAAGTTATAGTTTGCATGCCACGATTTCAAGTTTAGCCAAACCATAGTCTAATGAGAATGTGGTGGAGAAATTGATCACGACTTGAGCTGGTAAAAGTCATAACCCTATAGTAATCCTCACCCACAACTTTTGAAAATTTAAAAGAGAGATGGTAATTTAATTTTAGTGATTTAGATTAATTCTTAATTGTTTTAATACGTAAAGTTGGTAATTAATGGGTTGGACCGAACTAGATTAGAATAAGCAATTCCGACCTGCTCGATCCTCCGTCGTCCAATTTTAATCTCTCGTACGAGTTGTTATTAAAATAATAATTTTATTATTAATTCAAAATTGAATTAATGGTTGGGTCCATATCTCAATCATATTGTATTCTTAACAATGACAAGTGTGAAAGGTTGGGTTGTCTCAATGATTGATCTCATAGATAGATTTCTTGCAACTATGGTATTATAGGTTGGTTCGGTCTTTTATGGGTGTGACAGTAAGTCCACTCTTTGGTTATGGGAATTGCCATAAATTACACGTAATGAGACAAATATGTGTTGATAAATGCTAGAATGGGCTATTTGGAATGATAAGAATATTTGGAGTGTCGCATTAAGTAGAAATGATAAAAATGTTTGACTTTAAACGTATTAATTTCAATCAAAATTTCAATTTTCAATAAAAAAAGTCAACGTACCCATTACACGAGATTCTCTGTTTTGTATAAGTATGGCAATTTTTAGTTGATGGGCTTAAATTTAGTTGTTTTTAATGGGCTGACTCGTAGATCATGCCCAAGTCTCGATAAACTCGAGATCCAATTATTCTAACCAAAACAACATCGTTTTGGTTAGAAGAGTTGAGTCTCGGGTAAGCTTGGGTCTGAGCAATCCAGACCCTAATCGAATTTAAAAAATAAATTATTATATATTTTTAATTTTAAAAAAATTATTTTAAAACATTTAGCGGGGGCTAGCCCATTACAATCCCTAGTTTTGTAGCGGTCTGAGGAGGGTTATAATATATACAACATTTTTTTTATATTTTTATAAAGAGATTGATTTCGTGATTTAAACTAATGACGACCTTACAGTCACGAATGAGCAATTTTATCAGTTGCTCCAAGGCTTACCCTCGAATTAAATTTTTGGTATGAATTCATGTTTGAAATATATTTTTGTATATAATAAGTGTCAATTATCTTTTTTTGTAATTAAATAATTAAAACTCCTATCCTAACTCAACTTAATTATTTACTAGTATCAAAATAATGAAAAGAATTATTAAAATTATTTATTAAAAAAGAAAAGAAACCCTTTTCTTCTAATTTTATGAATATTTGGAATAAGAAATTAATTAAAGGTTGTATAGCTACTTTTAAATTTTTATTAAAATATTAAACTCCCATCCTAGTAATTTAGAACAAAAATTAATAATATATATCAAATTAATTATTAAAAATTAAAATTACTGCCAAAAAAAAAGAAAAAGAAAATACCTTTCTTTGAATTTTATATTGTGAATGACTAAATGTCAAATACCATCATTACCTCAAGGATTCAACATTCCATTTCTGGTGTCCAAAGATTTGATTTTTATTTTTATATTTTTCAAAAGCGGAAAGTGTTCATTTGGAAATGTGGACAGTACTTTTCAAAAGGTAACTATGCCATGTGATCCAAATCAATGTTGACGTAAAGATATGTACACACTATTATTATATACCCACACCTGTAATAAAAAAACAGTTGATAACGAACTGACATGATCCTAATTTGGTCAACCTTCACAGGAAGTCCAATATGTAGTCTTATCTTTATCTTTGATCCGGTGAGGACCTACAAATCATGGAAAAGGGAAAATTTAGGTATGATATGTGTGAGGTCGGATTGATCTTGTCCTCATTTCTTTTAATGACGTTATTCGGACCATTTGAATCGGATTTTAAGTCGGGCTTATAAATTTGAATCTAACGTAAAGTTTTATTTCTTTAAATGACGTTATTTGGACCATTTGAGTCGTGTTTTATGTCGGACTTATAAATTTGAATTTAACGTGAAGTTTTATTTATTTGAACCATTTGAATCGGGTTTTAAGTCGGTGTTATAAATTTGAACTTAACGTAAATTTGATCTTGATCCAATGAGGACCTCAAATCATGGAAAAGGGCAAATTTAGGTTTGTAATGTGTGAGGTCGGATTGATCTTGTTCTCATTTCTTTTAATGACGTTATTTGGACCATTTGAGTCGGGTTTTAAGTCGGGCTTATAAATTCGAATCTAACGTAAAGTTTTATTTCTTTAAATGGCGTTATTTAGACCATTTGAATCGGGTTTTAAGTTTTAGAAATTTCAATCTAACGTGAAGTTTTTATTTATTTGAACCATTTGAATCGGGTTTTAAGTCGGACTTATAAATTTCAACGTAACGTAAAATTTGATCGAACTTGTTAACTTTGAATTAGAATCAAATTAAATTTCCTAAGAACATACTATGTCTTTGTCTTTGTCTTTGAATATTCTGAAAATTACTTCCGTATGGTCCTGCAATTCTTCTGTAAGCCAAAAACTAACAGCCACTGTGGGGTTACTTGCAGGCCTAACTTGTCTGATACTTGGAATTGACTTTTCACCTCAGCCATGAAGGTCAAAGACGGCTCAAATCAGATTGAACTTATAAAAAATTAGAATTTATTTACCATTATCAAGCTTAGTAAGAATTTCTCCTAACATTTCTATTTTCCAATGTTTTTAAAAACACGACAAAATATTAAATTAATAAGACAAAAAGTTTAAGATTTAACCGGTATTAGATTGTCAGAAAATCGGTTAAAGATCGAATGAAATTAAAGAATTTGAAATATAAATGAACGAGATTGTCCTTACCTATATAAAAAATTTGAAGTTTAATTGAAAAAATATATTGTTAAATCAAAATCAATTGGTTTATTTTAGATCGTAAGAACTTATTAATTAATAAAAATTGACAGAGTAATTAATAAATTGATTGATTTTAACAAAGGTTATTATAGTAATTTGAATTTCAAAGTTGGACGATTCAAAATTTTTACAATAAAACCGATTGAGTTTTTTAGTCATTACTATTTACTGATGTGCCTATTGAATCAATTGTTTTCAAGCACATTTAAATCTTGTTTTGTAAGATTTAATTCCACATATTACATATATATAGGCCTCGTTTGATTAACCACTAATCAGCTATTTTTTAAGCTTATTTGTTGTTTTTAGCTTATTGACCCGTCAAACAGCTGCTCAAAAGTGTTTGGCTATAGCTGATTTAAAACAAACAACTAAATATGAAAACGCTCATATATAGGAGCCTTTTCTATCGCCTGCTAAAATTTTAAACTTCAATCCCTATTTAACCCTTTTTTCTCCTTGCGCTGAAAATTGGTAGTTATCATTTCATTTTTGCATATTTTTGTGCGTAAAGAAAGGTTATGGAACTTATTGTTGAAATATAACCATATAGCTGCAGAAACATCTTGTAGCTTGTCGTATAGACAAGTGTAGGCAGTAATAAGTTAGAATTAAAACATTTGTATATGTCATCATTTTCGTCATCGTCATCGTCATCGTCATCGTCATCGTCGTCGTCATCATCATCATTATTTTTATTACTTAAGTTTTATAGAATTAAATATCTAAAATCTAAATTCTTATAAGGATATTCAACAAAATACTAAGATATATAATATTTACCTCGAACGACTATTGTCCATACTGTGGGCAAGTTGAAACTACTTTGCATGCAGTTTGGGGTTGTTCTATGGTGCAAACCTTTTGGGGCCATCTTAACCTTGAGATCCCAGAGACTGACTTCTTCTCCCAGCCTAAGGCGGAATGGCTTCACTCAAATCTTACTAATACCTCCCATCAAAGGTTGGAGGAATGGGCCACCATTTTTGGGACGGCTTGTTGGTTTTTATGGTACTGGCGAAACAAGAGCCTCTTTGAGGACGATTTTGAGTGGCTGACAGATGGGCATCTTCTCGTCTTAGGATACGTTAGCTGGTTCGTAAAAGCGCGTGGTGTGACTGGAAGAGTCATCTCTTACGCGGGACTGCCAATAGGGTAGGGCGTAAGTTGGGCCTGTTGGATGAAATTAAACACAGATGATGTCGTCCAACAAAGGTCTTCCTTAGGAGGGGTTGGGGGTCTTTTTCGAGACAATACAAGCCAATGGTGTGGCGACTTCTTGGCCAGCTTAGTGAATGCTCTCCATTAGTAGCGGAACTACGAGGGATCCAAGAAGGGCTTAAAATAGCGTGGGAATTGAGATTCCGCAATCTAGTCATTGAAAACGGACTCGCTAGAAGTTATACACATTCTTTCCTCCTCACTAGGGAGTTTGAATGACGAATTGCCTTTGGTGTAGGATAGATTGGACATACTGGAGCGAGATTGGACAATCCAACTACACCACACTTATCGTGAGGGAAACCAATGTGCGGATAAACTGACAAAAGCAACTTTACGCGAACAACTAGGATTGCACTTTTTACCAGCACCGCCGTCTGATATTTTAGGGACTATTCAACAAGATCGTCAGGGAGCGATGTACCGTAGAAGAATAAGTTAATGTTTGTAATCTAGTTAGTTTTCTATCTCGTGTATTCCAAAAAAAAAGATATATAATATTCATATCTTTATAATTTTTTTTAAAGTCACATCTTCATAAGTTATTTTGCACATAAATAACTAATTCTAAAGAACTGATTTTACCAAATATCTCCAACAAACAGGTAATGCAATCCGTTGGTCAAATCAACTGATATAATTAACTATCTGCTAAGGGCTAATGCAATCAGCTAATTGTCAAATAGGGTTATAATTAAAATTAAGATTCTACAACTTCTTACCATACTATCTATATGTACTACAATTTTGAAAAAGATATACATTTTAAGTATGATATTTCTCAGAAATATTAGAATGAATAACATGGAATATTTTGATGAACTCTATTGTTTTTTAAGTGAATTAAGATAATTATAATAATTTTTTTCGTAATTATTAAAAATTTATAAAGAATTTAATTTCCTACTAACCTTTTTTCATAATTTTTGTTTGTTTGTCCTTCTCAATTGATTCTTGCTTTCTTCATGCTCCAAGCACTCAATCTAGTGATCTTTACACTTTGAGTTCCATAATTAAAAGCATACAAGTGAGCACCATCATTTATAGCCAATGTAGGGTAAACTCTTGCAGTTATACAGCTCCTTCCTTCCCCTCCAAAGCTCTCCACTATTGAATGGTCAATCTACAATGTAATTAGTATGTAGATGAGTACAAAAAAGGATGTGTATATAAGGAAAAATTAACGTTTTAAAAATTAGATCGAAAATTAAACCGGTAAGCTAGACAAGAGGTTTAAAGTTTAAAAGGTTCAACCAGTATTAGATTATCGTAAAATTAGCTAAAGATTGAATAAATTAAGTTAAATAATTTAAAATATAATTGAGAGAGATTATCTCTACCCATCAAAAAAATTTTAAGTCTAATTATTATTATTATTTGTTATATCCCACGAGGTGTCCTAGGAAGGTTCCAACTATGAGAAGACGCCTTTAAGCTATCCACACCCAGACTAATCCCTGCTCGCACCGGGTCAGCCCGTAAGGGATAAAATACTGGCCAAACAAATTTTTCCATTCCCAAGACTTGAACTCGAGACCTCTGGTTAAGGGATGAGAGTGCTGAACCACTCACACCAACCTGTTTGGTTTAAATTATATGAAAAACAACCTGTTTGGTTTAAATTATAAAAAGAGATAGTTATATGAAAAATAATTAATTTATTTTAAATTATAAGAACTTGTTAATTCATAAAAAATGACTGGTTAATTAATAAATTAATTGATTTTTAATAATAAGAGTTATTAAAATAATTCAAATCGAAAAGTTAGATTATTCAAAATTTTTATAGTTGAACCAACAGAACCAGTTGAATTTTTTAATCATTTTTTAAAATGTACAAACTTGTTTAAATTATTTTAACCGAAACTTTTATAATTTCTGACTCGATTATATTTAAATTGAATTAAATAGTTAAATATGTGATTTTTTGTTAAAATAATTTGTTTTTAATTTAATATCATGAAATTGTCTTGAAAAATATAGAATAATGATATATTTTTTTTAATGAGTGTAGTGAACTTACCAAGCTTCGCAGAGACAACATTTCCTGAGTTGGATCAATGTTTAGGAAAGTTCCATAAGTAGTCTTATCATTTTCTTCATTGAGTGAAGACCTGAAGTTTAAATTAATCGAAGACAAGAGGTTAGTCCATCAAATTGTGTTTATGAAAGTAGACTGAGTCTGAAATCAATAAGTAAAACTCGTTTTGATTGAGATTCAGATTGGATTCAAACGATCGTTAAAACAAAATGTGTTTGTAGAGTAAGAAGGAAACAATCCGAGGTTTTAGCAGAAAAGGCAAAACCTGAAGAGGGAAATGTACCTGGATTGATCACTGCACATAAGCACCACATACTTGTCTTCATCTTTGAATATTCTGAAAAATACTGCTGTATACTCTTGCATGTCTTTTGAAGCCAAAACCAGCAAACCAAATGGACCTAAACTACCTTCAGCTGATGCACCCTTTTGGCTACACAAGAGTTGTGGGTTGGTCCAGCTTTTCTTCAACTTTTCTGCTCCCTCAAACTCTGATATTTGGAACGAGATCTCCACATCCGCCTGTCAATAACTTGTTTTTATCAGATAAACTGGCACTAGTAGTGAGCGAATATGCAGCATCGATAGAGTTTTTAATTTGTCCCGAACTCGGAATCCGTAATTTAAAACCTTGTTAAATCTGTACATGAAGGAAGTTGTCAATCCAATGTAATGGTTATAACACAAAACCTGTACTGCTGTGACCCCAGAAACTTCAAGCATTGATCCCCCTTCAATTGCTTGGCTTGGCAGGCTGACAGGATTTGTACGAAGCATTTCAATTTCCTTGATAGGCCACTGAACTAGTTGTTTCCTCGACCTGTCAAGCCAAATTGTTCTTGGTATTGCCTGCAAGTCCAAGAAAAGTGTTTAACAAACTTGTTACTATAGCGAACCTGAGGGCAATGTCAGGTCAGGGTTTTAATATCATGACATTCACAACCTGAATTCCAGACCAACCCTTTTTGATATCTTCACTTTCAGTTGATGATTCATTGATCCAACCCCATAAAACTCTGCGATTCTCAACATTATCGAAGAAAGTTTTTGATCCATAAAACTTTCCATAATCATATCTTAATCCAGAGTCACCTTCCACAGATCCCACATCAGGAGTGTATACATCTTCCTCCAGGTCATACGTGCCTAGAGTGTACACATCATGTTTCGTACCATCCAGACTGGCTTTAAGCACAAACTTAACACTTGTGGTAGTACCTAACCATGATATCCCTTCAACACCAACTTGGCTATTAATGGCCACAGGGAAAAAGTCAGGACACTCCCACATTCCTGAGCTGGTAGCTGAGTGTAAAGGGTGCTTGGCCTGAACCCAATGAACGAAGTCTTTGCTACGATATAAGATTGCTAGTCCCTTATGGCCAACTTTGCTTCCAACGATCACTCTCCATGCACCATCAAGACCTAGCCATGCAGTGGTTGGGTCTCTAAAGGTGCTTGGATCAATATGGTTGTGTATGGTTGGTGTCATAAGTGGGTTTTGAGGTGGTTTAACCCATTCAATGAGGTATGGGTCAGATGGGTCTTTAGGAAATGCCCAGCTTTGAACTTGTTGACCTTGTTGGTTTATTCCTGTGTAGAGAATAGCTGGTTTAGCATCTTCAAGAAATGTGACTGAACCTGACCATGTGCCATTAACATCATACGGCTGAGATGGGTAGATGGCTATGGGTTGTGGTGTCCAATTTACAAGATCCAACGATGTGGAATGTGCCCACACAATGTTACCCCACACTGCACCTTTAGGGTTGTATTGATAGAATAGATGGTAAATTCCCTTGTAAACCATTGGTCCTGAAAGGTAGTAAAGGAGATGGTTTTTATATTTAGGTAACATTAATTGTAATAATTCACTAAAATAATAGCTCTTTTAACTTTTTCTATTGGGTTAATAGCTACAATTATCTAATAAACTTATATTAAAGCTACTCAAAATGATACTTAGAAAAGGATTTTCTAACATCGATTTAGAAGTTAATGACTTGTAGAAAATTATAAATCTCTTAGGAAAATTATAAATCCTGATTCCACTAAATATTTGAATGAAGAATCAAATTCATTATATATACAAATAATATGAAATAATTGGTCATTTAAAGTCTTATTATATATGATAAAAATGATAATAAATATATATAAATTAAACACTAAATAAATAAATAAAAGTATGATATTAAATTTTACATATTTGTGATTATTATTGTTAAATATAAATTTTATTTAAGAAAATGAACTACAACTCAACAAAAGAAATTCTAGAAAAAGATATCAAACCCTACTTTTCTCTAAGCTTATCAATCTTGATCATGCAAAATTCATGTAAAAACCAGCTAAGTGTGAGAATGAACTCACCATTAGGATCTTCTCATCCCAAAATATGAGGACATGAGTAAAGTTTCACCACCAAACATGTCATCAAAAGAAATCAGAAAGGAAAAGAAAAGAGGAAACCAGTCAGATTAAAGCAGTGCTTAAGACCAACATCAAAACAAGAATGGAAAAAGAAATGCAACAAGAAATTTAAAAAACTAAGGATATGCTAGCAACAAATATGTACCATTCATCCAATTCCTGAGAGGTTGAAAGTGGTAGCCAGTTCTGTAAGGTTGGTCAGGTGTATTAGAACTGTTTTGCAGATCTTGAAGTGCCCTGAAGACTTGACATGAAGAATAAAACTGAAGAAGAAAGAGCAGAAGACATAGGAAGAGAAAGAGCTTCAGGGCAGGGAAGTTCATGATTTATTACAATGAGATGGGAATGTAACACATGCAATCTTGAGATATTTACAGTCAAAAGACAATGAGGAGGAGGAGGAGGAGGAGATCCAAAAGGGGTTGCATGAATCAAACCTCAACTTGTAATTTAATGGTTAGAAAAAGAAAATAGGAATCTTATTCTTAATAAACAAGTGAAAGAGCATCTTTGAAAATGGTGCTTTGAGTTATTTAATCACATGAGGGCTTGGAAAAAATTGGTTTATGAGTCATTTCTGATTAATCCAGTATTATTTTAAGACCTTTAATTTTTCTTAATCCTATTTGAACTGTATCATTATCTTTGCACTTGTAGCAACTTCCTAGCTACTTCCATGCTTGTGTTATGCTATATATTATTATATAATGATTAACATTTGGATTAAGTACAGTCATTTACAAAATTTAATTAAATCCGTTAAATATAAGATATTGATTTCCAAAATTAAGGTTCATAAGTACTAGAACATATAAGTTCATCTATTTGTACCAATTGAAAACAATTTGCGGCGAATTAGTCAAATAGAATAGTAATCAAAATTATGAATAAAACTAACTCTTAGGACCTGTTTGGTTGAACATTAATTAATGAAATGGAATAAAATAGAACGAAACGGAACGGAACGGTTTATAATATAATGGAATGTAATATAGAGAAAAATTGTTGAGAATGATGGAATGATTCATAATGTAATGTAGTGAAATATTATTTGAAAGATGGATGGAAAAGAATGTAGTATATAACAAATGACTATTATACTCCTGATATTAAAATAGTTGTTGTAAGAGGTTCACAATCATGACAAATAATTTTATATATTTTTTCTATTTTAAAATAATAAAAATTTTAAAAGTTTTATTATTTTACTATTAATTATATACAATTTATTATTAATTATGTAAAATATGATTTTTAATTATTTAATGAATTTTATTCTATTATATGGGATTTATATTTAAAAATTATTTATTTATATTTTTTATATAGAAATATATACAAACAATTAA
>JAOSBN010000005.1:3888707-3925257 GCA_027563595.1 Erythroxylum suave | reverse complement strand
AAAAAGTTTAAGTTATATTTCGTTAATAACTTATTTAATTTTTTAAATCTTTAAATAAATGTCAAATATTTTAAACTTTTCAATTAAATTTTAAAATTTCTAAAAAAGATGATGTATAAATAAAAAAAGAGAGAATTATATTATCAAGCATATAAAACTATCTTATCTTTAATTATAAGTTTTGAAAATTTAAATTACAATTATAATAAAAATTCAAAAAATTGATTTTATTATAATTTTAAAACACTTTTATAAATCTTACCTACACATTTATGTAGAGTCCACATAAATGTATGTAGAGTCCACATAAATGTATAGATCAGACTAAAAAGAAAAAGATTGTAACATCCTATCTAGATAGGCTGATCCGACCCTCAGCATAGTTGAGACTTTTGTCAAGAGCACGATCCCATTTTCAAAAACTAAATCATTGAAGAATGAAACAAGAAGATGACAAACGAAAAGAATCAGAAGACAGGAAGGCTCGTCGAAGCACATGAACATACAGTCAGAAAAAGTAGCTCCACAGGGTACTGTTCATCTCTTTATTTATTCTAAATTCTTATAAAAATTTAATTTATTCAAAATATTATACATATATTGTATGGATGAATCTTTTTTCAGTTTTTCCTTTTAATATTGATGACTCTCTGAACATTAATCTTCAGACTTAGGAAGTCAAGCAAACCAAACCCTTAGAATGTCATGTGAAGCTAAAAGAATACTAATGGGGTCAAATTCTGATAAGGTTGGCCATGCATGCATATACTTAAATGTCCATAGCAAAGAACCTGCAACTGTAAGTCAACTGTGGAGGTTGTATCTTCGTGAACTTGTAGTATCTTCATGACCTTGCATGGATTCTACCGTACTCATCACATCATCAATAATGGGAACCAGCACCAAATTTTGTGTTCGTCGCTTAAAAAAAACAGTAATGAGTTAATCTGAACTCTAATCATGATGAGAAGAGAGAAGAAGGAGAAGAATAACAGATAAGTATCATATTCCTGTCAAGTAGAATATTCATCATTGCCCATCCAAAAAAGTCAGAAATTGCACCTTCTGCTGCATTGAAAGTAGAAACAGAAGAGAAATGGCTAAGTGAAACAGTAATAATAGTTTTCTACGGTAGGGGAAAACAGCTTTTAGCCATGCCTGTTCCAAGTTAATCAACGAATCAATCATGTCACTGTAAAATGTAGAAAGGGCAAAAGCTGTGTAGGATCTTTTTTTAACTAAGGAATATATATAAGAACCTAAATGTCCTCACACATTTTATATACTGATATGCAAGTGATTGTCTCTCTCTTTTTCATGTTAGCCTTTTTATCTTTAGCTCTTACTTTATAGGAGAAGGGAAAGTTAGATTAAAAAAGGGTTCAATTCCTTTAGCATGAAATTTTTTTAAAAATGTTGAAAAGTAAATGGAAAATAAGGAAAAAATAGATTTTTTCTTAGTTTTGAAGAAGAGAACAAAAGAAAAGACAGAAAGTGCAACGTCAGAGTTCTGGCATTTTGTTTTGGAGTCCTTCAGGATAACACGTTCACCTTCTCATCCACGCCTCTCCCTTTCTCTCTATCTCTCTGTCACTCAGTTTTATGAACTGGGTTTTCTTTATATTCTCTCTTTTGTATGTATTTGTGTGGTTACAGTTAGATTTTCTTGGTATCAGAAGAGAGAGCTCAGGTTTTATAGTACATCTATGGAGAGGAAAAAGATGGTCTGAGGATTTTCTTGCTCTTTTCCTCACTCCTTTTCTTTCTTCTTGTTTGTTCTGAGCTACCAAAAAAGAATCAAAATTGTCTCTTTGCTTCGAATCAAACAAAGAACAAAACCATCATGCCAATTGCAGGTTTGTAGGGATCAAAGCTTACTGATTTAAACTGATTTAAACGTTTTATGTATCAATATCAACCTCTTCACTTTGTTTTCTTTCCACTTTTTCAGTACTTTTAGCTTTTTCCTAGATTAAGTTTGTCTGTGTACAGATCTTTTTAACGCCAAAGATCTATGACCCTTCAAGCTTGGTACCTCAACATCTACTTATCTAAGAGAAGATGATTAAAGGTATGATCTTTCAACAGCAACAACAACAGCAGGAAGAAAACATGTCCAATTTGACATCAGCTTCTGGTGAAGCAAGTGTTTCTTCAGGTAACAGGAACGAAACTTTCACCAACTATCCTCCACTTGCTCCTCCAGCACAAACTCTACAACAATCTGCGAAGAAGAAACGAAACTTACCTGGAAACCCAGGTGCGAATTTCGCTCTAATATACTATTTTCAGTTCTTATTGTATCACAACTTATGTTGTTGTTTTCTGGTTTGGTTTCTTGAATCAGATCCAGATGCAGAAGTGATAGCTTTGTCACCAAAGTCGCTATTGGCTACAAATAGATTTGTGTGTGAGATCTGCAGCAAAGGGTTTCAGAGAGATCAGAATCTCCAGCTCCATAGAAGAGGGCATAATCTGCCATGGAAACTAAAGCAAAGAACAAGTAAAGAAATTAGAAAGAAGGTTTATGTTTGTCCAGAACCAAGTTGTGTGCACCATGACCCCTCAAGAGCTCTAGGTGACTTAACAGGAATCAAGAAGCATTTCTGCAGAAAGCATGGAGAGAAGAAGTGGAAATGTGATAAGTGCACAAAACGTTATGCAGTTCAATCAGATTGGAAGGCTCACTCAAAGACTTGTGGCACTAAAGAGTATAGATGTGACTGTGGAACCCTTTTCTCGAGGTAAGTAACCAGCTTTATCATTTCAGGAAAATCTATTCAAAGAACATCGAGTCCATTTCAGGAGGCAAAGAGAATTTGTCTTAAATGTGTTTACTTTAAGAAGTTCCTTACAGATACAGATACATAAACTTTGAGTCGTTCCTTATATTGACACTTGCGAGGAAATTGCAGTGGCTTAGGAACTATCTGTCTGTAGTTTCAGAACTTCTGTGACATTACCGTTACTTTTGTTTTCTTCTGAATTTTCTTTTTTGTTTTTCTTTTCAGGAGAGATAGTTTCATAACTCACAGAGCCTTCTGTGACGCTTTGGCAGAAGAGACTGCAAGAGCAGTCCCACTTGTCCCATCTCAACCTGGTTCTTCAACAAATCATAATAAGAGTATCCAAATACCACAATTCAATATTACCAGTCAAGACTTGCATGCATTTTCGCTCAAAAAAGAGCAGCAAAGTTTTAGCCTAAGGCCTGAGTTGCCACCTTGGTTGGCTTGCCCGCCACAAGTACAGACAGCCATTGATCTCTCCGCCTCATCATCCTCTTCTAGACTTTCAACAAGGTTAGGTCAAGAGTTCACACACACGCACCAAGATCTGAGCCCAAACCCTAACCCTAGTCTTGGACCCACTCTACAACACTTTCAGTCTGCAAATTCCCCACACATGTCAGCCACTGCATTACTGCAGAAGGCAACTCAGATGGGTGCAGCAGCCATGAGCAGCAAAACTACTGGGTTGGTCAGACCTCAACTCCAACCCCACCACCAAGAACAAAAAGCTCACGTGTCTGCATATTCTGCTACAAACGGTGTAAATACAACTGGCTTTGCTCTGAAGAACTTGTCCCCACTTGAAGACTTAGGAAGTGGCGGTGGCTATAATGGTGGTGGGTCATTTTTCAATGGCTTGGTTCCTTTTGGGAATAAAGCTGGGGATGTACCTCAATCTGTTGGTGCACATTCTGGTACCCTTCTTCAAGATATGATGAACTCTTTATCTTCTGCTGCTTCTGGTTTTGAACCAACACCCTTTGAGGATGCATTTGTTGGTGGGGTCCTGAAGAAAGATGGAAACTTTTACAATGACTCGAACTCAAAGGCTACAACCACTGTTCAAGGAGGTGGTAGCCTCCCTGGAGGTGGCAACGAAGGGTTGACTAGAGATTTTTTGGGTCTTAGGCCTCTCTCTCACAGTGACATACTTACCATGGCTGGTCTCGGAAATTGTGTCACCACTTCTCGTGAACACCAACATAGTCAGTCTCAAAAGCCATGGCAAGGTTAGATCCAAGTTCCTTACTTCTTATACTTTGTAAAACCCTCCTCTTTGCTTAACTATAAGCTTCCCCAAGGGAAGAACACCCCAAAAATTCTCATACTTCAATCCCTTATATGTTCCTACTTGAGAATTTCTATATATTATGTCAAAACCGAATTTATAATTTATTCTGTATGCTCTCGAAGAATAACAAATTCTGGTATTAATGGGTAATCAAGAAAAATTAATGACTTTAGTTTCATAACACAAGCTGCAAGCTTTATTCTCATTTTGGTCTGAATTGACACCACCCTAATAATTTCTCACTATCCGTATGTATAATAAGACAAGTTTCATTGTCACATTATGCAAAAGGGAAGTTTCCATATAAGTAAAAGAAAAAGAAAAAATAAAGGCTGTTATGTAGGTAGTCCACTAGGTAGTGCACTCACATGATGATCCAATCAATGAAGGGAAATTATCCCAAAAAAATTCAATCTTGAAATGGTCAATTTAACATACAAATGACTAAGAAAAGAAAAGAGAAAGAGGCTTGGAATATACAAGTTTACACTATTATACACTTAGAAAACATGTGAAGTACAAAAGCATATGGTTGATGGGTACAAAACTAAAGCATTGGATTCTTCAATAAGTAAATGGTTCGTAAAATGTGCAAGTTTAGCTTGATGTGGATATGGTGTTCATTTGCAGACCAAAAAAGAGATGCTGTTTGATACCTTATGTTGGTTCAAGTGGGATTCAATCCCGAGGATGATAAGCCTTTAGGCCTCTGGTTTAAGAACATAAACATTAATTTAAAGTCAAATGAAGAGTTCGATCTAATTAATAGATATGCTTCTTATGATACAAAGTGCTACTTGAATCCTTATTAATGCAAGTTTTCTAACACAGAAGAGATGTTGCTGGATGATGAAGATCTTTAGTTGTGCTTTCCACACCAAACAAAAGAACCGAGTTAGTGGGATTATAGATATAGCTAAGCTGGTCTGCAATACTATTTTACTATATTGAACTCCTGAAAAGTTAAGACAAATTAAAAGAAGAACGTACAAAGTTTCTTTATGTGCTACCCACTTGTGGATGTTTGTTCTTGATTGCATGTGTGGGTAAGAGAAAGATGAGTGTCATTTTAGTAAGGTATGATTAGCTTATCATAAGATAAAGTAGTACTAAGGCAAAAACACTTTAATATCAGAAGAAGACCTAGACAAAGACGCCTGTCACTAAGATATTTAATATGATTATGTGCATATCAGATTAAAAAAATCCTGAATTTCGATCGAGTAGCTCATTGGCAATGCTAAATAAATGTATGAGCTTGGCATATTTTAATGGTGTTGCAAGTCTTTGATTCATGTATTGTAATAAAAAATGGAAAGTAAACGATATAATGGTATTTGTATTCACATACCAATAGCTCTACCACTATCAAAATTACTATATCATATCATTGTTAAATAAGCATATAGCAAAAACACTTTGGTTTGGTTGAACTCAAGATTAGTAAGTTAATTATATTTAATTTGACAAGGATTCAACTTAAGTTTAGATTTAAGTATTCAAATCTTATTATATTTAGATTTTAGGTTAAATTTGATAAAATTATTTAAAACTCAGTTGATTAAAAAAAATTTAATTGATAACTTAAATTTAATAAAATTAAACTCAAAACTCAACTCGAAATCGAACTCGAACTCTAAGTCTATACAATATAGAAGATTTATTATAGGCAACCTAAGAGAAATAGATGAAAAGGTCAGGAATGGTGGGCTAAAGGAAGAGTCCCCAAACCCTCCAACCTAATGCATTAGTGAGCTTTTTGAGTCTACCATGGCAGATTTGACTCAGAGAAGAAAAAGAGCATGTGTTGTGTCGGTGTTGGAGTTGCTGTTAAAAAGTGGTGAATGAGAAAAGGATTTGTATGGATGAACTTTGTGCACTGCATTTTTCTTTCATGGTGGCTTCAAACATAACCTAGTTGACTTGTCCATTGCAAGAGTTCCATCTCTTCTTTTCCTCTAATAATGCGACCTTTTATCTTTGACTCGAGAGTGGAAGGTAATGGGTCAATCTATTGATTGACTTCGTCAATTTTTTTAAATACTACAAGAAAAATATCATTTTGCGATATAAACAACTGACGGAAAATTCAAAAATTTTATTGATAAGTCATGTTAGCGACAGCCTTTGCCGACAGATAAAGGTATCATAGAAACGATCGTGTCTAATAATTACCGACAAAAAATAGAATATCCGTCAATAAATTTGCCGACGGACAATTCATGTACTATCAGTAAATATATCGACGGACAATTCTAATATTCCGTCAGAATATCTACCGATGGTTTGTCCTGTCCTATGTTTGTTATGTCGGTGGGTTTACTGACGGTTGCGTTCCGTCGATAAATTTGGCGACGGGATTGGTTATTCCATTTATGATTACTGATGGCTATTCGTGTTCCGTCGGTAAGTATAGTTGAATTTACCGTTGGAACAACAAATTTTCGTCGATGAATCAACCAGAAAAGTTTTTTAAAAATATATAATATATACCGTCAATAAATTAAAATTATGATTGATGCATAATTGAAACAGTTATAAATTTAACATTATACATTTAATTTGTTTAAACATAAATTTGATTAATGATATAAAGATAAAAATATCTTAATTGATAATAAAAACATTACTTTTACGTAATAAATATTTGTAATACAAAAGAAACGACCAAATATACTATTGATTTGGAGATGACAGACGCTCTGATTATTGTGATGAGGTGCTACTCCTACCCTCAACTCATCCACCTCATTACGGAGCTGAGTTGTGTACTCTATCAATGTCTCTACTATGCTCTGAAGTTGTTAGACTTGATAGGTTGTGGACCGCCTCTTAGATGCTGTTATACTGGACATGGAGGATTGCAAATAACATGTATTCACAAATGAACCTAAGTCGAATATCCTTCCACAACGGTCCCTTCCACCCACTGCAAAAAGATAGGTTTCAGTCTCATCAACATCTTTAGATTGTTGAGACTGTCGTTGAATGGTTTCTTGTATTTGGTCCTATCAGAAGACAATGTTTATATTAGTAAGTGATAATTATTAAGCATTAATATTAAACCATAAATTTTACATACATTTAGTTCTTTACAACGGCTATTAACGAATGTCACATCGTCATGCTTCTTAGTATGAGTATGCAAAAAAAGCTGACGAGGTGTAGCTGTTATGCCCATAGATTTTTTCTGCATAAGAATAAAATGTTATAAGTTTACTAGAATTTATAAAAAATTTTACAGAGTTTCCTCTATTTTTATGATATCTAACCCCCCGTTGAACAAAGAAAATAACTCAACAATACAGCCATATATGACATTAGACATTTATAACATTATCATTCTCAACAAGAAACACATATTTTCATTCCAAAATTCACACATCAAATTCAATTGAAATGCAATAAAGTAAAGAAATAAGTATGTATGGGAAAACTCTCTTCCCCCGGCCCTCCACATCTGTTAGTCAAATTACGCTCTGAAATGGACATTACCTTAGGTGATGTCCAATACTACTGCCAACGACTCCATATTTGTTTAGAGATGTAAGACGGTCATACACCAGCTGTGTGTATCGTAGCAACAAAGTCTCGATAATGTGTACGTGCTCGTCTCTCCCAAACTCTATACATGATCTTGTCAAATTAAGAATCACAAAAAATTCTTTCTAAAACAAAAGGAAAACATTGGATAAATACATATGATATAATAATATTTATCTAATTAATCTATAAATTTGTTATTAAAAAAGAAAATAATATTTTTTGTCGTACCTCAAACTTTGGATAGTAAAATTCATTTGTCTCCTGATAGATATTCTTCCATACATAACCCTTAAGATCAATCTTCTCCTTGAATTTCGATGTCATATTTCTTAAGCACGGTCCACCTATAACTTAATTATAAACATATAGTGTTTCATGTATTTTTCACTTACATATTATTGACAATTGTGATGTAAGTTCTTCTATCATGTAAGTTCTTCTATCAGGTCCCTCAGCTCCAACCTAGCAATCATCTCCTTCATCCGCATTGTTTTCCCCTGATATCTTTGTCGGTATAGGGTTAGTGAATGATGTATGGGTGGTGGATGGTGTAGCAGCAAGTACGGAAGGAGATGCCTCATTTGCAAGTGTAGTAGGTGGAAGAGGAGGAGGTGATTTAGCTCCAATTGCTACACCATGATATGCATCATTTGTATAGGAAGTACCTCTGAATCTTGGTCGCATCATATATTGTCTTCTCTTTGGTGGCATATTTCAACCTGAAATTAATATTTGATTAAATTTTGTAGAAATATTACAATTTGATTTCAAAATTTTATACAATATATTGAAAAGGAAATAATTGATTTGTTGAATATAATATTCAATTATAAATACAAATTGATTGCTATCATCACTTAATTGTAAATCAAAATCATCTTCTTATTCTGAAGAATTTGAATCAAACTTAGGCTTTTCTTCAGATTTGTAGCCCTCATCATTCTCTTCAAATAAAATTTAAACATATTCGTTACATGGATTGTTCAAAGGTTAATTATCCTCATATATGACAGATGCATTTATTTCATAAGCATCTTCCTTAAACACTTCACTTTCAATTCTCTGTTCTCCTTTTTCACGTGATTCAAAAACACCTCTAGGTCTAACTTTACAACACAACCAACTAATCTGACTTATTTCGTCGTAAGCTGAGAAAAGGGATATAACACGCTTAGATCACTAGCTTTACCAACACAAAAGGTTTAAAAATGTTGAAATCTTCTTCACTTGTTGATTTCAACTAGATTGTCTAGGCTATGCTCTTTTGTACCAACATTTAGAGTTGGATCAAGCCAGTCATACTTAAATATCAGCTTTGCTTTATTGGCAATCCAGGGTACTCAATTTCAAGTATCTTAATAACTTTACTATAGTAATTCGTCAATTATCCCTATATGCAAACTCCACTATTTATTGTTGCCATGCTATAACCATGATATTCTATATGATATTTGTATCTATTAACGAAATACACCAAATATGATTTAACAGTTCGCAAAGGTCCCTTTGCAAGATCAGATATGAACTTGTTCTCTATTGGATTTTCTAAGGCCTATAGAAAAGAAAATATCATATTAAATAGTATAATATTATTTGAACACTTAAATCTTACAATTCAATCATTTCAATATTTGTAAGTGAAAACTTATATATTGCTCGAACCATTGAGAAAAGTGTCTTCCAACTTCTTTATTGATATTATCTTGTGATTTGTCGAGCATGAGCTCGCTAACAATTCTTGTTATAATCTAAAAATATTATTATGTATTTCAGTTATGAATAACACTAAATTTGAAAACCGAAATAATCACTTGATACTTACTGCGTAAAAAGGTTGACCCTCTTGACTGTTCAATAAAATGTAACCATGAGCAGCCTCAATTTCTTCCTCTATTAATATTCTTCTTCTTAAACGTCCATATGTTCATCCAGGACATGTGAAAATGGATAAGTTACCATCAGCTTCACTAGTTCCTCTCCAATTGTTATTACGAGGAACTTTTCTTTCTCTTGTATAAACATGCGACTCAAAATAATGTGAACAAAATGTACTTGTTTCCTTTACTAAATAAGCATTACATATCAAACCTTCAACTTTAGCCTTGTTCTTCACATTTTTCTTCAAGTGATGCAAATACTTATATGAGCGAATAGGATTATACCAATTTAGTTATTAAAACAAGTTATGACTTCAATTACAATCATTTTTGTTGGATTACCTCTTAAATGGATATATCCAACGATATTGAATTGAATCGACTAGTTTAGCCTCGTGTGCTGATGCTCCATACAATCAAGGAAGCTTGGAGGAAATATCCCTTCTAACTTGCACAAAATTACTGAAATTTCACTTTCTAGTTTTTCCATTTCAGCTAACTTGATTTCAGATTATGTTAAGCTTTTGAAAAACAAACTTAATTCTGTTATTACTTCCCAAACCTTATTTGGTAGCAACTCCTGAAATGCAATTGGAATTAGCCTTTGCATAAATACATGACAATCATGACTTTTCATCCCAAATAGTTTGTACTTCCTCATGTCGACACATCTTGCCAAGTTTGAAACATAACTATCGAGAAACTTTAGATTTTTTAGCCATTCACATAATATTTCCTTCAATTTTTTGTCCAAAGTGTAACATGCTTTCGGATATTTACTGGTACGAAGATCTTTATGTAACTCATTCGTTCTATAAAAAAAGTTTCAAATCATCTCGTGATTTTGTATTGTCTTTTGTCCTTCTTTTAATATTTATTATGATATTGAACAAATTGTTTTTTATAATATGCATCAAATTTAGATTATGACACATCAAATTAGTTTTCCAATATGACAAATCCTAAAAGATATTCGTTTTCTCCAGCTAAAGTTTCTACTGATGCTTGTATTAATTTCATTAGCTTCAAATTCTGTCACTTTCAGCAAGCTCAATTCCTCAATCTCCTACAATATCTCTTCACCAACTTTGTGAGGGGGAGAGGCTATTTTTACCATCCTATTCTTAATGAACTTTCACTTATTGCGTCTAAATGGATGATTTGGAGGAAGAAATTTTATGTGGTTGTCAAACCAACATATTTTCCACCCATTTGGAAGATAAAATGCATCAGAATCATTGTCACAATAAGGACAAGCCAATTTTCCTATTGTGCTCCGACCAAACAACACAATATATGCCAGAAAATCAATAATGTTCCACATCAAAGCTACTCTCAAGACAAAATTTTATTTCATAGACACATCATATGTCTCAACACCAAATTCCCAAATATGTTGCAATTCAAATGTCAATGGTTGTAATAATACATCAATTTTATGCTTTGGATTTATAGGCCCTGACACATTCACTGTCAAGAACATATATGCCTTTTTCATACACATCCATGGAGGCAAATTATAAGGAGTAATTATGATTGGCCTTGATGAATATTGCTGGCCGGATTGCCCAAAAGGTTGAAATCTATACGTCGACAATCCCAACCTAATATTTCAACTTTTAGCTGTAAACTCATAATGGGTGTCAATGAAATGTTTCCATGCCAGTGCATCTGATGGATGATTCATTATTTCATCTTCCTGTTCGTGTTCATTATGTCATCTCTTGTGAGATGCAGTAACATCAGAAGCATATAGTTTTTAAAGTCCCGAAGTTAACAGAAAATAATACATCTACTTCTAAGGTACTAATTTATGTTTCATTTATCACTTTCTAGGCTTAAACCTAGATTGACTATAAAATTTGTACTCTTGTAATTCCACGTCATCTCTTCAGTACAACGTACATCCCAATTTGCAACAATCGATCTTTTCAACAGGCAAACCAAGACCCCTAATAAGTTTCTTCATATTGTAAAAACTATCAACCATTGTATGATCAGAAGGTAATGATTCATTTATCAAAACTACGATCAGAAATATACCCTTCAAACTTTGTATTCAATATTCAAGTAATTGAGGACAATTGAGTCATTGTCTCACAATTTGGCCATAGTTCTTGGTCAACTGAGTGTAGTAAGTTAAAAAACTTTTTTGAATGTGAATTTGGTTCTTCTTCAAGATTTTCTATATTTTCCTGAAAGGTATAATTGACTGCATCATAAACCATTTCCATGTAAGGATTTTCATTTGCATCCACATTATTTGATCCAAATCCAATCCCCCTTTTAAATTCATTTAAATTCACTGACGATTGTACTTCAATACCACTTGAGGTGTTTCAAATCAATAGTTCCCCATGTCATGTCCACTCAAAATAATTTGGGACAAACCATTTTCTCAACAAATGCTCATTTACTTCTTCAATAGGAAGGAAACAAATGTGTTTATACTTTTTACATGGACATTTAATCTTTGGGTCATCCAGATATGTAGGTTAAGAACATGCATCATGAATAAAAGCTTTAACTCCCTCAACAAACTCAAGATTAGTGGAACTATCAGGTGTTAATCATCTATACATCCAAGATATATCAATATTACTCACTTCTGTAAAACTGTTAATTTGAAATAGTGATTCCATGGTTAGTATCCTTCATGTTTCCCAAAGTTTATAAAATATCTAAACTTTGCACAACATCCCCTACATATTAACGAATTGAATTAATCACCTATAATTGATTTCAAAACTATGGTATTTGGCATTGTTTACACCTATGAATCAAGAAAACAAGTTCTCGCTGTGACTCCTAGGCTCGTGAAATTTTTCACCGATAAGCCTTACGGGAGCTGCATCACAGGTTTCCCGCTATATACCGTCCTAGCAGTTTATTATGGAAAGTAATTGTCTTATCTATGAATATTGACTCCTTGTGTTAATACTAAGTTTGCATTAAGCACATCAAAGTTGAAGTATTAACTGATTGAATTAATCACCTACAATTGATTTCAAAACTGTCGTACGTGACATTGTTTACACCTGTGAATCAAAAAAAAAGTTCTCGTTGTGAATCTTAGGCTCGTGGAATTTTTCACCGATAAGCCTCACAGGAGCTACATCACAGGTTTCTAGCTTATATTCTATCCTAGGGGATTATTATGGAAAGTAATTGACTTGTCTATAAAATGTATTAATTCCTTGTGTTAATACTAAGTTTGCATTAATCACTTCGAAGTTGAAGTATTAAGCAATCGAATTAATCACCTACAATTAATTTCAAAACTATGTTACGTGACAATTGTTTACACCGGTGAATAAAAAAAAAACAAGTTCTCACTGTGATTCCTCAGCTCGTTGAATTTTTCACCGATAAGCCTCACATGAGCTACATTACGAGTTTCCAGCCTATATATCATCCTAGGGGTTTATTAATGCCTCAAATCATCCATAACATCTCAAACTCATTCCACATACAATAAATACTTTGCCATACGTGAACATCTAATTCATTCATTACATATCTAATATCTCATATTTAAAATCACGTAAGAAAATAATCCAACATTCCTAATTTTAATATCAAAATGTAAACAAAATTATACTCTAACTATATCCCAAGGTCAAATAAGCAATAGGTTAAACTTTAAAATCTATAGATGTGCTTGAAACCTTAATCAAAATCCCCAACTTGAAACTGTAATCAAAATATCCAAATTCAAACCCTAAACAAAATCTCCAAATTAAAAACTTAATCAAATTCAATCCCTAAAAACCCAAAAAATAATAATCCCTAAAATAAAAAGCCTTTTTCAAACCTTTAATGAAAACTTCAAGTTTTTATCAGGCAATTTCGCTTGTCAAATTGCCCTAACAATTAACAAGATGAAAACCATGTCAAATTCAACTAAGACAAGAAAAAGCAAAAGTCAGCAAGTCATGCAAAACTCAACAAATGGAGAAACATAATCGTAAACTTACACAAATAGAGAAGCTGCAGACGTGTGACGATGATGACGAGGAGAGGAGAAGTTGTAGACGTGTGACGGACAGTGATGGCGAGGAAAGGAGATGCAGACGTGCGATGGACGGCGACGACGAGGAGAGGAGATGCAAACGTGCGATGGACGGATGGCGACTCAATGAAGAAGGAAAAATAGAGAAGGAACATAGAAGAAAATGAGGGGGAAGGTTTGGGGTGCGTTTAACCCTAAACTGAAACGACGTTGTATTCCATTTTTAAAAAAGACTGATCCGAAGTTAACAACAGAAAGGGAAAATTGTCGGAAAATCAAAAAACCCAAAAATTCACCAATGAACACTATATATGTCGGTAAAATTTCGACGCTATTTTATTGCGGGAAGCGTTTCTACTTAATTTACTGACAGGTCTGGCATTTTCGTCGCTAAATTTTGTTGAAAAATTTGAACGAATGTTTTCTCTCCAACTTCATCGACGACAATTTTGTCCATCGCAAAATGAAAATTTTCACGACAATTTCACCTACAGATATTAATTTTCCGTCTGTAATTAGCTACGGTGTTAGGTCCGTCGGTAACTGTTTGTCACTAATGTATGGTTTTCTTGTAGTGAAAATTAAAAATGTAAAATAATATTTTTTTTTAATTGAGTCTGAGCTTAGGCTGTCCAAACCTAACTCTTCTAAGCAAAAAGATATCATTTTGTTTAGAAGAATCGGACCTCAGGTCAGCCTAAGCTTAGGCCTGACTAGCCCATTATCATTGGCTTATATAGATTAAAAGGGCTTAAGTAGATTAATTTGGAATGAATATAAGAGTTAGATTGAGTTGCTACAGTAACTATATTTAATTAGTTCATATGCCATATTATTAGTTGTTATTTTTAGTTAATATTTTATGCCTTTTGACTTAATTATTGAGGCGATTACTAAAATAAGAAGTTTAAAGTTTAAATGTTCAACCTTTATTAGATCTTCATAAAACTTATATATATTAAAAATCAAACAAAATTAAATAATCAATTAAAGAAGGA
This sequence comes from Erythroxylum suave, assembly GCA_027563595.1. NCBI lineage: Eukaryota > Viridiplantae > Streptophyta > Magnoliopsida > Malpighiales > Erythroxylaceae > Erythroxylum > Erythroxylum suave. The sequence continues at coordinate 3,910,741 of JAOSBN010000005.1, read as the reverse complement.
AAATATCTCTTTTCATCAAAAAAGTTAAAATTTTATTTAAAAAGAGATTTTTAAATAAAAACTTAATATATTTTGATTTATAAAAAATATTCAATTTACAAAATATAAATAAATAAATATAATGATTTTTAATAACAAAAATTATTAAAATAAATTAAATAAAAAATATTATTAATTAAAAATTTTGAATGGGCTCTTTTTGTTATTGCTCCTCTCTAATTCACAATCCATTATGTTGTTTATGGGCTGTTGATCAAAGGCTTCTTACTTTGAGTCCAAACTCAGCTTTTGGGTCCTGATTATACTTCAAGTCTGAAAGTATTATGATTTGCGAATTGGACCAAACTCGCTTCTTTTGCCTCTTCCTACAGAACTAGCCTTGGAAACCAGAAGTAAAAGATTGGACTTTTTCTTGTTACGTAACAGGTGTCAATTGCAGAGCAACAAGAGGAAAAAGCTAGGCATGTATATTTTATGTTATCTACTTTGCACGTACAACTTTTATGGTATAATGAATATTTTTGTACCTTATTAGTATTACCAACCAAAACAAGAAGAAAAAAACCAAAAGTAAAGGACAGGTATGACTTCGAAACATTTGAAAACTCATCATCTCCACTTTGCGTGGTTAGTGCAAAGTGCAAGGTACTTGATTGCTTACAGAAAATTGTCCACTGAAGGAAGTAAGAACTAGAGAAGGGTATTGGATAATTAGTCGAAAGGAGATGGATTGAGTGATATCACATGGGATTCTTCATAAAAAGTGGCACAAACTGGAGTTCCAAACCTAACTCTAAGTTGCCAACAACAATGGCTACGAGAAAGAAGGGAGCCAAAACGACTCTGTTCTTGGCATTCATCTGTCTGGTAGCTTTTGGTGCCTTTGTTCCTGTTTTTGCTCCTCTCCCTTCTCTCTCAAACCGTCCTTCCTCCAATCGCCTCCAAAAGGTGCTGTTTTTGAACTCATATTTGTGATCAGTCGGCATGTTGTCTTTAAAGGTGCTATCTGTCTTTAACTCGCACACTGATTGGTTCAAGAGAAGTGCAAGCATCACTTTACTCCTCTTAGAGTTTGCTGATTTATATAAATTTGATCAGTAGTTTAAGCGCTGAAAATAAGATTCAAAAGCTATAATTTTCTTGCTTTTCCTTCATTTAATGAATGCACAAGGGAAGGGTTATAAAGCTTGCATCTTGATAGTCGAAGACTATAACTTTCTTAGGCAGACAGGACTGATTTTTCTTCCCAAGCCAACGATGGGGCGATATAGGCTTGTATTTTGGTATAATTATTTTGCTTGTCCTTCATTTTTGTCAATGCACAAGCGAAGGTTATAAATCTTGTATCTATCTTGATATTTAAAGGTTACAGCTTTCTTAGGTAGGCTTTTTTTTCTTCCCAAGCCAACGATGGGATCATGTGATTATTGGGAGTTAGTCTGTATTTCAGGGGAAAGATTGAAACGGAGAAGAAAATTTAGTGCAGATGTTACGATTTTAGAGGTTAAACTCTATGGCCCTGAAAACATAGCTAAAGGATTCTTGTAGGATGAAGATTTCTAGTTCTTCAGATTTTCCTGGGAAAATGAACGCTCAGAACCTTCCCTGTACTTTGCTTTTGCAGTGTGTGAAAATTGTTTTAGGTCTCACTATTTGCTGCTTGCCAGGCTTGAATTTATTGATTTGGTTTATGGTATCTATATAATCCTTTTACTTGAAATGGAAGGCTTTAATCTTGTTTGTATTTATCCACTACATCAGGCTAATGTCCAAAGTTTCGAGATTGCTGATGACAAGTTCTGGAAAGATGGTCATCCTTTTCAGATAATTGGTGGTGATTTGCATTATTTTCGGATTCTTCCTGAGGTATCCCATCTTTGCATTGCCTTTGATACTGGTGGTATTCATAGGATTGTTGAACTTTTAGTTAATAGGGCCTTAATGATTTGTGGTTCATAATTACCACTGTCTGGTTACTTAAATCTCTAACAGCCCTTGAGAGCTACTCCGTGATCACTGAAATATTAATTTTATCACTTGCAGGATTTAATGAATAAAACAACTTCGTGTTATCTTTTTTGTTCCATGCTCTGAAGTTGGCTGACTAGTTGTAATTATCAGGAACTTCACTAGTTCTCCCAGTTTTCAGATTGGAACTTGGATTTCTCCAGTTATTTAATACTGTACTTGTGCAGAATTTTTTTGTCGTGAACATTTTATAATCTAGTAGCTTTTCTGTTTTACCAACGTAGTACTGGGAAGATAGGCTGCTAAGAGCAAAGGCATTGGGCCTGAATAGCATTCAAACTTATGTGCCATGGAATCTGCATGAACCAGAACCTGGGAAGTTGGTTTTTGAGGGTATTGCTGATCTTGTCTCTTTTCTCAAACTATGCCATAAGCTAGATTTCGTTGTTATGCTTCGTGCTGGGCCATATATATGTGCAGGTCAGTTAAATTAATTTATTCAAGTGTTAGAGATTCCTTACTACTCACATGAACCAGATGCTCATTTTCAAATGCCTTTATGTTCTCTCTTTTACAGAATGGGATTTGGGGGGTTTCCCTGGTTGGTTGTTGGCCACAGAACCTGCTGTCAAACTACGGTCATCGGATCCTGCTTATCTTCAATTGGTATGCTTTGCAATTTCTTGCTGTGGACTTAATAAGCAGCTAATTAGTTCCATGCACTGGTGCACTACTTTTGTGATCCAAAATAGTACCGTTTGATCACTTTTCTCTTTTCGAAGATTGGTCTGATGAGTATGTCATCTCTCATTTGTTTTCTTTTTTTAATATCAAAATTCTACCTTCTAGAAATTTTCGGGTTGATTTGATCACTTCACTCTTAATGTTCTCTGTTTTAGATTCCTGTGTTATCACCCATTACACGATTCAATTTCTTTATTAAATATTATTAAGAAAGAAAATAAGAGAGATATGTTTTGTTATGTCTTGTTAGACTCCTGCAATACCATTTTCTGAGCAAATGTGCTGCATATGATGTAAATTTGAACCAATTTCTTAGACAGGTGAAGAGCTAAACTTATCAAGTTCATCCATACTTTCCTTGGGTTATATAATCCCCTAGATTATGGGGTGGATATTTGAACAATATGTTAAGTCTATACCAAACAGTTTTTCCCCCTTTTTGTTCTCCAATGCTTCATTTTATTGATTTAATTATCTTTTATAGTTCTTCAACTTAATACTGTTTAATTTTGTAGGTGAAAAGTTGGTGGGAAATTCTACTTCCTAAGGTAGCTCCTCTACTTTATTCCAATGGAGGCCCTATCGTAATGGTTCAGGTATTCAATGTCCCATTTTTGCACTAGTTACTAGTTTATAGTTTAGGCTTCACAGAAAGTATGATTGTAATAACACAATGTGGATTATGGACCTTTTGATCACTTGATATTTTCTGTGAGATAGAAGATTTCTTTGTCAAAATCTTGAAACTTACATTTGATATTGTACAATCCGCACAGAGAGATAAAACAGCCAATGGAGTTTGAGTTCTTACTGTTTCGTCTTTGGACCACATTAGTTCTAAATAAGATGAGATGAATCACCTGCTCATTCAAGCAATAGAGGGATATTAGTAACTGTTCCTAACTAAGTTTCTGTAATAACCTTTAGATCCCTTTAAAGGTATATATGTCCTTATGTCAAAATTTTACTTGTCAATGTAATGTTGAGACTTGAGAGGTCTTGCATGTCTTTAGAAATTAAAAATCATGAATATTTAAGTAAGGAATAGTTATCTGAACAGATTGAGAATGAATTTGGATCGTATGGAGACGACAAAGCTTATCTTCATTACCTGGTCAAGTTGGCCCGACAGCATCTTGGAGACGAGATAATTTTGTAAGAGGTTCTACATCTTTGATCTTGTGCTCATGTTTGATGCAGAAACAGAGTAACTTTTTTTATTTTTTATTTGGACTTATAGAAGTGTATTCATTAAAATGATAGTAGAAGTAATACTGAAGAAACTTGGGGTCGATATTGATTTTCCAGTCACGTTTCTGAAATGGAAGGTCTCTGCCATGGAATTTTGTTTTTTTATGTCTATGCATATTGTATCTAAGGCCATACATTCCTTCTTTTATTCTCTTGCAGTTCCATGTCATCAGTTCACTCTTTAGTGTCTTCGTGCAAAATGCAAGATGAATTTATTGGACAGACTGGTCATTTTTGAGGCCCATTTGTGTAAAATTTATTTCTTGATTAAATTTTTTAACTCGTTCTAGGTATACCAATGATGGAGGTTCAAGGGAGAATCTTGAGAAAGGAACCATACGTGGAGATGTTGTCTTCTCAGGTTAAGCTCCTAATGTGATATAGCCATTGGTTCTCCAAGAAAAATGTTAAGAATTTACAATAACTTTGTATGGTTTCTGATCATTTATTCATCAGTCATTCTGGACTGCTTGCTTGTTGATCTCTTGATGGATGCAATCTGAGGCCAAAATCTTTTGCTTGAAAAGTTAAATTTCCAGGAGGTCTATCATAACCAGTTAGTTAAACTATAGAGCTATACTGAACATTCAAGAACGATTTAGCTGTGGCTTTGTGGGATTTTAAAGTAGTTTTCCTTCTTTTCCTCTCCTCGTTTTGTATCTGAAATGACTTCTGAAACAGTTAAGAGCTTAGCAAAATGTTTACCTTTCCTTAGCTTGGTCAAGCATTAAAAACAAAAACTAAAGGCAACTTTGCTGCTTTGTGCTTTAACTGGAACTTTCATGCCCAAAATATCTAGGAATTTGTCAAATTAGCTTAGGTGATATGATTACTTCTGTGCATTGGCAAACTATCAAACTATATTGCTTCTGATCTATTGTTATGTCCATTGCCTAGCTGTTGACTTCACCACTGGTGATGATCCTTGGCCCATATTTAAGTTACAGAAGAAATTCAATGCCCCTGGAAAGTCACCTCCACTTTCTGCGTAAGCATCTCAATAAATATTAATATAATGCAGATAGCGGGTAGTGATTTGATGCTCATGCTACTGCTTCTTTCAGAGAGTTCTATACAGGTTGGTTGACACATTGGGGAGAGAAGATTGCAGAGACTGATGCTAATTTTACAGCGTCTGCTCTGGAAAAGATTTTGTCCCGAAATGGTTCTGCTGTACTTTATGTATGTGTTAAGTTCCAAATCTAGCTCAAAACTTGGTAATTCTGGAGATTGTAATACCACAATCTGTTTTTTGTTTCATACACAGATGGCACATGGTGGAACAAACTTTGGATTTTATAATGGAGCAAATACTGGTGCAGATTCTTCTGATTACAAACCCGATCTCACCTCCTATGACTATGTAAGGATAATTTGTTGCTTTTTTTCATCCGTTAAATTTTCTTGATTATCAAAATTTTGGCCCAACTGATAAGATGTATGTTTCCAGGATGCACCAATTAGAGAATCTGGTGATGTGGACAATGCAAAATACAGTGGTATAACTTTTTTTCCTGTTTATCTTTTTCCTTTTCTTATAAGTCTATTGCTTTAAGCAGAGCTGCATTATCTTTTCCCTGCTTTTCTTCTTTCAATGTCACTCAGATGAATTGTTGGCAATAATTATTGTAAGCTCTTTTTTCGAGATTAACGGTCCAGCAAGATATTTGATTCATATACTTTTGTATCCTACAGCACTGAGGAGAGTTATAGGACTTTATAGTACAAAACCTCTTCCAGCAGTTCCTTCTAACAATGAAAAGATAGGCCTTGGACCTATTTACGTACATCAAACAGCAAGTTTCTTTGATTTAATTGATATGATGAATCCCTCCAGTGTGGTTGAATCTGAAAATCCAGTCTCAATGGAGAATCTAGGACAGGTGCCCATTTTTACCGTTATATATAAAGGTCTATAGTTGTCAGTTGGAACACAAGATTGCTTAATAAGTTTTGGCTTTCCTATATGCAGATGTTTGGATTTCTTTTATACGTTTCTGCATATGCTGCAAAGGGAGATGGAAGTACTTTGTACATACCAGAGGTTTGATTTATAATATGTTTATTTATTTGATGGCTTTATTAGTAGCTTTCGTAACTTGAACTATTGTGTAATATGTTTTTTAACTATTGTGCAATATTTTTTTTCTTTATGTTGTAGGATAAAAGCAACACAATTGCAGTTTCTTGTGTTAAATGGAGTCTTAAATGCCAAGTTCAATATCTAATTTTGTTACTTGACGCTTGAAACAATGATAGAAGGTATGATATTGTATCTTGCAGGTGCATGACAGAGCTCAAGTGTTTGTAAGGTGCACTTCTGAAGATAATGGTGGAAGGCCAAAATATGTTGGTGTAATTGAAAGGTGGTCAAATAAGAAACTTGACCTTCCTAACACAAAATGTTCCTCCAACATCAGCCTGTTTCTTTTGGTATCTATCCATCCTCTTATAAGTCTCTGGATTTATCGTTAATTCTTCTGAAACAGATTTGTTTGCCCGTAAATATTATCGCAGTAAACTCCATTGTACTGAAATCATTTTCTTATATGTGACGCGCTTGAAGATTCGAGCATCGCTTTGGTCGAGCTAAATATTTATCTAAACTATATAGTCTTTTCTTTCTAAATTAGAATAACGTATTTGGAATCATTTATGAATGGCTTGCTTGAAGGAAAATATCCGAGAAGGGCAAGATTAAAGCTTTAAATTTTATCAGATACTGGTTCCAGCGAATGTTGATACTAATGGTGTTGTCTGTGAACTTTTTCCTTGCCGATATTTCATCCTTGCCAATTACGCATTAGCATTTCAAGCTCAAAATCTTTTTATTCTTTGTTGTAGGTTGAAAATATGGGTCGTGTAAATTATGGACCATACATATTTGACAAGAAGGTAAACAGCTGTTTTCTTTTTCCTTCTGACCAAACAAGAATTGGTTCTGTATGGGATAAGTCCTGAGAACTGTGATTGCTGGTTTCTGTTTGATATTATTCTTCTCAATTTCTTATAGTTTCTTTAGATGGTTGTGCCACGTGGCTCGATAGATTGTGCTTCAGTTGGTCTTTTGGGACATGGTCTTTGCAGGGAATTTTATCTTCTGTTTATTTTGATGAAAGAAGCTTGCACGGGTGGAAAATGATTCCAGTTCCAATAAACAACCTGAATGGGGTACCAGACGCTGCACATTCTGGACTTGTTAGACTATCAGCCCAGACAAACATAGGAGATAATTCTGGTAAGTGCTTAAAAATCTGTCAGGTGTTGGAATCATGCATATCATATTGAATTTATGACTTTCTCTAGTTTGTATAAATGATTCAAATTGTTCTGTATAATTTGGCATAATCGTTCCTGTGGAGAAGCTACTGCAAAAGAACCAGCAATATATGAGGGGCATTTCTCTATTGAGGAAGAAGACCAGGTTAAAGATACATTCCTATCATTCAGTGGCTGGGGCAAAGGGATTGCATTCGTCAATGGTTTTAACTTGGGAAGATATTGGCCGGTAAAAGTCATCTTTTATCTTTTCACTCGTTTCTTTTCGAGTTTATGTATCATTAGCTACTGAGTTCCTTTCTTGTAAATGCTTACTCTTTTTCTGTGGTTGTTTAACCTTGCCATTTGCAGTCAGTTGGCCCACAGTGTAATCTTTATGTACCTGCTCCGATCCTTTGGCATGGAGAAAATGTTCTGGTATAAACATGCAAGTAACACGATAAGTGAATTTGTATTTACTGTCAAAAGCTTTTTTGATTTCTTAATCTTGTTACTTGTTTGATCAGATGATACTTGAGTTGGAATCACCAGCACCCGAGTTAACTGTTCATTCAGTTGATCAGCCAGATTTCACTTGTAGTCCCAGTAAATCAAATGTGCATCAAGTTTAGTTACAGGTTTAATTTGTCGAAATGTCTGCACTGCACCGTTCTTGAAACAAGTACTATATACCAGTAGATGGTCGATCTCCACATCCACAGTGCAGCTTGAAACATGAACCCTTCATGGTTCTACAAAGAAGAGTGTATCACCTGTTTTACCTTGTACTAAGACATATATTAAGGTGGAGAAATTGTAAGGATAAGATGGTGAATGGAAAAGTTCAATTTCGGAGCACTTAGAGAACTTCATAAGTGGTTCTGCTGTTGAACTTCATTTGTAATGGATTGTATTGATAGTAATGGAACCATTTCAGATGATATCTACTATTGTTTTAGCACATGCCCAATTACTGAAAGGCACTGCGACTTTCATTTTCCTACAGTTTTCTGTCAGAAACCTTGTGTATATGGTACCTGTTGGCTTACAGAGATCATACGACAACCTGTTTAAAGGCTTAAATGGCAAATTCCTGACGGCGAATCCTGTGGGGTTTATGTCAACAAGAACAAATCTAGTCTTTTCAGGTATAATTACAAACAATGCACTTCTGAAGATACTCTCAAGTGAAATCAAACTTTTATCACTTAATAAGTTCCTAAAATGGTTATGTAATCTCGCAGTTTTATCAGGTAGGGGCTTGAATGTTGTATGCATATGCAGCTCTTGAATTGATGAGTGATACAAGACACGAAACAAAACACGATTCATGTAATAAACGGCAATTTCCATCAGCATTTGAAGTCAACTTTCTCTTATGATTTCTGATAAAGAGTACAATACAGGCATAGCTTACCTGTCTCAGTGCATAGGAACTGATAAACATGCCATGTCCTAAGAGTAACATTCTACTCTTTAACCAAAACAAAAAAGGAAAAAAACGAAAGTGATTGATCAAGTCGAGCCGTTCGTATCCTTTTTGGGCCCTGACATTGCAGCACCAGCTGCCGCTGTCACAGCAGCCGCTGCTGCCCCTAGCTTTGCACCACCAGCAGCCTTCATTGCCCCAGCCACTTTGGCAAAGATAGCTACCCCTCCTACAAGGACAGCCCTCAATGCAACTGTTGGTTTTACTGCCATTCCTTGAAAATCTGAACGAGCATATGCAATACTGAAACATGTCATTTCCATACAAAGTAATCTGAAATACATGGGCAGTAAGAACAGAGCAGAATAGGAGCATCCTCACAAATCTTTCTGAAGTTTGCAGAAGACTTTCTAACTAATTTGACAATTTAACTGGTAATTAATGGTACCTAACAGAAATATTATGCAGCAGCTTGGAAACAATAATGAAGCAACTTCCACCTACAAGCATAAAAGGACATATTTACGTTGGACAAAATAACATCCTCTAAGGTAACTACCAAAATCTGCCAAAGGTCTAGAAATTCCCCAAACCAGTCTAGTTAAAAATCCACTCCTTAAGTACTATCTCATTGTTGGCATAGTTAACTTTGTATTATGTGAATCAAATCTATGCATGCATTCGTCCTGGTTATAGATGTACGTCTCTACAGAACACGGTTGTAAATCTACATTGCAAAAGTAATGCAGCTCCAAAACCATTGATCTAGGAAATCACCAGAGAATACAACCTCGCACTACTTCAAATATTAAAGACATTTAACATGTGGATAATCTTAAAAAGTATCCAAATGAATCACCCTCAGAAATAATATGTTTGCATTCTTTCCCTTTCCTTGACTACCTCAGATGAGATATATCCCAAACTGGGGGGAGACGATGAAAGAAGAAGAATAGAATAAACAATTTTCATGCAAAAGAGGACTGAACTACAGTTTTAGTGAGCTCAAGATAATCATAGAGTCAGTTAGAGACCAACTTTGTCACAACGTTTCACATCTACGAGACAAACTAAACGATAGAATAGTTCCAATTATCCACCAATGTAAGCTCAAACAGTATAAAGGCAAATCAGTTTCCCTTTTTCTTATCAAAATACTAAACACATCATCAATACCCAATTAGCCGATCAGACCCATTAAATGGCAATCAGAGGAGTCAGATAGGTTAGCATTTCAAAACAAAATTTCACGTCTAAACGAATAGCTGCACAAGGGTCAAGCAAATAGCTAATCTTCTCTACATTTCACACATCAAACACAAGTACTTCATGAAGAACAGGGAGAACCTTCATTGGAAAACTCAACGATACAAGAAAAGTTGCAACTACACACAAACACTTTTTCTAAGCATGAAGAATCAAAGTCATGAATTTTATTTCACAGAAGGAAACTTTCTTCTCACACTACCTTTTGTCCCCAAAACCATCAAGAGGATCATCGCCAAGATCACTTTTTGAAGTCAAAAGAACACAAACCCAAAAACATAATTCAGCTTCCATGACCAAAACTACCCAAAATTTTTCATCTTAGACATACATCCAGACTACGCAAGCACAAGCCAATCAAATTGTTCAGGAACAGAGAGAACAAACCTGAAGCGGGAACGATGATGTCACACCACTCTGGTCGAGTTAGCAAGCCGATAAAAGGTATAAAATGAAACAATTAGAGATAGATTCAGACACCCAAATACAAAACTCTTCCTTTTCTTTACCTTCCCTTCTCTGGCGGAGCTACAATTGAGGTCTTACGTTTGTTTATGCAACGGCCTATGTGGTCATTTCCTTTTTCCTCTCTTCCCTTCTTATAGATGCTTGTCAGAAGCAAACACGGCATTATTTGGCATATGAGCACATCAAAACGGCGCGTCGCTGAGAGGGCAGAGCTCTTGTTCTAAAAGAGTTCCCACTTCAGTGATCCACAATGGTTGTTAATTCAATTTTAGTCATCTAACGACTTTATGAAACTGCAATGTTCCAACACCAACGTAATTGAGCTGTTTTTGTTTCACAATCCAGTAACTATACTTCTCCAAAGATCGAGGACTTGTTTTTATTTGCACCCAAAAGAAAAACTTGATTTTTATATAATTTTGATTCTTCTAAAACTCGAAACCAACACTGTTATTTTATTTACTTTAATCTTAAAAATTGGACCTTGTGGTGCTAGGTTTGAAACGACAACGATTAAAGGCATCATCTTTCCTTGTATTATACAAAGGGCTGTTTTTGTTTCACAATCCAATAACTATATTCACTTCTCCAAAGGTCGAGGACTTGTTTTTATTTGCACCCAAAAGAAAAGACTTGATTGTTGTATAATTTTGATGCGTCTAAAACTCCAAACTAAAACTGTTATTTACTTTAATCTTAAAAATTGGACCTTGTGGTGCTACGTTTGAAACGACAACGATTAAAGGCATCATCTTTCCTTGTATTACACAAAGATCCAATCTTTAAGCACAAAACCCTATTGAATCACACAGAGAGAAGCAAAGGAAGAGCAATGGATCCTTCATATACAGGAGGTAGTTGGACAATGATACCCAACATGCCATCCCACAGCAACTCCCCTGCTCACTCGAATCAGGACCAGTTTTCCCTACATCAACAACAGCAGCAGCAGCAATTCAATCAGTTTCAACAACAACCAACAACACCGCAACAACAAATGACCCAACTGCAGCAATTTCAGCAACAACAACAGTATCAACAGCAGCAACGGTTTATTCAACAACAACAACTTCAGCAGCAACAGCAGCAGCAACAACAACAACAACAGAGTCATCAACACCAATCACTTGCCTCCCATTTTCACCTCTTAAATGTGAAATCCCAGTTGAATTAATTGTTTTTTTGGGTCATGGATGTATCTACCTGCGTACTGAGAGGCTTTTTTTATTGTGAATATGGGCAGTTGGTGGAGAATTTAGCTGATGTCGTTGAGAATGGTAATCGGGACCCGCAGTCTGATGCCTTGGTTTGTTTCTTCTCCCATTATTTACTGTAGTTTTTTTGTTCCCTTTATGTTAGAAAGCTGTTTGCTTGCAATTTTTGTGAAGTGGGTTTGTTCTGTTGAAGTTACGTAAAATGTAGATGAGTTTATGGAGTTCAATTTGAGATAGGTTTCTGAGTTTTAGTTTATGTCTGATATTGTCCTATATTTGGTTCTTTCTAGCAGATTAGCGATTTGAACTCTCAATTTGAGAAGTGCCAACAACTGTTGAATTCGATCTCAACCTCCATTAACACAAAAGCTATGGTAAGTCCCATCTCCAATTCATTCCTTCACAACGCCTTGCTGTTTCCACTTCGTTTCCTCACTAACAAAATGAAAATTGGAGGATTTTTTAAATAAGATGTGATCAACCTGAGATACTATGTTGAATTTTACCTGTGTTGAAAGTATGAAATGGTCTGGATTGAGGATAAAAGTAGTAAAACATTAATGGTAATGAGATATAATCTTGACCTCAAACAAATGACCTGCTTCATCTGATGCATTTACATCCAATTTACAATATATGTGTGCATTGGGTCCATGGTAGAACCTTCTTACTTGTGGAAATCTTGTTGCTATCATTTTGTTAATATCTTTTGAACATTGAATGCAGACTGTTGAAGGACAGAAGCGAAAGGTTGAAGAAAGTGAGCAATTGCTAAATCAACGGAGGTTTGTAATCCTTGCTTTTTATGTCAAAATTTTTGTTTGCTCTTTCTCTTCTTTGACTGATTCATAGTTGATGTTTACCACAAGACAGGGACTTAATAACCAAGTATATGAACTCCATAGAAGAGCTCATAAAATCCCAGCCATAACTGCCTATCAACAACACGCGTTCAGACAACATTCATGGAATAAGAGGAAGATAAAGATGAATTTCTGTCTGTAAAGATCTGACCTATGTCAAAGCTTTTATTACTAACTGGAAGCTACTTATTAAACTGGAGGAGAAGATGTATTTCTTTTTGAATAAGTATTCTGTATTGTTTTAATAAATGTTAGAGATATTACTTCACTTACGTCAGTATTTTCTTGCAGATAGATCGAAATTACTTGTTATTCTAAATATGCTCCATTGTGGCAGAATTTTAGGTTGGCGTTCAGTAATTAATAGAACTACTTTCAAGTTTTCTAACAAAAGTTTCTGTGCACTTGTATGTTTATATGTCAACAAGTACTCGAGAATCAGAAGGATCTTATTGAGTTTACTTGAAATTTGTACTCTAGAACTTCCTAGTGAATCAGAAATGTTTGACTAGGGAGGATGACTCTGCGGTGTTCATCGTTGACTGAAAATTTCCTACAAATTCTCACACTATTTTGACTTTTCGTATGCCTGACTTCATGAATTTACATGACGTTAATATAGCTTCTTGCTGTATTCATCTACATTATGTACACTCTGTTGCTTCATCATAGGAAAACACTCGTTATCTTTTAATTCATTTTCGTAGTGTTGATTTAGAAGGCAATTGATTTTTGTTGTACATGTAGAAGACACGAGTAGTGAGGTTAGATAACCTTGGAGGAGGTAAAGCTCTTTACAGTAAAGCACTCCTAGTCATGTTAGATGGAGATAAGTTCTTATTTCTGTACAGAACTACTATCTGCTGTAATTGGATTAACAGGTATTACCAGAAATACTAGAACTAGCAAGCAGTCAGGAGTTATTCTTCCTGTGAGACAGGGTTCGGATACCAAACTTCTCCATCTGGCACCTCCTGTTTCTTACATTAATCTCACATATGGCTTTCTTAGCTTAGTTGAACCATACTAGAGATTTTATAAAATGGCAACCACCATGTTTTACTTTTCTACATGTTACTCAAAAGTTCTGAGATTGTTTGAATGAAGCTTTAAGCTATTTTCTTATTACAATTTACAGAGCTGTTCCTACTAGTTTTTTAAGCTTTTCTGTTTCTGATATAAAATCAGTAAAGCTTGCAAGTTTGCCCTCTTCACAGGAGAACTCCAAAGATAGTTCCTGACCTTATCCTCCTAGTCGTTCCACAAGGCTTGGAGACTGTGGAGATGGTAATTATGGGAGGAGTGTTGAAATTAATATGCAGTTATAGTACAAGGTTTCAAATATTGTTAACAATAAAGTGGTAACAAAATTGGTTGCATTCGTTTCTTCATGAAGAGCTTCTTACTTGGAAGCTTGGGCTTTAAAAGAAATAGGAGTTAAAAAGAGTTTTGACCCAAAAAAGAGGGCGGAGAAAGAAGGATCTTATTGGCATTATGACATCATAATCATCATTAAATTTCTGAAAAAAAAAAACTATCTACTGTATATTGTTTAGCATAATGTTGTGCCTGCAAAAACTTTGAAACCTTAAAAACTATGAAATCTGTAAGATTATAACTAAGTTAAGTGGAAATCTTGACCTTTCCAACATCAAAAAATGACAGACACGTCTAGTAGTTTCTGAATATAGCAAATTATGCAGAAAGATAACAACTTTATCCTATTTTTAGTTTCCAATTTGAATCTTATCCCTCGTTGAACACTTAAATATGGCTTATGTTCATCTTCTTTACCGAACATATCACTGACCAAGAACATCATAACTTAAATAACAAAATTCTGTTAATAGTTTTCATGATGTGTCTCACAAACACACACGTTTTCTTGGTATTATATGTCTTTTTTTCCCCCCTTCCCCCACAATTCTCTCTTCCTCTCATATTTTTCCATCGGTTTCTTCGCAGAGAGAAAAGAAAGGATCTTCAACAAACCAGCACAAACAAGAACATACAACAAGAACAACCCATTAAAGAAAAACAAGTACACCTTCCCCGGCGGGAACGCCTCCGATCTCTCACCACTTCCTGAAAAAGAACCAAACAAATAAAACAGAAACTTTTCATTATGAGCACCAACATTCCAAGGATTGGTAACAGCACCAACCAAGCCTGTGCTGCATGCAAATACCAACGTAGGAAGTGCGCTCCTGACTGCATTCTCGCCCCTTATTTTCCTCCCGATCGCCAGAGACAATTCCGGAACTCTCATAAATTGTTTGGAGTCAGTAACATTACCAAGATCATCAAGAACATGAAGCCTCACGAAAAAGACGAAGCCATGCGAACCATTATCATACAATCTGATGTGCGTGCCAATGACCCTGTTGGAGGATGTTATCGAATTATAAGTGAGCTTCAACGTCAGATCGAGTACAGTCAGGCGGAGCTTGATCTTGTTCTTCATCAACTTGCCTTGTGTCGAGCTCAGGCTCAACAACAGAACCATTTTCAGATGCACGATACAGATGATTCAACTACAACGCTTGGTTGCGAGATTGTCAACTCAAACCCTCTAGACATGTTTGATCCGATGATGCAATACCATTACCCGCAGGCCAATGCAGAACAAGAGTGTATCATGCAAGATAATCAAAGTTTGCAAGAGGATGTCAGTGCATGGACATCTTTACAGGATTCGTGTGTGTCCACGTCTTCGTCTTTGCATGTCAACAAGCAACCTTACATTGATGACCGCGAAGATATGAAGCAGCTAATGGACATTAACGACGTCAAGTTTGATCCTGACGAGTTAGTTGAAAGAAGTTTTGTACCGTCAACACAGTTAGTCATATCGTCATAGCTCTCTCTACCTTAATTAATTCTGGTTCTTTTAGTGTAAGCTAATCTGGAAAACAAGATGGTCTCTGGTTCACTTTGATGTGTGTCATGAAGGAGATGTTAAAGATTTTTGGTTCTGCCCAGAATTTTGTTTTTGTCTGTGTGTGTTCTGAACTCTAATCAATGGACTGAGACATATTATTCTCCAAACTTGCAATCAAAATGCTGTTAGAAAGGGCATGAACAGCCTTTACTATCAAATCCCTTCTTCTTCTTTTCTTTCACATCCTACCCTAGATAACTCACACTGTTGTAATGCCCTGCTCTTGCATTGCTTGCACTACACGATCTGCTCAGAAAGCAACAAGCCAAAATGGTTTACACACTTGGCTCATCTAAGCAAGGATAAGGAGACGCCACTTCTCTCATGGACGACTTTATACAACCAAACCAGTGCCCTGTGGCTGACCCGCTGAGGATTACTAGCAATTCCGGCTTCATGCAGATGAGTTCGGGTGAATATGCAAACAAAATTGTAAACCGGAATGCATAAAGGATGACAAAAAGGGGAGTGCAAAGGACATGGATGTAGATTTGCTACCAATTTTGGACACAGGAGCAATCACTAAGCAGGTCAAACTAATCGAGTAGCTCATTTTGGGTAATTGGGTTGTTGGTTAGATATGATGCGAGTCTGTTAATGGAGTAGCAAAGAGACTGAACAGAGAAGACTTGAAGAGAAATAAAAGGGGACGTGTTAGGGGTATAAGCATGAAGCATTCATGAAGATGGGCTTATCAGGAAAATGAGGTGAGCAACCAAGTTCTTATCCATCAGGTTTTTTAACCTGTTATGCACTTAGGAAATGGAAAATAAAGAACAATCTTTAACTATGTTGATCCTTGCCCTCATAAATTAGAGTTCAGAAGAACTTCTGTGCAGGTCTGGAACTTATCCAAAAAGAAATTTCGCTACCTTATAACAGTTATAGTTACAGTCGCTGTTATATATTTACACAAGTTTCATAAGATAGATCAGAAAACATTCTGGTCCCTTTTTCTCCTTGTAGAGCAACAGGCAATGTTGTAAGAGCTTCATTTGAAAAAAAGAGTGCAAAAATGAACAGAAGCAATTCACTTTCATTTAAAACATGTAATAGCTCAATTATGTGCAATTTCTAAACCAAATTTTGCTGAAATGTTTCAGAATGGATTGGAAAACCATGCTGTTATATAAACATCAGTTCCCTAAGAAGCTTTCAAGTGTAGCCTGTATCCAAAGTGAGAAGCATCACCTCTAATCACTATGTCTAGTTCTTAAAATCTGAATTGACACAAATTCTATGTTGGTAATTTATCTCTAACGGTCCTGCTTTTAGATTTCATTCAGTCTAGTAGTCCAATGCATCCATATCTGGCATACGACCAGGAGGTTTATTCTCATTTGGATTTTCCAATACAGCAGCCTCGGTTGTCATCAATAACATCGAAACACTGAAATTCCAAAAGCAGATAGGTTAATGTCATAGAGACAGAGGATCAAGATAAACAAAAGACAAATGGGATTCACCTTGAC
Organism: Erythroxylum suave; assembly: GCA_027563595.1. Classification (NCBI taxonomy): domain Eukaryota; kingdom Viridiplantae; phylum Streptophyta; class Magnoliopsida; order Malpighiales; family Erythroxylaceae; genus Erythroxylum; species Erythroxylum suave. Next base: position 3,893,867 of record JAOSBN010000005.1, on the reverse strand, counting down.
GCATCTAATAACGCTGTCCTGATGACTTTAAGGGGATCTATGATTCCAGCTTTCACCATGTCAACATATTCACCTGTTTTAGCACAAATATAAATGTCATGAAAACGTATCAATTTCATCTAGTACACAAATAAGAAGCATACTACATAAAATGGGTATGTTCATGCAAATGTAGAATCCTGCACTCAACTAAGCTACAATGATCTCTCCTTCCATTCTCTTTCTCCGTTTGGATCCAGTATAACAAAATATCAGAAGATAGTGCGTCTATGTTTGGGATAATGACCGTTGTGTGAATTAAAAAGTATTCAACCAAACAGCACCAGATGCAAGCAGACTCTGTTAGTAAGAAGAACAAACCTTTAGCTGCATCATAACCAAACCTCGGATCATCTTGTTCCAACAATTTACCAAGAACCAATGCTGCATCATATCCAGCATTTGAAACTATTGTATATGCAGGTGCCTACAGCAAACAATTTTGATTGTCAGGTTATTCATCTCAGCTAAGCTCTTGAAAAATCGCAAGCTAAGAGACTTAAAGAACCTTAAGAGCATTCTGGATTATTTGGACGCCCCTTTTCTGGTCTTCATTTTGAACTTGAAGGCTTTCTAAAGCCTTTGCTGCATATAAGAGAGCAACACCACCACCTGATAACACCAAGTCATGTTACTGTGTCGAAAAAGTGGCTGAAGTCTTCAAGACAACCTTCAAATTGTGGAACTAAAGTTACCTGGCACAATGCCCTCTTCCACTGCTGCTTTAGTAGCATTTAAAGCATCTGTTACCCTATCTTTCCTTTCTTCAACTTCTGCCTCGCTAACCCCGCCAACCTGCAAGAAAATGATTCTAAGCATTTGAATTAAAGTATCATGTAATTTCTTGACATTAGATAGATGAAAACAAACCTTGAAAACAGCAACACCACCAGAAAGCTTTGATAACCGTTCCTGTGCTTTCTCCTTGTCAAATGTGGCTGTGCTCTTGTCCATGGCTGCCCTCAACTGCAAATATCAAAAATAGCACTAAATCTCAGCTATTCTTATCTCAGATAAATCTTAAGAACGGTTAAAATCAGCTCTCCTTTGACCAATCATGGGTTCTTTTGGTTCCAGAATTTTCCGTAAGTAAATTTCTTTTGTGAGATAGTATCTTTTGATAAGAAGAAAAAGTGTACCTCCTCACATCTTTCTTCAATCCGCTTCTTATCCCCACCACCATGAAGTATAATTGTGTCGTCAAGAGAAACGGTGACCTGCATTAATCTATCTCAGTTTTGTATTGAGAAATTCTCAATGTACCTACTAGAGACCACTGTACCTACCTTCTTTGCAGTACCAAGCGTATCAATTTGAACTTTGTCGAGAATTAAACCACGATCTTCACTGATAACCTATATAATAAGCATGAGATTACATTTCAGGTTTCATAAATCCATTGAGCACAGTAGGGATCAGGAAAAGCATTTTACCTCCCCGCCTGTAAGTATGGCAAGGTCATCCACATTTGCTCGTCTGTTTTCTCCAAAACCTGGAGCTTTAATGGCACAGACCTAAATACAAGAAATCCAATTACTGCAGATCTGTACAGTGATATAGAGACGTAAGAGTACTAAGTCTTGTTAAGAAACAAATGTGAAAGCAACAAGTAAATTCATATAATCATTTGATTATTCTAAATTCATATAATCATTTGATTATTCTCATAGATCAAGTTACTACCAATGTTCATAATTGGAAGATATTGTACATAGAGATATCAATATCTAATATATAAACAAGTATGCATTCAACAAGTCAAATGCAGTATGCTTCCTGTCTGATGTAGCATACCAAGAAACTTCAAAGCAGAGCCGATTAATCACCTTAAGTCCACCATGGTGTTTGTTGAGTATAAGCATGGCTAAAGCATCGCTTTCCACATCTTCAGCCACAATAAGAAGTGGCCTATTTTTCTGCTCAATGAAAAGCAATGATGAGCAATTCTAAAGGAAATTAAATAAAGCGTCTTTTCAACCAGGCAAAAAACAAAGAAAATGGGTTAGAAAAGTTTTCTGACCTCTACTGCCAGCTCCAGTACTCTTAGAAGAGAATTCATGTTGGAAATCTTTTTTTCATGAATCAGTATCAAAGGATTTTCAAGTTCCTGCAAACATGCAAATAATTGACTATTTGCCTTGAACAACAAAATTAATTAATATCACAAGAAGACCATCAAACCAATCTATTTGAGTTGCTACAAGTTACTGAGTCTTGATTTGGGACATAAATTTTGGAAAAGCTAAAAGTTTCTAGAATGAAATGCTACAACCCAACACTTCAAGAGGGGACTACCTCTCTAATGAATTTCCATAGAAGAATGTAGACCCAGAGTTGCCAAAAATATCTTAGCATATACACTGTGCTGGACATTTCATTTAGTTCAGTGTATTCTAAAATCCACAATTTTAAGACCGTAATGGTGATAACTATGCAGATCAGAGCTTACGCATTTCTGAGTCTTCTGATCAGTTATGAAATAAGGAGAAATAAAACCTCTGGCTAGCTTCATTCCTTCCACCACTTCCAACTCATTATCCATTGTATTCCCGTCCTGAAAAATTCAAAAGGAAAAAAAACACACACAACCACGCAAAAATCATGAACATTCAACAGAAACCATGTTCTTGCTTTGGCTGTTATATGGCAGAATAGAAAGTTTGCTCACAGAAACAGTAATGACTCCTTCCTTCCCAACTCTCTCCATTGCTCTTGCTATCAGTTCTCCAATCTCATACTCACCATTTGCAGAGATTGTAGCAACCTGTTTGCAAAATTTTATCATTCCATTGCGAATATCAAAATTAAAACAACAGAATGAGTCTGCAAAGAACATTACCACAAGAAACCAGTAAAGCACATAAAAACAGTTCTAAACATAATAATAGACATTTTTGTTATTAGTTGACTTGAGACCATAGTTGGCAAGATTGACAGTGGCATCAGAGCAGCTAGTAGATAACTGCGAGTATTTTCATAAACTCCGGGGAGATGAATATAAAGAAGGTCCAATGGGAATATAGATACCTGTGTAATCTCCTCTGGTGTGCTTATCATTAATGCTCTCTTTTTCAGGTCTGAAATGACTGCATCGACAGCCATATTAATACCAATGCGCAAATCCATCACATTTACACCAGCAGCAACAGACTTGCAGCCTTCTGTGAGAATTGCCTGGGTCAGGACAGTTGCGCAGGTTGTACCTGAAACCAAACAATGAATAGAACCTTCCTAAGAATTTCTACAGTAATATGCTAAGTGATCAAATATAACTTTTGGTAGCGTAGTGGACGCGTAGCAACAATACATTACCATCTCCAGCAGCAGTGTTAGTAGCATTTGCAACTTGCTTTACAAGGTCTGCACCCACATTCTTGGCTTTTTCCTTGAATTTAATGCTTTTGGCAACAGTAACACCGTCCTTCGTTACCCTGGGATCACCATGACTTTTCTCTATAATAACATTACGACCCTGAGCCAATCATTGCAAGAAAATTTATAAGGAAGCAAATCAATGAGTAGCCTAAAAACTGACAGATTTCCCATGTCAATGCAAAATATTGGAAAGAGTAATCCCTCGAAAAATGAAACTGAACACTAAAGATTTGCTCAAGCACATTCCTTTGCAGGAAATGGTGATTGATACAGTTTTGAATTCAAATCTCCTTTTGATGCATACCATTCATAACACTTTGTATTTAAGAAAAAATGAGATAAAACTGAAATCAAAACTGCGAACAAGTTCATACCTTTGGTCCCATAGTGCCTTTTACAGCTTCTGCCACTTGATTAACACCCTGCAGCATAGCAGCACGAGCCCCAACCCCAAAATTGATATCCTTCGCCACATAGCTTCTACTGCATGTGATCCTACTAGGCACCTATGTAATTAATAACGTTAGCCAACAAGACGAAACATTTATGCCAAAGGTGCATTAACACTAAACTCGTACGGTTTAAGAGACAAGCCAACTAGCGGAAATCAATCTATACCAATACTTTAAGCTGGAAGACGCCGACCCATTTATTAAAATATTAATTTAATCCATCTTAGATATGAAAGGCATGTTCTTTCTTTCATTGGAGTTTGGACTGGCAACAGAAACATCTGAGACCAACCGCAACTATCTAACAGAAAATACGGGAAGAAGGATCATACCAGTTTCTTCGAAGTAGAAGAACTGCCCCACAAAGACAAGAACCATATACACAAAGCACAAGAACAGACGAACATAAAAATGTGTGAGTCAATGCAATCAAACTATAAAAACATGCAAAAGAAGTGTCCGTGTGTGAGTCTGCTATCAGATAGAAAGTTCACTGTAAAAAAAAAGTAAGATGGAAGTGGAAGATGGGGTGCAGGGGAAATGAGTGTACCGAATCGATGAAGCTAATCTTGAGGCTACCCTGTACATTGTTGAAGATCAACAAGCACGGGACTGAAGCAAAATGGGTGAGAGCGAGCTGAGTTTGAAAAGAAGGGCTTTTGGTAGGGTTTTAGCTTTAGAACTATTTCCAAACTCCTTAAGCTCCTTAGGGCTTAAGCCCAATTTTTAAATGAAAAGCTTAAAAAAATCTACACAATTGATTATAAAATAGGTCCAATTGCTTCAATTTCTTTTTAATATTTTTTCTTTCAACTAAAATAAATATTGACATTATCTCAAAAATTAAAATAAAAAGGAAAGTTTAGTTTAAATTTGGGAAATTTTGATTTTGTAGTTGAAACAAATTGGTATTATGCTAGGAAAAAAAGAAAGGGGTTTAGGTCCTTGGGTAGACAAAAGAAAGGGGTTTTTAAGTGAAGAGCATAAGTAAATCACATTTGATTATAAAATAGGTCAAATGGTCCAATTTTTTCATTAGGGTTATGTATTAGATAAAAGATTGACATTTTCTTAAAAATTAAAATAAAGGGGGAAATCAGTTTGGAAAATTAGTTGGTATTGGAAGAAAAACAAAAGTTTTAGAAAGATAAAGTTGTAGTTGCAAGAAATTGGTTTTAGGTTTAAAAAAATAAAAGGGATTAATTGATTAGGTTAATTGTTTAAGCAAGAAATCTTGTTAACTTTGGGAATGACAAAAATAATCTTAGTAGCTCAGACCGACCTGAAATCAACA
>JAOSBN010000005.1:3853160-3881798 GCA_027563595.1 Erythroxylum suave | reverse complement strand
AAAGCAAAAAAGGATCATTGAATCAATTAGTCTCTTTATTTGCAATAATAGTTTCCTTTAAAGATAGATTTAAAAAAGCAAAAAATAGAAAGGATTAGAAGAGATGAGAACCAAAAAATTATTTCTTTGTCGAATAATTTATAAATTACGTGTTTTAAATAAATCATTTAATAAATTAACGATTTAAAATTAAGTGACAAGTCGATTTAAGCAATACTTATATATTTTCAGCATAATTTTACTTAAGATTAACAATAGGTCAGATTAGACTCAGGTCTACTCAAACCTCAACATGATCTAAAATTTTATGGTTGAAGTTCGGTTCTGCCCTAACCTAAAGTTTAATGAGGCATGAATCAAACCATATTCAATATTTAAAAAATAAAAACAATATTGTTAATTTTTTAAAAAGTTAAAAACAATATCGTTTTCTTAAAAAATTTTAGACTTTAGGTTAGACCAGACTCGAATGTTTGGTATTAAAAAAACAAAAACTCAAGTCTAAATCGAAATTTAATTGACCCGAGTCGAACCAAGCCGGGTCAAGTTAGCTCTCATCAATTTAGCTTCAAACTAATTGTGTGGTCATATCCTAATTTATAATTGAACCAAACACCACATTAATGACAGTAATGTAAAAATCTAACATGTGAGATGTCTTGTCAGAGCCCATCTTCAACATGCATTGGTCTGTGACAATGTTCTTTTGCTTGATTGCCATTTGATTGGTGGTTTCTCAAAAGTTAAGTGCTGTACTTTAATGGACAAACATACAGATGCCCACACTGTAGAAATAGTGCTGAAATGAAATAAAGCATATGTTACTTTCCAGTCTTGAAGCTTTTGATTGCTGCCTGTGTTTTGGACTATTATTACAGTAGTGTACCTTCACTTGACAACAAAATGATCAACTACCTGCCTAAATACTATGATTGCATTTGAGGTTTGAAGGAATACAAAGTAGGTAAAAAAATGTATTTTAAACTTGAACTTGTACAATAGAATATAGAACAGATCTTAGGTTTAGTTTGGGGGAGCGGTGATAATTAATAACCTACTAAAATAATAAATACTTATTTTCAATAAGTACTTGTACGTTTGGGTTACTATTTCGGTAACTGCTAGAATGTGAAAATAGATGTTTGGTAAGTGCAGTTGCAATTGCTGAAACGAAATAAAATGACTAAAAAGTTTATTGATTTAATAAACTATTAATTATTGTATAATAATTAAAAAATATATTATTGGTCATATAAATTTAAAATTATAGAAAATAAAATATTAAATTAAAATAAGAAAATATAAATAAAATAAATTTAGTAAATAAAATATTTCATAAAAATATATTATTTGTCATATTAATTAAGGGTATAATGAAAAATAATACTTGTAGTAAAGGTTATTAATGGAAAGTTAAATTTCTATCGCATAAGCAGTTTCCTACCGTAACCTTCTTTCTGCTTATTGATTTTTGCTGTGACACTACACTTTTCTCCAACCTCCGTTTGTTCACCACAAATCTAAACATATGACTGCGTTTGAAAACTGCGGTGGATGAGTACTTATCTCTATCGCATCGCAGATTCAAAAGCAACCTTAACGGTTAAATTGAATTCTAAAGTCTTCAAAACAAAGTCTAAGTAAATAAAAAATTCAACGGGATTAACTTTACATCGGTTACATTATAAGTCAATTTTGAATTTTTTAGAAATAAATTAAAATCATTGAGACTACCTAAAAGTATTTTAAGACTTTTCATGACCATATTTTTATGTTTAGGTCATTCAAGAGAAGTATCCCAAAGGTGGATTTGATTAAGTGTGTAGATAGGACCTTATAGTTTTGCATCTTAGAGAGTGATTGATTTGGTAGAGTGAGAGGGCATAGGTTAAAAGATCTTGTGTTCGAATCCTCTTACTTGCACTCTCTTGATCGAGCTTGTCAGACAGGACTTGCCTAGTGCTGATTACCTAATTGATGTGATTTGCAGACTATTGCGTTAATCCAAATGTTTACCAAGTGTGCATCCAAAATATAGCGATTGAGGGTTCCTTCGTTCCCAAAAAAAACAAATGTAGATATGACCATCTTTTGCCACAATGTATGGTCTATAAAACACGAAAAAAATAATGTGTTTTGTTTGACTAGTGGAATGTCTCGTAATTTATATTGATTGCTGATTTAGGATAATTTCTTTATTTGGCGCATTAATGGCAAATATTATAAAAATGTGATTCACTTTTTGATTAATTTTAAAAAAATTAATTACATGATAGTAAAGTCTATTTTTATTTTAAAAATAAAAAATATGTTGCATCACATTACTTTTAATTAAAGGAGAGTTAATCTCATCAAAATTTTTGTCATGTTTTAAATGTTTTGAACATGTTATGATTTAATTTGAACTTTTTTAAATATTAAGATTAAGTTTTATTATAATAGAAATATTGAAGTTCAAAATGTAATTTTAGGATGGGGAAAATATAAATTACTTATGACCAGCGTTGGCCCTCGGCAAGGACAGGGCGGATATTTATCCAAGACTCATTCTTATAAATGATAAAATATGTCCTATTTTTATTCTTATAAAAATAAAATAAATCAAAATATGGTTTACTCTTAACCTTATAAAAACAATAAAAAAGCCTATATTTTGCTTATTTTTATTCATTAAGGACTTAAAAATAGGTAAAAATAATTTTTAAAATTTTTTTAATCAAGGCCTATAAAATATTAGGAAACGATAACTCAAGAGTTCCCCCTACCTACATTCTTTCGATCGAGCTTATTAAACAGAACTTGCTTAATACAGAATACTCGGTTATCATGATTTGCAAGCTATTACGTCAATCTAATAATCAACTCTAAGAGTGCAAAAGAGAGCCAATAATCAAGTGTTAATAAGAAATTAGCTAAAATAGAGTCAAGCAAGGTAATGGTAAAAGTAAAAGCAAGACCCTTTTGAAATGTCAGTCTGATTCTTTTTATGCAGATACCATTGCTTCCATGGCTGGGAGAGAATCATCTTTTATGGTGGTAATTTTAGAAAGAGGCCATTAAGTCAAGCAATGAAATAATAAACAATTCTTGGTATATGGTTACTTTCAAACCAAGATTATGTGAAGTCATCCATGTCATGAGGAGCTTTTAGAACTCTTCCTTCTTTTACTTCTCTCTCTCTCTCTTTCTTATGCTCACCAAACCTCTCACGTAAAAGTATCAGTCGCTTAGTTCTTTATGATCAATTCTGGTAGCTTTTGGATTGTGACAGAAAGTAATTATTTCTATTAACATTCATTAAGCTCTGCAAAACTTCAGTGCCTAAGGTTTCTAGCCACCAAACGTTGTCCTCGTGTTTTCACCAGCTTGTCTTATTCTTACTTCGCTTGTACTGTATGTGGGTCTGCTCTGTGGACACTTGTGACGCGTTCCGTGGACGCTTCTTCAAGTCATGTTCTTGTTTTTGTTTCAAAACATTCTTCCACTTGACAAGGTTGGGTGACAAATGAGAGATCTTGGAGGTTGATCACTGATCTTCGGGTTCTTTATGAGTGAAATGGGGTCGAAAGTTGGAGTCTTTCTGGTGATCTTACGTGTAGCTGTGTATGTCACGCCCGTTCTTGGTTTTGCAGGTAGTGGGACTTGGATCTTTTTTGTGTTTTCAGCTGGTTTCTCCATTTTTTGTGTTTGAATTTACTTGAATTCTGAACATGGAATGAGCTTGAGGATCTGTGTTCCATGGATGAATATGCCTTTACACGTGAAACACACATTTTCAAAGGAGTAGGTAGTGCAGTACAGTGACTTCTCGTCTTTCTTGGTTTCCCAATTTCACGTGTAATGTGAGTAAGGCCCATGACAGAACTGCTGTTAGATCCTGGATTCCAAGTTAGAGTTTAGTTTGTTGCTTCTTTTGGCTCATTTGATAATGCAAAATTGTTAAGTTCTTAACGATCTACTATTTGCTAGATAAATCTTGAAAGTTCTGTAGTCTGATTGTCATTTCCAAGCTGATATTGCATCTCATGATACCTGAATTTCTGATCTCTGTCTCTCATTTTCCTGTGATAAAATTTTCCCTGCAAAACATAAGAAGACTTGGAATTGGATTGCTAAAACACAATTAGAATGACAATGATCTGTGAACTTCTTGGTTATCTGATTGTTCCATTTCTGAAATAATTGCTAAATGAAATCTGCGTTTGTGCCTCTCTCAGGTGGAAAAGACTAACAATTCATGTGATATGATCAAATAAGTATAGATGGCAGTGCTTTCCTACTTGGAAGCCATTTCTAGTCATCCACATTCTGAAAACCAATATTCTATGGCATTGTTAGATATAATAGTTTTTGTGCCACTACACTATATGTACTTTGGTTGATGATCGATTAAAAAACACTTCACTTCACTTTGGTTGATTATCTTTATTTTACTTTCTTGGCCACAGATCCTGGGTCTTCGCCTAATCAAACTCCTCTGAGCTTTGGCAGGAAAAGACATGAAAAGTTCATTGCAGAACCTCCATCCGGAGCATCCCACTTTCCCTTATCTTTCCATCAATCTTCAAATAGAGGTAAAAGGCTTGCCACTTTCCCTTATCTTTCCATCCAACTTATGTAATATATGGAATTGGATAATCACAATTGCTCATCTTTTTGCAGCTCTTCATGCACATAATGACTATAGATCATCAAGCATTGCACTTGCACCTTCTTTGTTACCTTTTGAGGATCCTGCCAACAAATGGATGCACGGCTTTGCACATTTGTCTTTGATTGTCAGTCATAGAAATCACCATGCAAGGAAACATGTGAGCACTCCTGAACCAGCTTACTCTAGTCATCTGCATTTATCTCGAAGCACAGGTTTGATTCTGCAACTTAAAGTAACCTCAAATCACTAACCACAGATTACTACAAATATTTCATCTAGTTTTGAACTTCTTTTGATTGAATGATAGGCCCTTCAATCTCGCCAATCCAGTCTCCATATCCTTCATCTTGGAGGCGGAATTCGCTTGCACCTGCAACATCGCCCCATAACTCACCAAGCCAAATCAACAGTATGAGAAGATTTCCTTGTTATTTGATTCAGTCATTAACCTGGTGCTTTGTTTTTCTAATATCAATTTATAAGTAACTCATGGAGATGCAATTTATTGACTGCAAGTTCACATTCACCCCCCTGCAAAGTCTCCCGTGGATTATTCCTTCAAAAAGACAAAGTCTCCACCACCATTACATATAATGACTCTGCCACCACCACCTCCTAGTGGTAACTTGTTATATATATGCATTAACCAATCTTTTCAGATTTGGTGTAATTGTCGTATTAGATCTAAACCTGTGTAAGTGGTTCATTCTTGTAGATTGTACATCGGTTACATGTGCAGAGCCATTAACAAATACACCCACTGGATCCCCCTGTGGATGTGTGTGGCCTATTCAAGTGAAACTTCGTCTCGGTGTTGCGATCGATACATTTTTCACCTTGGTGACAGAGCTTGCAGAGGAAATTGCAGCCAGTGTTGCCCTTAATGATAGCCAAGTCCGAATAATGGGAGCAAATGCAGATAGTGAACAGCTAGACAAAAGCACTGTTCTCATCAATCTTGTACCAAGAAGGCTAAAATTTGATGATACTACTGCACTTTGGATCTACAAGAAATTCTGGAACAGACAGGTTCAAATAAAGGCTTCTGTCTTTGGTCCCTATGAAGTATTGAATGTGCAATATCCAGGTTATATGCTGAACTTCACTTTAAACATCAAGTTTTATCATTCAACTAAGTTCATATAACATCCCTTGGAAATATGGATTACTGGATTAAAGGACCATGTAGTAGTAGTCATTCTTGAGCATTTAATTAAGGATTGTTGATTTAGAATACAGAAGAATTTCTCAAAAAAGCCATGCTATGAAGGAAATTTTGTTCCTTACTAGGTCACAATATTAGAACTCTTAAGCTGGAAATGAATATTGCTCAATTGGCATTAAAAGTGAGATCACCTTCTTTTTCAAATGTTTATGCATCTCAAGTCAACATAAGAGCATAGTATGTTATATGCTGTCCTAAGCTGGCAGAACCTGCAGGTCTACCACCGTCTCCACCATCACCATCTACGATTTCTACTAGTGAAGATGGTTCATATGCTGGTCATGGAAACAATGGAAGGATAAATAAACCTTTAGGAGTTGATGTGCGCAGATGGAAGAAAGATGGGCTAAGCAAAAGAATTATGGCTGTAATAATAGCCTCTACCTTCACTGTCATTGTTATATGCATTGCTATTTTTTGGCTGTTTATATCTCGATATAAAACCTATTCTTCTCAACCGCAACAAGTTCCACCACCAGTAGTTTCCTCTCCTGCAAAACCATCAGGTATAACCATTTGGACCATCTTCCACCGGACTTTGTGATGATCGTTTCCAAGTTGTTTGGATAATTATGGCCATTATTTCCACATTTCTGTATCACTTTTTGGATAAGCATAGCTCTTGAAATGCATATATTGATATCCAAACTTTACAGGGACTTCTAAGCCAACAACTTTTGCAAGTATGGCCAATTCTAAATCAGTGTCATTAACTGCTGGGGCAATGACTTATACTGGATCTGCCAAGACATTCACTTTGATTGAAATAGAGAGAGCTACTAATAACTTTGATGCTTCAAGAATACTTGGAGAAGGTGGATTTGGTGTTGTTTACCGGGGAAAGCTAGATAATGAAAAGGAGGTAGCTGTGAAGGTTTTAAAGAGAGATGATCAGCATGGAAGCCGTGAGTTCTTGGCAGAAATTGAGATGCTTGGCCGTCTGCATCACCGAAATCTAGTTAAGCTGATTGGAATCTGTACTGAGGGTCATCTTCGCTGCCTTGTCTATGAACTTATCCCAAATGGAAGCGTTGAATCACATTTACATGGTGAGTGAAATTCTTACAGATGTTCAGTGTTACTTCCATTTGTGGGGCAAAAGTGTTCCATTTTGATTTTTTAAAATCAAACACCTTCGATGATTTCCTTTTGGTGTTTCTAGGAGTTGATAAAGAGAGGAGTCCACTTGACTGGGATGCTAGAATGAAGATTGCCCTTGGTGCAGCTCGAGGCCTAGCGTATCTGCACGAAGACTCGAACCCTCGGGTCATACATCGTGACTTCAAGTCCAGCAACATCTTGTTAGAGCATGATTTTACTCCAAAGGTTTCAGATTTTGGATTGGCTAGAACAGCAGTGGATGAGGGGAACAAACACATCTCAACACATGTTATGGGAACTTTTGGGTATAATTTCTCACAACAATCATAGTTGCTTGAAAGTTTTATATGCCACCTTCCAATTTGAAAGCTTTTTTCTTGTAATATATCTTGTTCAGGTATCTGGCTCCAGAGTATGCAATGACAGGCCATCTTCTGGTTAAAAGTGATGTTTACAGCTATGGTGTTGTCCTCCTTGAGCTCCTAACGGGACGAAAACCTGTCGACTTGTCACAACCACCAGGTCAAGAAAATCTTGTTGCCTATTCTCGCCCACTCCTCACAATCAAGGAAGGATTAGAAACAATTATTGATCCAGTTATCAAGTCAACCATTTCATTTGATACCATAGCTAAAGTAGCAGCTATAGCATCAACGTGTGTTCAACCTGAAGTATCTCACCGCCCTTTTATGGGTGAAGTAGTTCAGGCCTTGAAGCTTGTATGCAATGAATTTGATGAGACAGAAGTGCCTGGTTCAACAAGTTGCAGTCATGAGAAACTTCTGCAGCAGGAGGGCAATAAGAACAGGAGGTTTTCAGGTGAGCTGATGGAAGCTCTGCCACCTGATAAATCTTTGCCATTATCATCATCAGAGTTATTGACAACACCAACTGAACTCAAGGAGCAGGAAAGCGAGTCCTTTAGAAGGCATTCTACTTGAGGTCCTTTGATGACAGAAAGAAGGAGCAGTTAATGGTAGAGATTAAGAAGTTTGTCTGGAGGCAGTATGAGTGAACATGGGTTATCACAAAAACAATCCCCTGGAACAAGTTAGAATTCGATCTCCCATTTCAATGTTCAGATATTGGTCTGATGTGATCATACATGTCTTGAGAAAAACCTGGAAAGATTCCATCATTGTTGGAAGCACATTTTTTGTTTCAACACAAGACATGAAGTTGAAGCTTTCCAGTTTTGGGGCCACTGTAGTAGATATGTTGGATGAATGAATTGTATGTGTTGGTGTCTGGTAAGAACTGGCTTTCAGGAAGCCATTCCTCAGATGTTCTTTCCATTTCCAGTTTCCTGTGTCACATTTTTGTTTGGTGTAAGAAACATTTCTGGGGTATGGATGCAGGAAAGATATTACCTTGGATTGTTAATAAAAATTCTTAAAGTCGGAATCTTTATGAATTATGAATGAGTTCTGTGCAATTCTTTTCCTATACATAACCAGGTCTAGCCTTGTCATCAACAACCACCAAATTGAACAAAACACTACCTTTAGTAAGAGTGGTTACAGGTTCGACCCTAAGATCCAAGTTCCTGCCTTGGATCCAAATCCAAATCTAATCACATGTATTTTAGTTGGCTAACTTCGAGTCGAACAAATCCAATTTTTATAATTCTTTGAACTAGAAAAAATTTGTCAAATCCAAACTTTTTACCACTAGCCTTATATCTAAGTGTCTAATGCAGATAAGGACTAATTGTAGTAGTGGTCCTTATACATCTTATTAACGATCAAAGATGTTTGAAAGGAAAAATCTTCTATTTAATGGAACTTTTTCTTATAATCTATATAAACTCCATTGAACTCAAGAATGATACGTTTGGAAGAATCCCTGCACATTTGGACCCATCTGTTAACTTCTTTAACCGAACTCTTACACATCAATTCTCATAAACTGTCCCACAACCTCAATAATTGAGTCAAAGCAAACACTTAACTCTAGTCCTAATCACAAATGGTTTTTGATAGAATGTTGACACTAGGAAATGTACCGTGTATTTAGCATAGTACATGGGATGTGTTGGAGTGGTTTTAGGACAGGAAAAGAACATTAAACATATGACTCAACTTGTAGATTTCTTTTCATTGTCCTCTTCCTGGCAACCAACCATGTTAAGTTGAGCTACAAATCATGGACACGGATAAGATGAGACAAGCCACTACTCTATGTAATGCTCAAAATAGCTTGCTAAAATACTTAGCTACATTACAATTCCACTACTCAATGCTGCTCCTCCTACTTGACTTGCTTATCTTCAGATACCACCATCATTTTCTTGTCTGTCTCTCAAAATCTTCAGTCCCATGTATCTGCAGTTCAAAAGAAAGGTACTGTTACAACAAGTCTGGCATGAAATTTTTGTTCTTTATAAGAAAGAACAGACAACTTGTCAGTGAACCAAAGTTGATGGCTATGGCTAGGAATGACTCTTGCTGTGGTCTTACCTTCCCATCATCATTACAGTGGCTTGAGGATTAGTTCCGGGGGACTTATCGAACACCGATCCATCGACAACACGGAGCCTCGTGATGCCAAGAACCTTGTAGTCAGGATCCACTACCTTGCCAACATTACAGCCACCATGATAGTGCCAAATTGTTATGACAGTGTCCTTGCAGAACTGCTCCAGAGACTTGGTGTCATTGGGATGCCTAGGGACAAGGTTAACATTAGCGTGGACACTCATGTTAAGGATTCTCTCGGTTGGAATCTTGTCACATTGTGTCACGTTCTTGAAGTACTGAGATTGCACCATCTTGGTGACCATCCGAACACCGTTAACGCAACGTTGTAAATCGTTTGGATGTTTGAAATAGTTGAAGGTGACAGAGGGGTTATCATCAACATTGGTGTTGATCAGATGGAGCTGACCTGTTGAAACTGGATTGGCAATCTTCTCAAGAATGAATCCCCCCATGAATGCTTCAAGTGGTAGCTCTTTCTTTCTGTTAATGTAAGCTTGAATGGCTTCTGGTGTCCTTTGTTTAGGAGGAATTGTAGAGAGTTGGCCTAACTGGTTTACGCAACAGACTTGAATTCTTACTGATATGAACATTCAAAATAAACTTAGAAGAATGAAAATGGCAAATTTTCCTTCAAGTTCTTACCTCTGCAGACATTATTCCATGGTGACAATGTATGCTGTCATTGGACTGGCCAAATCCACTGCTAGCTTCAATGTACACACCCAATTTGGTGATTCCTACAGTCTGGATTAGTGACTGCTCGATCGGACTTTTCGTTGGAACAAAGATCGCATTCATGGGGTTATCAGCCATGCCTTTCCCAACAAAATTGTTATCCAGTACTACAGGAATGTTCATCTTTTCAAGATCGGCTTTTGGACCAACTCCACTCAGCAACAACATCTGTGGGGTACCAATGGCTCCACTTGACAATATTACTTCACTGCTCATGCAATTTGATAGGAAAGCTTGATGCTTTGCACCATTTTCATCTTTGAAAACAACTCCTATTGCCTTTGGTTGCTTTCCTGAATCCAAACATCAACAAAAACATCAGTAAACAAGCTTTTCATATTCATAGACATCAACGGAGTTCAGACCACATATGAGCTTCTCTTGAATGTACCTGACGTGTCAAATAGAACCTTCTGAACCGTGGCATAAACCAAGACAGTAAGCTTCTGAGGGTTGGCGGTGGCGAGTAGTTCGGCAGCAGTGTGACGACGACCGAATCGATCGAAGATGGTACCACCAATCTTAGTTCCATTAACATGGTCATAGGTGAATCCATTAAATGGTGACACACCAACATCCAAAAGACTATCTCTTACAGCAACCTGCCATGGAGAAATCTTTGGTTGATGAACAATTTGCTTCTCAACCCATGGATATGACTCATTTACCAACTTTTGATCCCATCCCACTTCCTCTATAAACCTGCATCACAAGATCATCATAGTTTCAATCGTCACTTATCAGATAAAATTCCACACTTTTGTCCCTTGTAATTTATTTATGTTCACTCTTCCTTCTTAGAAACATTTGATTGATCATATCATCATCAACCAGTCTGAAATGCCGCATTACTGCAGAATCTGGGAAGGTCTAATAGTACACAGTCTTACCCTTACAGAGTAAAGAGGCTGTTTCTAGTAAACCCACATGTGATTATGACATGAAGAAAAAAAAGTATTATAGTAATAATACACAAAAATACAAATAAATAATGCAGGTTAAAAAAGTAAATAAATAAATTAAATACATAAATGCATAAAAACAAATAAATAATAATAATAAATACTTAATAATCAAAATCAAAATTAAAATAATACTAATCACAACAACTTGCTCATAGTAACAGACGGAGTAGGATTTAGTTTATTAGAATACTAAACAACATATCTAAGTTCCAGACACATTTTGAAGCAATTACATTAACCTTTAGATTCAAGCTAATTAAGAGATGTAAGGATTTCTCTCTATAAATTTGATCGATTTTGAATCACTCATGACATTCATTAATCTTCAAATCGGGAAAGAAATAATTAAATCCGTAATCATAAAAACTAACGATAAGATTTAAACCTTAATTCTCTTAATTAAGTCACATTTCACTCACTTTAAATCCTCTGTTCCAATTACTCTGTTTTAACCTTGTTCTATTAAATCTCATTCACAAGAATTTGAAGTCCACGTAAATGTATGGAAGAGATTTAATGAAACATGATAGGAACATCATAATCGGAACATGACATCTGATCCCCATTTCACTACCAACTTAAGTAATGTTATGATATTAAATATGGTGGGGATAATTTTAGGTGTCTTGAGATATTATATAGGTACAATGATACAATCTACCATATGGGCCAAAATGGGTAATTGACTAATAAATGAAAATGAATGTCTTATTTAGATTTAGACCTAACTTTATATATGTTTCCTTCACCTAATGTTTCCAATAAAACTAATGAAGAAGCTAAGGGTCATAAATGCTTTCATTGACCCTTCACTTTCATTACTTTGTAAGACTATAATAAATGCTCCTAACCAAATAATACCTACCCTTGGAGTCTCATTGCCATGTTCTTCTAAGCTTTGGGTTAGTAACTTTTCATGGTAACTTTACATATTGATACATTGAGGCTTATTATAACCATTTTTTCCCTAATTTTCTTTTAATCATTTTATAATATGTTAAAAAGAAATATATTAAATTATAAAATCATCGTACTCAGTACACGAGACTTCTCGCTCTGTAGGAGTCTTAAGAGGGTCATAGTGTACTCATTCTTCCCTTTGCTCACCCTCAAATATGCTAAATTTTAATATAATCAATCTTCATTATCTTCAATCAACAAAAAATTGGATTAGGGTTTTTTGTCATAAATTTATTTCTAGAGAATTATTAGTTAGTACTTCATTAATTTTTTTCCCTTAAATTAGAATGAGTACTTTTAAGTCCCAAAATAGAATATAATACTATAAGAGCAATATCTATATATTTAAGAGTACTTATTATAAGTACAATTCAAACGCAAATTCTTTGTCAATTCTAATAAATCCAGATTTATTAATTTATTGATTAATTTTTTCTAGATTTTAAAGTTGAAAATTGAATTTTTGTTGTAAAAAATGACTATATCTCATATTTATAAAATTCATGCTTTGAATTCTCTTGTAGGTTAGTTTACTCCATCACTGAAACCTGATGAGATAAGGTTTCATGTATACTAAATTGTGATGTTGGACTCTAACATTACAACATCATTTGACTGATTCCTGACAAGTGAGCCAGCTATGGAAGACACTTGTCAGGGTCTCCATGAACATGCACTCCATGTGCTCAGAATTTGACACAACAGTTGGAGGTGAGACTTAGACAAAATTTTGCATGAACTTAGCTGTTTTGGGGAAGACAGACACGTACCTTGGACTTGCTCTGGAGTAAAAACCTGCATTGATACAAGTGCCACCACCCAAAACCCTGGCCCTGGAATTGAGTACTCCATCGGTGGAAGCAAAGAACTGTGAAGCAGAAGTTGGTGATATGTCTGCAAGTGTGATATGGAAGTTCCTGAGGAAGGAGACATTGGCATTGGTGAATGGCACTCCACCTCTCTCCAGCATCAAAACACTGAAGTTCTGAGACAGTGTGGAAGCCAACGGGCAGCCTGCGGTGCCGCCTCCGACGATTATGTAATCATAGACATTGCCTGATCCACTGCTCGATGAGAATGAAGATGATGAAGAGAAACTGCTGGCTTTTCTGATAAAAGGGTATCGATACTTCAAGTAGTACTTCTCATCACCTACAACCAAACCACATAGCCTCACCATTAATGAGATTTAAACAGTGTACGTAATTAAGGTATCAGTATGGCTTATTTAATGAGGGTTGAGCTGTGTGTAAGATTATCCACACATGAATATTGATGAGTCCAACCACTACCAAATTAGCATGTCTTTATCTGCAATCTGCCCACCATTAACGACAGGTCTGTTTCCACTTCTGGGTTGACTCTTAACATTAAAAAGTTGAGCTCTTTACCCTTAAACTTTTCGAAACCAACTAAAGAAACAAGAAGCAGCAGAAGAAGAACAAGGAACCACATTCTGCACCTTCAGGTGTTACAGGTCAGTTTTTAAGGAACAGAAACATTACCAGTTAAAGAGATTCAAAAGTAAAAGAACTGTAAATAGGAACTCAATAGAGAGAAAGGTGACAGTGAATTGACAAGGAAGAATATATACATATATGTAAGTGGAGGAGGAGAAGGAGATAATAATAAGAGACCTTGACAAGAAGAAGAAAGAGCCAAAAGCCATAGAAAGAGCTTGAGCAGAAGATTTGGAGCCCCAAGAAAAGCCATTGAAAGTGCAGTAGACAAACAGAAGCCAAACTGAGAGATTCACAGAAGAAAACTCCTGCAGATTGCTTTCTCCTTCTATTTGGCTGCTTCTGGTTGGTCTTGGTTTGTGTGTGTTTCAGTCACGTTCACTTATATACACTTATCTCAAATCATGTTCAGCCACAAAAACACACACACACATATAAAAAGAAAAACTAAGCTTTTCTTTGAGCACCACCAAATCACCAACAGAACTAGACAATGCACCTCTCCCTCTCTCCCTCCCTCTTTCTCACTGAACTGTATTAAAGATTCGCTGAAACGACAACTGGATGTAGAGGATCATTAATGGTGGTCATCAATGCACGGTTGGAGAAGGAATTAATGGCCGTTTGATGGACTCTTACGTGATATCTAGCCGACCACCTCCATTGCCAGCTTAACAATCCACACCTCCATTGCCAGTTTACTGAGTTTGATTATAATAATTATAAAGATAGTAACGAAGCTTTAGGGTTTTTTTTTTCTTTTTCCATGAAGTGATCCAGGCAAGTCTTAATTATGAGAAGCCATCTTTTAAGTCATTCACAATTAAACTAATATCTACTCGAGCTGGATAGGTTCTTTATAGGAGGCAAAACTCTGACCGTAAGTTTTAAACGACTGCATATATAAGGGGGGTTCGAATCCGCTACCTCACTTAAATTAGGAGAGCCCTTTACCAACTCACCTACACCCTGAAGTTTTTAGGCTTTTCAATGAGCCATAGATGGATGCTATTGCTCATAATTTATAAATTCAATATATGGAAAAATAGTAAAGTGTGTATATATATATATATATATATATAGATGTAACAGGGTGAGCCTTTGAGCAACCGATAAAGTTACTTCTTTGTAACGATAAAATCACATATTCAAGTCAAGAAAACAATCTTCTTGCAAAAATAAAAAAAGAATATTGTGTATATTATGACCAATATTAATTTATGTTACTTTTTTATTATATAAAAATAAGAATATGTATTATTAGACCTAATCTAAAAAGACAAGTTAAGTAGTTGGAAGTTAACCCAATCCACAGGGAAGTTCCATCAAATCACAAGCCATTACAAAAGCTGTTCTAAATGCCACTCCATCTCTTGAAGTTGACTGAATATGACTCATAATATTAATAACTTCATTTTTTGCTTTTTTGCTTTTTTCCTATTATAAGAAATGCTTACTTGAACTAGTGAATGGTAGATTCAATGTGTGTCAAGCTAATCAAAGTTCATTTTTGTATAAATGCCCTTGATTTTTTTAAAATAGAAAATGTCAGCTACCGATTAGTACCAGGCGAAATAGGTTGGTATTGACTGGTATTTGAATTCGGTATCGAAACATCTCATTTTATACCTTTTTCAATCGGTGCGGTAAGAGATTTATTACACGGATTAGGACATATTTTTACTTAACAGTCATTTTTTTTAGTTAACTGATAGCCTCACTATCCTTTTCTTTATTATGTTTAATTAATTAATAACTAATCATTTAAAAATATGTGATAAACATAATCTAAATTAATAATAATAAACTCTTAATTAAAAATAATAAATTAACTTAAATTTGTCAAGTTTTATCCACTAATTCATCTAATATCATTAAAGATAAATAGAAAAATAGGCTTTCACCTAATATTTGCACAAATAATAATATATCAAAAAGAAAGTGAAGAATATAGAGAAATTAAAAAAATTGCATGTGAGAGTTTCTCTTCTTCTTCGTATCTCAGTGTATAAGGTTTTTCGCTTCGTGAGAGTCAGGAAAGGATCATCAACATACGCAATGTTCCATTTGTATTTTTGCAAAGAAGTTATTTTCGGAACTCAAATGTGTAACCTTTTAGTCATAAAAGAATAAATGATAGGTTTACCCTTTGATAAATCACTTTTTGATATCTCTCTCAAGGTTGGATAATAATTCCTAATTCAAAGTAAAAAATTTTTAATTGAATTGAATTGAATTTTTTAGTTAAAATATTTAAGTTCAATTAGAATATAAATGTTTATTTGAATTTAACAATTTTTTAATTCCATCAAACAAAAAACTAATTAAAATTCAATTATTATTATTATTATATTTTGTTTTGTGTGATGTCTTTAAATAGGGCACCAACCACACCTCTTCTTTAAGAAGCAGGACAAAAGTTCATGTGCAGGAGGTGTGGGCACCTTTCAAGCATCATGAAATAGATCCAACATCAGTCCCTATCTCTGTTAGCTGATGAATTCAATTTTTCAAAAGCCTTTTCCTTTCTACCAATGATAATGGTGAAGTATTTAATTCCTCATGAATATATTTAAAAAATCAAAAGAATATAATAAAAGAAATCATATGATTATTAAATAATATTAAATGGGTAAATAGTCATTTTCAAAACATGAATACTAAAATTAAAAATCAATGAAAAGGGACATTATAATTCAAAGTTAAGTCCAACTTGTATTGACATTTTTGCCTGTTATATCTTACATATGCCCACTTCTCTTTTTTCTTATGTTTCTAATGTTTCCTGTACTAGGTTCTTACTTTAACATGTGTACTTACATTATGAATCACAAAGTTTGCAAGCTTATATGTTTCTCCTCCTCCCACCAGATGAAACAACACAAAAGTTAATTGTCTTTGATGCAGGACCATCTGTTTTCCATGCCCTTGCCTTAGCATAAATGTTGCATTTCTCATTCTCACCTAACCCTCAATTAACATACTGAAAGTGACCATTCCACATGAAATGCCCTTCTTATCCAACAAGTGTTAATTGCAATCTTTTTCACCATTTCAATGGTGGAAATAGGCCTATCATGTGATCTAGTCAAAACTCAAGAACTTATGATAACAATGGTATACCAAATCAAGTATTGTAACTCTCAAATGATAAATTTGATTCAACTGATATTTACAGATTTAACATGACTTCACTCCTAATCCTCCATCATTAGGTGAGTAACAATCTTCTAACCCTGATAAGACACTCCTCTTGGGACAATTTCACCATTTTCCCCTCAACTGGTGCATATGAATCTATGGTTATTTATGAGTTGGACCACGGGTTTAGGTATGGAGATATTGATAATTTTTCACTTCCAAACTACAGAATTTCCATAAATTAAAAAGCTTTATCTTCCATAATCAGGCCAGGTGATTAACCCTTACTGATTCACAAGCCCCACATACAATATCTTTTAAGGTAAATCTTGTTTGTCTCAAGCTAGTTGCTCAATCGTCTCAATTATCTATAATCCACTTAGAATATCATGAATATGTTATTCATATCTACACATATATGTATATGAATGCAAAGTTTTCACCTTTGTCTTTCATTTCAATCTGGGCTTTTAACTTTGACATCTTGCAATGACTTGTGATCCCAATAGGCACCTGTACTACACAGCAGAAGAAGCATGGACCAATCCGGTTCAATGGTCAACATAGAATACAAAAACAAGGTACCAACAGACATAAATTGAAAGCTGTTGAAACCATCTACTCCCTGGGCAATAAAAGGGTGCCAGGGATTTAGGTCGTGATTATTTTCAGCCCCACCTGCCGTCATCAAATCTCACTCTTCACATTTGTGAAGAAGGTTTTGCAACCTTAATGTTGTTATGCAGAAAACTAAGATGTCTCCATCCCAAGATATGAAAAACGCTTGCAGCTTATAAACCAAATGGTGATAACGAATTTGTCTCTTACATTACAAAAGCAGTCAGTCAGAGATTAAAAAGTAAAAGGCTACTTTCATTCACTCGTTCCAGAACAAGACACCCTTTTTTTGACCAAAACAAAAGCACAACATAACCAATAACTCAGCAGTATGGTCCTCACAAAATTTCAATTTCAACTCCCTGATCGACTCGCAGTACATAAAAGGAACCTTGTACAATATCCAACAAACAGAATCAACACCTAGACTGATAGATATACTCTTTAATGGGCATTTCTCAAAACCAACTAGCCCCCTCTATCTGGCACCTGGACAAAAAAGGGATGCCTTCAAAATCTACCACCTTTGCAGAGTAGTAGGAGTGAATAATCACATACCATACACATGCAGCAATCTACTATAGACTGAGCAGAATCACTGACATCCTCATACTGTAAAAAAAAAGCTTCCAACCAGAAAGTGATTTCATTTACTCCTCTTTTGCGGCACTTGAGTATTCAGATCCATTTCCTGATGAAGTTACACCAGATGATGCACTTGATGACATATTGGTGCTAGTGCCAGCACCATTCTGGAAACTCTTTGACGAGATAGGGGCATTTCCCTGGGGATCATTAGTTGCAGCTTTCTGCCCCTCTTCAGCTAGTCGTTTGAGAATGTTCATAACAGTAGGAATGAATTTCGAAGATAATGAAATAAGCCCAGGCAACTGCAAAACGTTAAGACTGGAAAATCAGAATTCTAAATCATTACTTTGTATGGAATGGACAAAATTACAAACTGCAAATATAGCTAGTACAAACTAAACAACAAAGAAACAAACTCTTAATAGCATTGAAACAGAATCCAATCCTATGATCAAAGCAATAGGTAAAAGGCTGAAACGATTTCACAGAAAACACATTGCCTTGAGCATATAACAATTTGATGGGCAGAATTAAGATTCTAGCCACAGATAATTATTCTTGAACTATCTATCATTTCCAGAGGACATATAGACCTAAACCACAAAAAAGATAGTTCAACACTCACAGCGCCATTGCGGAATTCAGCCGAAATGTCTAACTGCACCCACAAGGCTTTAACGAGCAGAAAACATATGAAGATGACAAAAAGGTAGAAAGGATTTCTGTCATTAAAAAATAAAAATTCAATTAGCAAAGGAGGCATCATAATCTTTGCAATGAAGAATATTGATTCCATAATGCTATTTGCAGTGTCGACCTTAGAAGAGTCATGAACTCATTGAATCCCAGCACCAACAATGCAACCATTGCCCATGGAGGCGGTAACCAGTTGTTATTACGCTTGTTAGCTTCCTGGATATTGACAAAGAAAATGAGAAAGATTCCACAACAAAGATGAAGAAGTCATAAAACCAAGCACTTTTTTCCACCAAACATAGAACAATGTCAACATATGACATAACAAACTCAGGAGCATTTGTGAAAAGTATGGAATCAAGCAAAATGTATGACAAGAGTACCGTGCCTGACTGGAGTATGGTCAAAGCATTGCCAATGGCACAGGCAGTGAGAAATCTTGAATCGAATTCATATCAATCTCTATTGGCTTTAATGAGAAAGGTATAGCAAATATGAACACTACAAAGAATCACTCGCATTCATCAAAATGTGAATCGAAGATAAGCATTGCTTTAGCCATTTGACACAATACTTCTATTATTTGTTGCCTCCATAATTTTCGAAAGCATGACAGGGCTGGCAGATTTTTAAGCTGCTGCACCTTCTGCAAGCTCACATATAACCAACTTGTACCACCTTTGACAAGCTACGTAATGATGTCCATTCATCTAACAGATATACCATATACGAAGTTTCCCGATCATCCTTTAACATTAGGCTACATATATTTTATCTTCTTCTTAGGGCTTTATCCAAACCACAAGACATTCATGAAATTTCAAGATCAGAGACAATAGAAGAGACCAATAAGACAATAGAAGAGATCAGAGAATAAAGATAAAGGAAGCGAAAGGACAATTGTGCAGGGATATCATGCCTGAGCAGAAATGGCTTGAGTGATGCTGTATTCTGTCTCCGACTTGAATTGCCTCCAAAGAGATTTGCACTGGACAGGTGTAATCAAGGTCTTTGATTGTGGAATCTGCAATTGTAAAAATCCATTACAAGTATTAATAGGCGACTTGGGAAACAAGAGCCCTCAAAAGAGAGGTACAGTTGCCAAGAACATAAAGGTACAATGATGCAGCCCAAAATATTTATATTTTTCAAGATATACTATCATTTGTCACAAAAGAAAAAAGATCTGAAAACATGATTAGCATCTACCAGCATAACATATTTTCTTTGGTGTCACAGTCAATGCCCATGCATTCTATGATCCAATATATTTTCAAAGTCAACTAAAAAAAATAAGTTTCCAACGTCAATCTGCCAATATGAATTGGCAATCATTCCAACATCTAAACTGCCAATATAACATCAAACAAACAAAAATTGCAGAGACCTTTACAGAGTTGCCAAAATTCATCCTAGGAAACCTGATTCTACTTGGAAGTGAGAAAAGGTTCAGCGTAATGTCTATGGTGAAAGATTTGAAGAATGCACTTAAACACTGCATGCAGAAAAAATTTGAGCATTAAAAGGAAATCAACCTCTTCCCAAGTGCTAGAGGCCAAGGGATCATGACTTGTAATGCTTCTTTCTGTAATAGCACCACTGCTCTTGTTATCCAACAAAGCAGAGGATAGCGTCTTCTCAATATTATCAGCTTCATTATCCAGACGGACGGCAACCATAACAGACAGTAACTTCAAAGACTGAAAAAGATTGAAGAAAGTTGAACATAATTCGTATGAAAAAGGCAGGTATAAAACTAAAAGTACACTTAATGATATGATCAGTATCATACCGCAGAGCGAGCAATTCTCGTAATTGCTCGGATGTCTTCTTTCCCTGTCCAAACTCGAGGCATTGAATCGGAATCATGGCTAAACAACATTGAGAATCTGCATAAGAAATTCGGCGACAATCCTATTAATTGATGCCCAAAACAATCGAACAAACTGAACTAGAAAATTGCAAGTGGTTGCTACCTATCCTTCATACGGATTAGGATTCTTCCAGCTTCTTCCTTTGCCTTTGCTTCAACCACATCCCTCGCGTAATCCTCCAGCCTTGCAAGCATTAGTTCCCTAGTCTCCTGATCCATGTCAAAGCCTGACAGTGCATTAGAAAGACCAGAGACAGCAGATTCCGTTTCACGCCTCAAAAGTTTCCTTATTGAAGACCAAGTCTCATTGTTAGCTCCATCCAATAGAGCTTCTACAGGTCCAGACAGCGCATCATTCATTTTTGCCTACAAATAGTCCAGGGCAAACTTTGAGTTCAAGAGTATAACATTCGTAAACCCAGACGATCACACATCTTATGGCCCCTAACCATATGGCCACTGTTATAGAATGCCTCTAACAGCCATTTCATACGATTCTAATTCTCATGGATAATTATTTGGAAGATGGAAAGTAGTTAGAATGTAAATAATCAATGAATGATAAGTAACTGTTCTCTACATGAACTTCTTCAATACAAATGAAATTTTAACAGAGAAGAATTCCACGTTTTAAGGCAGATAAAGCTTAGTTCGATAAGCTGCATCATCTTCCAAAAATTTGGAAAAATTTCTGCATCTTGTATCACCAGGCAATATAAGTCACTTATACCAGAACCAAAAAATGTAGTAGCTTTTTAAAGGGGTTGAAATCCAAAAAGTGGATACCTCAAATGATGAAGTAATTTCGGACAGTTTGGCAGTACGAACAGAAGTAATATGCGAATCTATATCTCGTTGAAGCTTATCCCTAACTCTTGATGTATCCCAGTCAGCTTGTTCAATGACAACCTCTGTAAACATGAAACATTAATGTCAATGCATCCTTCAAACAAGATACTTAACTGAAAGCAACTAACTATCATACATTTATGCGGTTGCAATAGAAATAAAGGCACTATCATTCAACACTGGCAATCAATTGTAAAATGTCCCCTTGTGATTCTATTCTCAAATAATTCTTCACTTCAAGCTTCTTACCATCTAACTCAGGCTGTCCTTTTTCTAAATGTTATTCCTACATCCTCTAAAAATGATACAATGGCGTAATGGAAGGATACCTGCACATCCTTCATCAAATAAAGCCATGCAAGACTGGGAGCAAGTAGTAGAAGCCAAAGCAAACCCTTCACCAGCATTCAAGGCCTTCTCAAAAGCTGCTTTGAACTTTTCAAAAGTTCCAGACCTTATATGTCCCAACATAGATTGATATGCGGGTTGAACAAGCTGCCAAATGGGAAGACTATCAAGAATCCACCAAATATAAAAAGCATAAAGAAGGTTTCATTGGTATCAAGTATGGTACAGGTAATATCATAAATGAGTTTATCCACCATTGACATTAACAAGAAAACTGCTCAAATTTGGTGAATCACACATCATAAGAAAGACTCCAAGTGGCTGCACTGAACTCTGTAATCAGACATCCTGATAGACACAGTTCTGCTTTAAGTCTAATGCCAAATATACAGTACTGACATAACTCAGCTTAGCCTTAATCTAACATTTGTTAGAAATATACTTGGGGTCATTAGCAACAGATTTATGACATGAAGAATGGCAAACTCCTAGAGACGTTAAAAAGATAAACAGTAGCCAAAACTAAGCAGTTTTACAGGTGTGTATACCGATAATAGATTCACTAGAATAACCAGAAAAGTATAGTTAGAAATTATGGCAAGATGAATTACCTGAAGCAATTTTTCTTCAAGCTGCTTGCGTTTTGCAGATCTAACTCCTTCGTCAAAGTAAATAGCTTCTGAGTCATACCTGGAACGATAAACAAGGTAAAGACTCAACATTAGTAACAAGCATGCAACAAAACCCTCAGAAGGCAATTAAATATTAAAACAACCACATCCACACACACACACACAAAAAATCCCATGCTGCCATACCAATATCTGGTAGATGATGTGGCAGTTGCATTCAAGTACGTAATAACCTATGACTGCTTTATCTAATAATCAAAGAAATAAAGAAAATCACACAAGCTTCATGGAACAAAGTACTTGACCATTTGAATCTTGCATAACAGAGCAGAAAAGTCAGCACTTCAATCCTCTTGCCAACAGATGAACACTTACCCCGATAAGCACGTGTTCAGAATGGAACTAAGCTTCTTTCCGAAGCCCATCACTGGACCAGATTGTACGGCCTCTTGCAATTGACACCACTCCTGGTAGTGATTATTAAAACGATTTCATCTTCTCAAGCTTCTAGATGCTAAGAATATTTAGAAATAACATTAAATCTGAAAGAAGCAACACATGGAATAAGTGAACTTATATACCTCATTAGTTTGGACACCAGAGAACTTTTCATTCGCAATTTCTTCACAGCGTACAGTAGCAACCATGACCTGTAGAGTGGTTATGAATGAAATTAAGAAAAAGGTATATATTTACTAATTCCTGCCCAATCAATATTCACAAGCATACCTTGTGAGCAGGAAGGTCAAGGTCCTTGTTCTCCTTGATAACTTTCCAGATCTCCTGAGCACTGAAAGAGAATCCTGATGCAGGAACTACACCTCGTCGATCTCCAGCAAGGCCACCAGGTGCAATAGAATGGAAAAATCTTTGCCTCAAATTAGCAACCTACATTCAAACATATTTTGGAAAGATACTAAAGATCAGTTAGTCCATTTGATAAGAGCATCCCATCGCTATGATCCAGACTGTACGAGTCTTTACACGTGATTCACTTGAATATCAGAGATATTTGGAACAGAAAAGAAATGTGAAAAGTAAACCAACAAAATCCCGGTAAATTATATCGTAGAAAAGCAGACCACAACATCTGCA
The DNA here is from genome assembly GCA_027563595.1 of Erythroxylum suave. NCBI lineage: Eukaryota > Viridiplantae > Streptophyta > Magnoliopsida > Malpighiales > Erythroxylaceae > Erythroxylum > Erythroxylum suave. The sequence goes on along the minus strand of JAOSBN010000005.1, from coordinate 3,858,378 downwards.
GCCCACCTGCTCCTTGAATTGCTCTTCTTTTTCTTCATAACTAGAAAGGGCAACAACTTCAACCTGTTGAAAATTAATGAAATCAGGCATATGAGAAAGTAAGAAGCCAAATCACATACCTAGGGAAAAAGCATGGGAACTCACATTAAAAAATTCACTTAGTGGAGTTTCCTTGTGCGCTTCTGGCTTAGGAACTGAATCCCATATCTACAATGAAAACCAGAAAAAAGTCAAAAGATGACACCAATGAAGCTAAATAAAAAAGAAAGAGAAAAAGCAGATTGTATACCTTTTGAATGTCTTCTCGTAAAACAGGTTCCAAATTCTCCAACGGCGTCTGAAAATGAAGAGCAGAACATGTAATTAAAAAAAATCCATGAAGCTTTGATGCGAAACAACAAAACAGAAAGAGGAATGGAGCAACAAAAACTAGAATATCCCTCTCAATCCCCAAGACTGAGATGGAAGAGAGGATCTCACCCTTGTTTTATCACGTATAACAAACAACAGCGTTGTTTTTCGTGGACTAAACAAGCGCATCATGACCTATATGAACAAACCCAAGATATTAGGACCATTTTATTTTCGCAGTGAAGTCAAGAGGAGATGCTTAAGGATACAAGTACAGCAAAGCACCTGGAACACAGTCTTCAAAAGAGGTTTATTTGCAGCTTGTTCACGCCCAATATCATGGCACCACCTAATTAGTTGTCATTGGTTAATTTAAGCATAGAAACAACAGATTATCATTTCAGGAAGCAAACAATTAACTTTATCCACTAAAAAGACTTACATGTTTATCAATACAATATCTGAAACAGCCAAAGCAAAAAGTGCACTCTGCTTCTCAAATGCTGTATCATCCTATCCAGGGAGAGAGAAAGAAAAAGGGGACAAAACATCAATATGCCAAAAGAAAAAGAGAATTCTAAAAAATGAGTACTAAACTAATAGTCTTCACCACTTACCTTCCCAAGTTCGTACCACCGACAGAATCAGTTACACATAAAGCATTGAAAAACAGAAATAAAATAACTCCAAGAGTGGTATTGCATAACCGATTTATAAATATTACTGGTTGAGTACCTCATAGAAAAATATTGACATCTCATTTTAAGATATAGAGATATACTAAACAAACAATGATTCTGAAATTCAGACTATCACTATGTAAATAAAATAGAGTAGCCTGATAAATATATAACTACAGAGGATAGAAACTAAAAGGCAAAAAGTTTAGTGAAGGCACCTCTCCTCGTTCTCTTCCATCCGTACCCTCTAAATCCATTACAAGTGTACAAGGTTCAATGCCAGTACATCTGGCCATCCAGATGCCTTTGGTAGTCTGAGACCTAAAAAGATATCAAAGATATATTGACTAAGTTCCAAATATTTCTTTTCCTTTTTCTAACAAAAAAAAAACACGTACAAATACATGAGCATGTGGATGCACACGTGTTTACATATATGTCCATGTAAGATACATATGAGTCTGTGCATATACACAATTATATATAAAAGTTAGTTATAGAGAAAGAGTAACAGATGAACATGCCTTCCTTTAAAAGCATCCATCTCCATGAAGTTGGTATGAAACAAATTATTCAATAAGGTGCTCTTCCCTGCACAGTCCATACAAAACAATGTTAATCTCTCAAGGTAATGAAGAATATAACCATAAAAAGCAGTCGTCAACAAAATTGAAGGAAGTGATGAGATATGACTTAAAACATCTCTGCAAAATCAGATAGAGAAACATCATATTGTAAATAAATCTCTGACTTTGGCCTATCAATAAAACCTTTCTTCCAGCTAACATAAGTTTTAAAAAATACAACAGTAAGTCTCAAACCCAAGCCCGCCATTAGTTGGCTTAAAAATGACTGAACAAAGTAATAAAGATTGTAAATAGTAGAATGCACATGTTTAAGAAAAACATCACCAGAGAAGCATAAATCTGGAGAAGGAACAAGCTAATATGGAAGGAGAAAGACATACCACTACTTTGTGGGCCCATGATGGAGACCACGGCATATGACAAACCACATTCCCCCAACTTCACATCCTTGATAAACTGATCAATTCCAGAAACATTAAATGTGCCATCGCCATCAATCAGTTGTGTGGAACAACATTCATCTTTTGCTGGAATCCAATAGATTCATATATCAATCCATAAGTTCTATGATTTCTGATACTTCATATACTTTATGTAAAAGGAATGCTATCCATACATAACATCAAAACCATTAAAAAGATGCAACAATAACTAGCTGCATATATACTAAAACTATGAAAACATCAATTCATATTTTGAAGGGGAAAAAAGAACCAGAATATGCTCGATCAACCCAAACAGCCACACTGTATGAGTGTAGCTACAATCACCAGGTACAATATCAGGAAAAAGAGAAAGTAAATAATAATAATAATCCACAAGATTTACAAGCATTGCTGAATCAAGATCGCTGGCAATCACGTTATCCATACAATTCCAACGTAGGAAAATAAAAAAAAGCCCAGATTTTATTCCAACATCAGACTGAACCAATTCAGACACTCGAACTCTTGACCCCAAATTTACCAGCCTCAACGTGTCTTTATTTGGATAACCAATAAGCTAGCCTTTTACCCCATTAATCAAACCTGCATGCCCTCAAACTTTATCAACTTTCTCATGTTCTCGTAGCATCCAAAACAGGGATAAAATTCCGATCAACGAGTAAACTCAAGAACCCAAATACATAAAAACAAGATGGAACAAAAAAGATAATCAAATTGAGCCAAATCCATAACAACAACGACATTCTTAGTTCTTCTAATGCTATGCAATCGGTACATTCCATGTTATACCAAATAATTACATCATACCTGTCATATTCAACACATTTAACGACGAAAAGAAACCGAAAGAACCGATTTTAAATTCTGCCCACAAATACACGTCAGAAAAACTACCAAAACGAAACTTCAATCACGTCCATGGCTACGGCTAAACAGCACGGATTACGAAAAGAATGAAAATTTATAAATAGATTCACGAGAGAGATGGATCGCGGGAAATGAAAAAGAGGAGATTACCCATTGGGATTAAACCGATACTGGACAAGATTGAGAGCTGAAATTGACCCGAGAGATGTTTGGTAGTGAAGATCAATTGATAGAGAAAGCAGAGGAAAAACAGAGAGATCTCAAGAAAAAGAGGAATTTTCTGACTCTGTTCTGCTCCTTTGGTTGGTTCTCATTATTCAAGTGGGGTTGACTGTCCCACCATTTCTTTTAAAAAACCAAAAGAAAAATGAAAAGTAAAGAGAAAAACTCTCTCAAATAGAATTCAACTTCTTCTCTCTCTCTCTCACTTTAGCCTTTTACATGAATCCTCAATTCCCAATCCAATTTTCTCTCTCAAAAAAAGCCAAAATATACTTTTTTTTCTTTTGGTAAAAAATGACAGTTTTTTGGTAAAATTTTTTATTTATTTGGGTTTTAAAAAATGACATTTACTGAATTACTGTGCCTATATTAGGCTTGACATTTAAGTTCGAGATTAAGAGGTATTTAGCAAACAACTCGTCAGCTGTTTTTTAACTTATTGGCTAAAAGTTAATTTTTTATTATTGACATGTTTGGTGAAGGACTGAGCTCGTGGAATTAGCTATTTGTCTAATGATAATATTACCCTCTACTTTGCTCTATACTTTTGTTTTGTGTATTTTTAAAGTTGGCATTTCTGATTTCTTAATTGTACAATTATGACTTAAAATTTAGAAAAATATAATAAAAGGGTTAATTAAAATTTTTAATCTTTATTTTATTTTTAATATTAACTGACATTTAAAAATACCGTAATGAGGTAGGATGAACAGTTGGTCAGATATGAATTGTACATGGACAATAGTTGAAGTAGGCGGCTCTCGTAGGATTCCCTCATTTGAGATCCTTGAGGAAAATGATTAAATTGGCCCTTGCGAATAGCTCAATGCATTATTTTCTTTCAACCTTTTAGCGAAATGCAACAAAGGAAGCAAAATCTATGGATCGACCCCGTAATCTCCGTCCCATAGAAACTATAAGATCACCCTGAGGAAGCCATCAACATCTAGAGATTTATTAAGTTTTTAAATATAAGGAGTCGCATCAAATTAATAATTTTAATATAGAACTACTATATATTTCATAACTTTAATAATACGGTTAAAACAAGTTAACTCATATAATTTTTATCATTGTTTCTTTAATTTATATATAAATTATAATTATTTCATTTTCATTTTTATTTTTAAATATAAGAATGATGAATAAATTTTTAATAATAATGTTCGATCATTTTGCAATTTTTAAGATTATTAGGTCGGTTTTGTTATAAACTGTTTGTTAATTTTGTTTTGGATAATTAATTAAGTATCTTAATTTTAAAATTAAGGGCAGTTGTTGTCAAAAAGGAGTTTGATTAGTTGGGGTGCGACGTGATGGTGCGAACCAAGGGATTCGGGCCCACAGCATTGGTTTTTAGAACCGACCTTTGGTGGGATCCACTTAGCCGGCGCTTTTATGATTTTGATGAAAGTGGACGGTGCCATCTTGACCTTTACAGCGCGTGTATAGCACGGACCAATAATCCAACATCAATATTGCTAGTCGTGCTCTTTGCTTCTGACCAACCTTCTTATCGTTTGGAGCACCAATTTTCGTAGTCAGGCATTTTAATCATATGCTATTTAATCCGATTTATGCATTTACGTGACATAAACATGTGGATAAGATTTAATAAAATACGATAAGAATATGACATGTTGGTTCCTTTGGACTAGGAAGAATAAGTCTCTTTTCGATCATCATTTTATTTGGCCACCTTCAACCATTTTTCCCATTTTGTTGTTTACAGATCAGGTACACAAGTTTACCGAGGGACAGAGTCGGGCCAACATCAGATTCCATTTCTGTTAAGAACAGCTTATCGGTTGAAGTAAACTGCAGCCAAGTTAGGTTAAACTGAATATAAATGGTGCATACAAACGAGCCCAATGCTCGACTACAACAAGTGGCCTCATTCGAGATAGTGACAGCAACTGGCTTAGAAGATTCACTCAGAACCTTGGATGATATGCTGCGTTGTTAGCAGAACTCTAGGGAGTATTTACCGGCTTCTCGCTAGCCTAGAGTTTAGGCTTCCACAGGATAAAGCTGGAAGTGGATTCGCTCACGGTGCACAAGATCA
>JAOSBN010000005.1:3834897-3851362 GCA_027563595.1 Erythroxylum suave | reverse complement strand
CGGCTTCTCGCTAGCCTAGAGTTTAGGCTTCCACAGGATAAAGCTGGAAGTGGATTCGCTCACGGTGCACAAGATCATCTCTTCATTGGACACCCGCTCCTAAACGCTCATCCCTATAGTTACGGGTATTCTCGAACTGTTCAACCGAAATTGGTCTGTTGTTTATTGACATGTCTACCGAGAGAACAACAGATGCGTTGATTGACTTGCCACCCAGGCAGAACACTCTGATATTAGTGTCACATATTTTGCTACTACACCTACCAGGTGCCAACACATCTTCTTAGAAGATCCGTCGGGGATCTGTTTCGCCAGACTTGTCTTGTAATTAGTGTATTCTATTTCCCTATATACAAAAAAAGGGTAAGAATTGATTAACTAAAACGGAAGATATGATCCCCTTTAATATTATTAATAAAGAGTGAGCCTATAAGTTATTCATTTGTAATCATAAGATCACAGTTTCAAATCACGGAACTAATTTCTTTGTAAAAATACAAATAAAAGACTACGTAATATACGACTTTTTCTAAACTTCGCAAAACGAAGAGTCTTATGCATTAAGTATGTTGACTATTAATACTATTAAGTATTAGTAATAGAAATGGTCTAAATAATATTAAAATTTCAATCTAATTCAAATTTTAGTTGAATTTGGGTAATTAATTTAGATCAAAATTTATTAAGATTTTAAATTTAATTGAAAATTTTGAAATTACTTGTTTTTTGTTTCGGAAATCTTTTTAATTTTTAAACCTTTTAGGATTGAATTTTAATTTATTATTTTTTAATTTAATTAAACTTGTATTAAATCGATTTCAATTTATACATAATAATATATTTAACTTATTATTTTTATAATATTTAATTTGTTGATTAGTTGCACCACAATTAGTTAATTATATTTTTATTTGCGTTATCCAATAATAATTAATTTAATGACTTTTCACTAAATTTTTATTAACTAACAAAAAGATCTTATATGAACTTAATTATAATTTTAGATAAAACATATCTTTCGTGCAATCCTAATCGTTCAATATTTATAGGCTTTAATGGATAGATTTTGACAAAAAAGAATTTGAATATAATAATAGGAACAGATGATCTGATCTTAAGCTCGGACGTAAGATCCTGTGTTCCAACTTTTGGTGTGCCCTCTGTGTTCCAGTGTAATCCCAATCGTTCAATATTTGTGGACTCCATTTATTGAATGGATAGATTTTAATAAAATAGAGTTTGAACATAATAATGAGAACAAGTGATCTGGTCCTAGGCTAAACGTAAGATCTTGTGTTCCAACTTTTGGTGTGTTCTCTATTTCGATGTAATCCCAATCGTTCAATATTTGTGAGATTTATTTATTGAATGGATAGATTTTAACGGAATAAAATTGAATCAGAATAATAAGAAAAAATGATATAATTTTTACTGCAATTCTCTTTTTGTTTATTAATTTTTGCGATAGTATCGTATTTTTGTCCAACCTTCATTTATTCACCGCAAATCTAATCATGTAACTGCGTTTGAAAATTGTTGGGCGGATCTAAAGGCAGCCTCCCGGGCTAAACCCTTGCGGTTTACATCACAGGTGAAACGGCTAGTCGTTTTCAAGCTATACATACCAGCCTAAAGCAGAAGCAACACAGAAAGAGACAGACAGAGACAGAAAAGTGTGGTAGAAGCAGGCCGAGGGTGGGGGAGGGTATGGTGGTGGCGGGAAAATGAAGGAGGAGGAGAGAGCGAAGAGAGCAATGAAGAAGAGAGCTGTGGACGATAGGTACAGCCAGTGGAAGTCTCTGGTCCCTATCCTCTACGACTGGCTCGCTAATCACAACCTCGTTTGGCCCTCTCTCTCGTGCCGGTAGTACTCATCTCTCTTTCTCTATTTTCTTCAAACTGTTTGCTTGCCATACAAGTGGAGATGATAAAGTAGAGCATTGTTTTCTTTGAGCTGTTTTGACTTACAGATGGGGGCCACAGCTTGAACAAGCCACTTACAAGACTCGTCATCGGCTATACCTTTCTGAACAGGCAAGTTCTTTACTTATTTTTTTTGGTGTTTAAATTTTTCTTATGTTGTTGTTGTTGTTCTGTGCAATGGTTGTTAATTTTTCTTGTATTGTGCCATATGATAATATTGTGTGAGTTGTTCTATCACCAAGACTTGAGTATAAAGTTGGAATATCAATTCTTTGCCTGATCTTGAAATATTCATTTGTAATTGTTCTTAGGGTAAAAGTAAGGAATTGAGTTAATAACTGCCAAATTTTGACAAAATTGCAATTCCAATTTTAATTCCTATTTCGGAGAAGCGAAAGGAGCTTAAAAGTTCTTGTCTTTTTCTGTTTTTTTTGGTTCCTTACACAGACTGATGGCAGTGTCCCAAACACTCTTGTCATTGCAAATTGCGAGGTTGTTAAACCTAGGGTTGCGGCTGCTGAGCATATTTCACAGGTGATGTTGTTGATGGCTCACTAACATTGACTTAAATTTTGTTAATCTCAACTTGGCTCCTAGTACATTAGCTAATATTTCCTATTTTATTATAGCTTAAGACAAATTCATCTTGTCCAGAATATTTAAATCATTGGAACTTTTGCTTCATATTTGTGCCGCTATGTTGTTAGTTTTTTGACCCTCATTCTTGCTTCGGTTTCTTGCAGTTCAATGAAGAAGCTCGCTCTCCCTTCATAAAGAAGTTCAAAACAATTATACATCCTGGCGAGGTTCTTATTAACCTTTGTTCTTTGGCTTTTCCTGCATGTTTTGGTGGCTTTCTATTGCTACGTTAACAAAATTTCTCAGGTGTGAACCTTTCTTTAGGGGTGTTATTGAGGACATGGAGAGTAGTTACCATACTCTCTAGCTTTTAGCAAGGGCTATTGCACTATTGTTCATCCAATTTCTTTTTCATTAGGACTAATGCCAGGTGGTTTGAGTTAAAATAACATATGCTTGCTATGCTGAGAAATTTCTAAGAAGATGAGCTCTAACCACCATTCACTGCGTACTCCTTACTACTTATGCTTTTAAGGATTTTTCTTTTTCATTTTTGTGGCCTCAAGTGTTCGTATATGGAAAATTGTGATTACCGGGGGACATTGCAGGTGAACAGAATCAGGGAACTTCCACAGGACAACAAGATAGTTGCTACACACACTGATAGTCCTGAAGTAAGAACATCAGTCCTTTTATCTTTTTGATTTTGTACTCACTGCTGAATTTCCAAATCAAGTATAAACTCTAGAATTTTCATTCCAGGTCCTCATTTGGGATGTTGAAGCCCAGCCTAATCGTAATACTGGTTCAGGAGCTACAGAGTCCCTTCCTGACCTTGTATGTTATGTGCCTATGGAATCATCGCATTTAACACTAAAATGCTGTTGTTATTCTGTAGTAACTTTAGACTAACAGGAACAGAGTTAGATGGAAATGGCCCAATTTAATATACATGGAGTTTTAATTCATTGTGGGTCTTATTTTTTATTTTTGCTACTCTTTGTTAGCTAAACACTTGTTGATGTAGATAACACATTGTGCAGATATTGACTGGGCATAAGGATAATGCAGAATATGCCCTTTCCATGTGCCCATCTGAGCCCCTTGTGCTCTCCGGAGGTTTGTAACTATATTTGGTTTTGAATTTTAACATGGTGACTTTTATTTCTTCACTAAGTGGATTGTGGACTAATATTTGAGACCTTTTTCATTCCTTGTTACATGAGGTTGATTGTGCATTAATTAGTAGGTACTACCACCATTACAATGTCAAGCTTTCAATTGTATTTCCTTTTTATATGGTATAACTATTTGGTGATCACGATAAGAGTTCTACAACTCTTTTGATTGGGAAAATCTTGTGGTAGGTAAGGATAAGACAGTGGTTTTATGGAGTATTCAGGATCACATCTCAAGTTTGGCAGCAGAACCAGGTTCTTCAAAGTCTCCTGGGTCTGGTGGCTCTGGTGCAAAAAGTGCTTCTAAGGTTGGTGGAAGTAGCAATAAACTTCCAGAGAGTCCTTCTGTTGGACCTCGCAATATCTTTGAAGGCCATGAAAATACTGTAGAAGATGTTCAATTCTGCCCATCAAGGTAGCTTTCATGAAACATAAAGGGAATAAAACGTAAAAGCAATGTACATTGCAAAGTACTATATGTGCCTGCAATTTAATTTTTTAACCACCTTAGAGTAAACAGGGTAGAATAGCATGCACAATTTTAGAGATTGTAATTTACCATGCGACAAGTAAATAAACTAAGAGGCTTCTATTTACTTCTATTTACTAGTGTTCTCACTTTATAACCAGTGCTGCTTTGATGTCTTTTTTTTTTTTTTGGATCTCTCTCCTTTTATTTTGCCCGCTCTAATATTTTTCAATGTTTAGTGTACATGAGTTCTGCAGCGTAGGCGATGATTCTTCCCTTATCCTATGGGACGCAAGAACAGGCTCTACTCCAGTTGTCAAGGTTTCTTTTTCCTCTGACCTTTTTGGATTAGTCTTTTGACGCTCTCTGTAATTGTTCCTTAGAAACTGAAATTTACAGATGCATATTAGGATAGAGGTCCTTTTTACCTCTGTTACTTGTGTAAGAATCTATGTAGACAATCTGCAGTTGGTCAACATGGTTATTACTTTATAACTGACTATTAACAAAGGAGCAAATATTCTTCACATTACTGACAGAGAAACATAGAACAATTTTCTAGAACTGATGTTTTATTTGATTAGTGACATCGATTGATTAGGAAATCTGGATGTTCAACTTGATTTTGTTACTTACCTGCCTGTTTCCTTGGTTTGAATTTGCTTAACATCTATTTTATAGTATATGTTTATCTTGTTTAACTTGCAGCTCCTTTCCTTTTTCCTTTTTAATATCCTTGGTATCGGGTAGGTTCAAAAGGCTCATAATGCTGATATTCATTGTGTTGATTGGAATCCCCATGATGCCAATCTGATTCTTACGGGGTACTCCTCTCTTCTGTTATACTCCTTTTTGATATTTTTCTTGTTTCTCGTGTCTTTAACTGGTGCAATTAGTTCGTAACTTTTTTGATCATGTCCTTTACCTTTCAGGTCAGCCGGTAGTAAGGTTCACATGTTTGATCGCCGAAACATTTTATCTGCAGGATTTGGAACACCTGTCCATAAATTTGAGGGTCACACTGCTTCTGTGCTTTGTGTACAGGTTGGTGAAGTTACTTTTCTTCACTGCCTTGTGTTCTAACATCGTTCACATGAGTGCACTTTTAAAGTTAACAATATTCCACAACTGTTTTCAGTGGTCACCTCACAAGTCTTCTGTCTTTGGAAGTTCGGCAGAGGATGGCATTCTAAACATATGGGATTATGAACAGGTATCACACAAATTATTTCACGAATAGCGCATTACTTCTGCACATAGCTTTGCATCCTTTCAGCAACCATTCTAATCTGAATGTTACGACTCTTACTACAACTTGTCAGATACCAAATTAAAATAATTAAATCTCAATCCTCAAAATAAAAGACCATTTTACTTTTTAAAATAGTAAAAACCTACATTAGTCTGAAAACTGAAAAGTGCTCATAAACAATATTTCACTCGTAGGCAGTTGCTCTTGCTTTAATGGGTTTATGAATTTTCAGATTACTTGCCTGCATTAAGCTATATTTCAGAACTTCTTGTGCTTGCCCGACTCATTATTTTACTACCTTCAGGTAGGCAAAAAGCAAGATTCGGCGGGACTAAAACTGCCAAATGCTCCACCTGGACTATTCTTCCGCCATGCCGGGCACAGGTATGAAGCTAAAGACTGCATTTCCATGTCTTGCTTGCAATTATATCAACTTGCTTACTTGGTGGTGATACTGATAATCAATATCTGTGATACTTTAACCAACGATCCCTTCCAATGGCTCAAACCCTTGATGGTCTTTTGGTTATGCGTACAGAGACAAGGTTGTTGATTTCCATTGGAATGCCTCTGATCCATGGACAGTAGTCAGTGTGTCTGATGATTGTGACAGTACTGGAGGAGGTGGTACACTTCAGGTAAGAACTATTTTTCTTTACATGCAACCAACTTCTATGCATACATAATAGTCCTTTTGATCTTGTGGAAGGATTAGGTTGCTCATGACCCTAATCTTTAAGGTTCAAACTGAAGTTCGAGTTTTGTTAAACTTGGATTCGGCTGTTGACTTCTGGTCGAATCAGCCGAACCTGAAATCTTTTTAAACGTCTGAATCCCGACAAACTTAGTTTAGTCCGTTGACTTTGAACTGAGTTCGTCAAACCGGACTAATGTACCATGATTTTCCCATCAAATCCTCTATTTCAGTTATTCTGTTCTATTAAATCTTATCTATACATTTATGTAGGGTCCACGTAAATGTATGGATGAGACTTAATGGAACACGATAGGAATACCATAACCGGAACAGGAAATCTGATTCCCATGATTTTTGAACTTAAATAATCTGATTTCAAGTGGGCCGGATCAGACTCGGGATAAATTGCCATTCCTAACTAGGTTATCTTGAAGGTTTGATAATATTTAATTTTGGTGCAGATATGGCGAATGATTGATCTGATATACCGTCCCCAGGATGAGGTCTTGGCTGAACTAGACAAGTTCAAATCCCAAATTCAGGGTCCCGAGAGCGCCTAAAAAAAAAAAAACCAAACTTTATTCTTACATATGTTCTTTCGGTATTTAAATCTACTCTTTTTGTTTTTTTTAGACAATCTCATGAATATTATTATCATTTTATTTTGTTTTATAAGTTTAATCTCTATAAATTAATATCTCTCGCTATGTGTAATCTTTATAGCCTAAATTTAAACTAAGAAAATAAATTAATAAGAAATAAACTATAAAACACATGGCAATTTAAATTTTATGTGATTAATTAGATTAATAAAATATAATAATGCTTTATTGGTCAAGAATATGTTTATTATTTTTGTGAATGTATTTTATAAATGAACAATTTATTAATATAAAGATCAATTTATTTTTAGAGGGTAAGCTTTCGAGCAACCAACAAAGTTGTATTTTTATAACTATAAGATTGAGGGGCATTAATGAGTATGAATAGTAAGTGATTGATTGTTAGATTATTATTATAGGGGTAGTAATTTGATATCCAACTTTTGGAAGATCCTCCGTACCTTTCATTTATTAGAGGAATAAAACTTATTCTTTAATAGTGGTTTTTTTCTAAAATATATTTTTAATACTAATTAATTAAATACAATTAATTGATTTAAAATGTAATTAATTATTCATATTATTATTTTATTTAGGAAACAATCCATGTATTAGGAGCGCTCATGAATTAACTCTACAAATGAAATAAAAATAAATATTGAAAGAGTAAATATTCGCCTGCGAAGGTTTTTTCTTTTATGTCATTGGATTCTTAAACTTTAAGTAATATTATATCATTAGGTAAGATTATGTCATTTCAATAATCATATCATAAAATAATAAAATAAATAATAATTATATAATAATAATAATAATAATAATAATAATAATAATAATAAAAGATTTGTGATAACATTATTTTATAACAAAAATGAGAGCATCTAAAAATAATTGGATCTAAATATATAATAAACATCTAATTCTCTCTAAGTATATCCTATCTAAGTATATATAAATATTCTATCTATTTATATATATAATCTAAGAGATTAAATGAAAAGTTAATTGAATTCAGAGCTCGTGGTTACTCCGACTAGATGAAAATTTTATCAATGGAATAGAATAATGAATTCATAATTTATTGGTTGATTGTATCATTAACATATAATGAATTAATTAATAAATATTAATAATAGAACTCCTTTATTTTCTATTTGAACGGAAAAAAGGGAAAAAATAAAAATTAATTACATTATAATTAATCAAGATATAATTAATTCATTAATTAAAATATTACAATTAATTAAATATAACTAATTAACTAAAATATAATTATTCATTAATTAAAATATTTTAATAATCAATATTTTATAATTAATTAATTGTAATATAATTAATTAATTAAAATATAATATATTTTTATTTTTTAATATTTTTTACAAACTTACCATTGTCAATAATAATGATAATCATTCCTTTTTCTTAACCAACCATCACAATTATAATAATAATATAAATTCTTAATTTTCGCTATATTCATTTTCTTTCTTATTATCATTTTTTTATACGAATTAACCACCCCTAAAGGTTTAAGTCATGAAATAGTTTCTTTGTATTATGACCTTTCTTAGCTCGTAAAGGGATATATTAATCAATTTATTTTTAATTAATATTATTTATACGGTACCGTTCATATCAATTTATAAGTTTTGAGTGACTTAAATTGAATATTACGTTTAACTCATTTTTATAGTAAAATTAAAAAAGCATCAGGCATTGGCATTAAACGACGTGCCGTTTTCGTATGCTTTCTTTTCCAAAGTTTCTAGAATAGAAGGGAACGGTGACGACGTCGTATAGGTAAACCGATCAACGTCTACGCGCCTCAAAGAGAAATGATGCGAACGAGAAGTGAGAACCTGTCTCTCCTTCCTTAGTGTCTCGAGAAGATGAAGAAGAAGAATATCGCCGGGGCGACGCTCGCCGCCGCCTTCCTCCTCCTTGTCTCCTCCTCTCACTGCTTCTACCTTCCCGGCGTCGCACCCCGCGACTTTCGCAGGGTAACCACCTCCCTTCTTTTTATTTTCTTTTTTATTTATTTTATTTAGTTTTAGCTTATTTAATTTCTTCCTCCTTTGGTCCAACTGTTGGATCTGAGGGTTGTAGCGTTTAGGTTTCTCTAGATCCATGGCTTTTATTAGGATCTGCCGCCTTTCATTGTTTGGCGCTTATTTGCGAAATGTGTTCTTTTTCGTCATGTGAAGAATCTTTGATCATGAAAGTTGATGCATTGCGGCGTTGGATACGTGATTTTGCGCTCTTGAGAATTGATATTATGTGCTTAAATTTTCTTGAGCATGAGAAGTGATCTGAAACTATGAGCTGGAAACACTTGTGTGCAATACAGAATGTTCTACTTTGACTAGAAGTGGCCATTAATCTCCGTCCTTTTAACGATGAAGATTGCCTCTCTTATTCACAGGAAAACATCTTGTTATAGTCCAGACAATTTGTAAGGAATACTTTGTTTTATCCCATACTATTTGTGAGTTTTAAAAAATATCAATTTCGAATGCCAAGAAGTTTGTGCAGATAGTTTAAGGGTGAAGCTTTTCATGTATTTGGAGAACCTTTATGTTGTTATGATGTGGCCGTTAATGTACTTTATTGTTTCTGCGAATAGGGTGATGTTCTTTCTGTTAAAGTCAACAAGCTGTCTTCTACAAAGACTCAACTTCCATACGACTACTACTACTTGAATTTTTGTAAGCCTAAAAAGATTGTGAACAATGCCGAAAACTTGGGAGAGGTTCTTCGTGGCGACCGCATTGAGAACTCTGTTTATACTGTAAGCATTGAGGTTTTCTATAGTTTAAGCTATGTCTATATGTATTGGCAAGAAAGAGTGATAATTTAATGCTCTTGTTGTGGATCTAATTTGTTTATACTGCTTCAGTTTGAAATGATGGAAGAGGCTTCATGCAAAGTCGCAGGTCGAGTAACTCTTGATACTGAATCTGCCAAGAATTTCAAGGAGAAAATAGACGATGAGTATCGAGTTAACATGTTAGTTGCTGCTTTACTTCCCTTGATTTGTTGTTATCTTTATTGGATGGTTTTGCTCTAGTTTTGCTAATGGTTTGGGTGTTGCCAAGTGCAGGATCCTTGATAATCTTCCAGTTGCTGTTCTTAGACAGAGGAGGGATGGAGGTCAGTCTACAACATATGAACATGGCTTCCGTATTGGCTTTAAGGGAAATAATGCTGTGGTATGTTTTTGGTTAATCTTTTGCTCAACCAGACCTTTTTTCTGCCACTGCTGATTGAATTATCTGTGCCTTTTACAGACCAAGGGCAAGTATTTTATCAGTAACCACCTGAGCTTTAGGGTGATGTACCACAGGGATGCTGAGACAGAATCTGCTCGCATAGTTGGGTTTGAGGTTACTCCAAATAGGTACTGTGCCATCTTCCTTTTGTGATTTTCACGTTGCATTTTTATTGTTCAAGTTATTTATGTAGTTACAGAGATCCTACGATTTGCCATTCAATCATATATTCTATATTTGAATCAAACACAAGGCATTGTATGATTATTTTGAGCCACAAAAAGTTTCAGTAACCAAAGTATTTCAGCATTTACATACATGTGTGCCCTTGCTGGTGTGTATCATTATTTTAAGAGCACGCTTTCCTTTTTGAAGATCAGCTTATGCTGCTTGAAGCTTGGAATACCATTTTTTGTTCCAAGTTCCTGTATCTGTTATATGCTTGTGTGCCATCTTTCTTTGTCACATATTCTTCTGTTACGTCCTTCGATAATAGTAATGGTGATTATTATGCATAATATTTCCCCGTGTAATTCATTCTGTGCATCGTGGAAGGTTTAGATTAGTTATCTGTTCATTTGATTTTCTTCTTTTCTTTCTACGCTGGACTTGTGCAAGCAGTATAAGTCATGAATACAAGGAGTGGAAGGATAACAATACTCAGTTGACAACTTGCAACAAGGAGACTAAGAAGTTGATTCTAGGCAGCACTGGTCCGCAGGAAGTTGAAACTGGCAATGAGGTTGTCTTCACATATGATGTTACCTTCAAGGTAGTCTTATTAAATATGCTTTGTTGATCCTTTTAATCTTCTTCACAAGCTTCCTTATTGAGGGATTTGCTCTATTTGTTTTTAGGATAGTGAGATTAAATGGGCATCACGTTGGGACACATACCTACTTATGAATGATGATCAAATCCATTGGTTCTCTATCATAAACTCGCTGATGATTGTCCTCTTCCTTTCTGGCATGGTGGCCATGATCATGATGAGAACTTTGTACAGGGATATTGCTAACTATAATCAGCTGGAAACTCAAGATGAATCTCAGGAGGAGACAGGGTGGAAACTTGTTCATGGAGATGCATTCAGGGCACCCATCAATTTTGGATTGCTCTGTGTGTATGTTGGTACAGGTGTACAGATCTTGGGAATGACACTTGTTACAATGATATTTGCTTTGCTGGGATTCTTGTCTCCTTCCAACAGAGGTGGCCTCATGACTGCTATGGTTCTCTTGTGGGTGTTTATGGGTATATTTGCTGGTTATTCATCAGCACGTTTATATAAAATGTTCAAAGGCACAGAGTGGAAGAGGAATACCCTAAAGACTGCATTTATGTTTCCGGGTATTCTTTTTGCTGTATTCTTTATACTGGATGTCCTTATATGGGGAGAGCAATCATCGGGGGCAGTTCCTTTTAGCACAATGTTTGCTCTTGTTTGCTTGTGGTTTGGCATATCAGTCCCCTTGGTATTTGTGGGTAGCTACTTGGGTTTTAAGAAGCCAGCTATTGAAGACCCTGTGAAGACAAACAAAATACCTAGGCAAATACCTGAGCAAGCTTGGTATATGAAACCGCTCTTCTCCATCCTCATTGGGGGCATTCTCCCATTCGGTGCCGTCTTCATTGAGCTCTTCTTCATCTTGACCTCAATATGGCTAAACCAGTTCTACTACATCTTTGGCTTCCTCTTCATTGTGTTCGTCATCCTTTTGATCACTTGTGCTGAGATAGCCATTGTGCTTTGCTACTTCCAGTTGTGCAGTGAAGACTACCATTGGTGGTGGAGATCTTACCTCACTGCTGGCTCCTCTGCCTTGTACCTTTTCCTCTACTCGGTGTTTTACTTCTTCACCAAGCTGGAAATCACGAAGTTTGTCTCGGGCATTCTCTATTTCGGTTATATGATTATTATCTCATATGCCTTCTTTGTTCTGACGGGAACAATCGGCTTCTATGCTTGCTTCTGGTTTGTTCGAAAGATCTACTCCTCTGTAAAAATCGACTGAGTTGAATATGGTAAATGAGTATGATCATCGTACGAGTTTCAGGCCTAAGCGAACAAGGGTTGATTCGTAATTTGATTCATCTGGATACAGAACTTGCCAAGGAAATTTTGCTTACCAGCCTGAGCTAAAATAGCGGTTTGTCGATGATAGATTAGGAGTGTCGACTTAGTCTTATAATTACCTTACACTCATGAAAGCGATGTAACATGTTTCTTGTACTGATCTCTGTGCATTAATGTTTGAACAAGTGTGCACTAGTTTCCCACTGGTTTATAGTATTTCTGTTCATCCAATCGCATCTTGTTCCAATATTTGTGCCAAATTATCCATATTACAGTCAGTTTCAATTGAATCTCTCAAAATGTGCATTAAAGGACATTTGTTGAAATTGACCATGTTTGCATCTCAAGATGATGCGATTATAGAAAAAATACTTGGAAGTTTACGGATTCATGTTATATTTAGCGATTGCAATGTATGAAAAATGTAATCTTGGAAGTGAGTGAGCCTTCCACTTCCAAGATCATTAGATGAAATTGTCCATATTTGCGTCCCAAGATGATGTGATTATTGAAAATGTAATCTTAAGTTTGCGGATTCATGTTATATTTAGGGATTGCAATGAACGAGTTTTGAGCCGCCTTCAAGCTGGTCCCAGACCAATCCCTTAAAATGCAGCATGCGGTTTACTCAATCAGGTTTGAATTGAAATCAAAGCGATACTATTTTAATTCAATTGTTTAAAATAATGTTATTTTGTTTATTTAAATATTGTCCAATTAATTGAAGAGCTTTAAGTCTGAAATTGCCTTAAGTTAGCCCATATCCTTCAGACCGTATCAATCTAGGGCTTAGGATTACTAGTTTCTTTCCATTCACTTTCAGTAGGATGTCGAGAGGTTGGGACAGTCTATTGTTGATGTGTAAAGCCAACCAATGCTATTAGGATTATACGTACTTAAAAGTGTTCAAAAAGTAATGGCCCTTCACTCTCCTCAAGAAAGAAAACCTGAGAAGCACGGGCAAGCACAAAAAAAATTTCCTGTGACAGTTAGGTATGAAAACATATTACAGGTAGAACATCCACCACTGTGCAGTCAGTCAAAATAGGCAATGTTATCATGTTTCATCAGTCATCACCCTGAGCAGTATTTGGATCTCCTGTTCTTCTGCCTGTACATGATCATGATAGAGGAAATGAGTTAGTGAATGATAATGCTATAGTGCAAAGTGCACAGTTAGAAGGGAAGTAGTAACCGACCAAAACGCGTCCTTCTTTTCTTGTGCCAGTAACTCTTCAAAGGATATATCAGAAATTTCAGAATCCGAGCTAGTCGCTTCATCAGGCTTTGGCTTTGTCTCTGCATGCGTACTAATTTCAAGCATCTATACGGCAAGCGAGCGAGCGAGACAAGCCCGTATTAGTATTAAACTTTGTTAATAAATCATGAAGAGCTTCTGAAAATAAGACCTAGACAAGTAATGGACGGAGCTCTGTGTTATGCAATCTAATAGAGGGTTTGAACCATACTCTTTTATATGCTGGAGAGAGTTTAAGCTGTTGTTGAAGCCAATTGTAAACAAATGCATCGTCTTCTAATCTCTTTTGTTCAAGCTCTAACTTGTATATCTGAAAGTTACACAAGGGTGAGAAATTTAGAGTGGCATTCATGAAAAAATGTTATTATCTACTATGCAAAGCGTGCAAAAACCAACCAAATTGGTTGATCTCGTACCTGCTGAGTAAGACGATCAACCGAGGATCTGTCTGCCTTAAAAAGCAAAGCCTTTGTTATTGTAAACTTACGCTTGATGACCTCAGACCTGAACCAAAAAATGGGAAATTATCAGAACTTTGATACTTTCTCCCGATAATGTGTGTGAAGGAATAAACAGTAAGAAAATGTTTGCGATATCACGTGAAATTCAACACATTGTCAAGTCCATATCACAAGCATCACTACTATATATTCAGCAACTAAAGTATTAATTAGTTAAAGAACATAAATATCCCAGTACAGAATCACATTAGATTCAAGAATAAACTGTTTCTGACAGAATTGTAAACATACTTGTGCTGGAGCTCATTTCTTGCTTCAATCAAACAATTGGCAAACTCTCCAACCTGCATTACATACGAGGAAAATAACTATAATGTTGCAAGTGAATCTGAACTCAATTCATTCATCAGAAATTATGCAATTACCAACTTCTCGGATCCATGGCTTAAAAAATATGACTACTTTCAGGAGCACTGGAGCAATTCAGTTGATGCACAAATCTAATAGCTCACACATCATCTAGTAGCCAGCAATCCTACTGTGCAGTATACAGGTCTATTTGAATATGCACTAATCCATTTGTCGCTAGTGGCCTAAGGTTTGAAACTTATACAAAACTCTTTCAAGCAAAATGCTCCTTCCATCATACTTCTCTCCGTAAAGAAGATGGACAACTACAAATGGTGAAACTAAATTGCCATCTTAAGGACAATATTTAAAGAGCACTGAAGCATAGAGGCTATTCAGAAACCAATGAAGATCAAATACATAGATACTGCATCTACACATATCAGGAAGATGCTATATGAAATAGCTGTTTGGCCTTTCTTAGTGTCCCAAACATATACACTGATAAGGAGATTTAAGTAGTTAATTATAAGCAGTTAGAACAAAAGGGACTAAATATAATCTACTAGTTAATTTGAATTTCATTCATTACATCTACTTTATTTCATTCCAATGCTATAACAAAAATATGTTTTGAGTTGTATTTTCAATGTTATTTCATCTTCCGTTTGATTGCTTTATCTTAAAAAACTCCAGGTGCTAATAAAACTATTATAGTGAAAATTTAATTCTCATTTCCCGTGATATCACACCAAAAAATTCGAGTTCTCTTTGGATTTCCTTCTTGATCAAAGATAACTGCTCCGCAGCATTGTCATCATAGCGTGTCATCACACCATTTTTGCATTTGGGTTCTTTACAACTTTGTGCAATGACAGCTCTGATTCTAGAGGGAACTGAAATAAGAGTCTACCACTCAATACACAAAAAATGTGGTTGAGCTCATCATGTTACCGAGACAAGTAAACCAACAGAACAACAACTTCCTCCCCAAGAGACCAATAAACTAAATCGAACAATCAATCTGCACAAATGCATCTACCATCCAAATTGCCAACAAGAACATTAGCTTCAATCTTCTTCAGTATTTACGCCCCTTTTTATAACTCCCACTAAACCAAAAAGACAAATTCTGGTCTATGAAGTCATTAGCATGCAGCTATCTTATGAAAGCCTACAAGTTTGATCACCATTTCAACAATGCATCAAACAGAATGGTAGTCAAGTGATGACATCTTCTTATCTAGTTTCCGTAGTAATCTACTGATGCCTCAAATTGAGGTCTAAAGATGCACTTTAGTTGTATATACCATGCTCAATGACACAAGAAATGGATTCAAATGAAAAGAGAAAAATTATAGAAGAGGAAACCTGAACAAGTGTCAATTCCTTGCTTTCGTTGCACTTCACAAGTTGATCATACTGATGCTTTATCCTTCTCTGTATAGCACTACTCGTCGATGTAAATGGGTACAGACATACTAACTCCGGCTTGACCCGACCATGTCCCGAATCCAAACCCGGACAAATGTCTTGCTTCAAGACCTTATCTTCACCATCATTTTCATAATTCTTCAAATCTAACCTCTTCTTCTTAGCTCTCTTCTTCTTCTTCTTCCCTCTCAGCGAATCCTCAACAGGCCCATCAGTCTCCTCGCCGTGACCCGGCGCGGTTTTCTCGAACAAAACGCTCCATCTCGAAGAGTCAGACGGCACAATGTCGAGAAGAAGCGAACGAGTCACGTGGGTCGGGCCATTTTCACGAGCTTTACGTGCTCCATCGATTATCTTCGACAAAGAACGAGTTATAGCGGATGGGTCGGTCTGAGCCTGTTCTTGTCGCTTGCTTCGGCCAAGTAATTTGTACAGAAAAACAAATGAAAGAGTGAAAGAGATAGAGAAAGCAGAGAAGAAGAAGAAGAACAAAAGATTAGTGAACATGGGCTCTCTTTGGTTCAACGAATAGTGCGAAAAGATCGAAACTTTCGAGGTGAGATTTGAGAAGTGTGAACAAGCTGAAGCTATAATGGCCGCCATCGTAACGCGTCATGTAGAGACAAACCTCACACGGAAGTGTCTACGTCAGAGAAAGAGCGAGACTGAGTGTATAGACGCACATATATACGTATATGTATAGATGAAACGGTACTGTGTCGGCGGTTCAGAGTTGGAAGTGGCAATGAACCTCAGCTGTCTTGGAACACTGTGCAGCTTTCAAAGTTCTGTTTTTGATCGTCTTTTAGAGTGGCTCTGAGGATTGAGTCACAGTTTGATGGAATTTACCATGATCACAGATGGATCCTAACCGTTGATCATGATGATCTTTGAATGATAGTGGCTTTTGATGAAACA
>JAOSBN010000005.1:3803749-3818414 GCA_027563595.1 Erythroxylum suave | reverse complement strand
CCAAAATTTGTTGGAACCATGTGTCTTTGATTATTCTTTAAGAGAATTATTACTTTTAGGTACCATTTGTTTGGAAAGCAGAAGAAACAGAGTCTGAAAATCTTGAACCACAAACAATATAAAATAATAATAATTTGAAGAGGTTGGGTTGATAAAATATGGAGTGGTTAAAAGGGTTAGGATTTGGAAGCCAACTTGCCTTCAAATCGAGGTCAGCTTCATATTCAATCACTTCAACAACCTGCAACCAAGCTGTCCTTGCAAAATATTTCATACTCATAGTCATAGTCATGTCAATCAAATTTGTGACAACAAATGTAAAATCTTATGATTAAGATTATCATAATCTTAACAAAAAAAAAAGATGGTGAGGTTCGGAACATTCGATAAAATTGTTCTTTTATAACTATAAAATCACGTGTTTAAGTTACGGAAATAACTTCTTTGTAAAAATACAAAAGAAAAGTTGCATACATTACGAGCCTTTCTAAATTTCCAAGAAGCGAAAAACGTTGTGTATTGAACATATTGATTATGAAAATCTCAAAGTTCACTTTTCGAAATTTTATGTAAGATGGAAAAAAATTTCAATTTATTTTGTTAATTTTTACTTCTTTAAATATTATTTTTTAATAAAAACAACTGGAAATGTTTTTAAAAAAGTAGACATTGAGGTTGAACCTAAACCTGTGCTCGAGAGAAAATTATCCATAGGCTGATAAAGGATGTATAAATTCTCCAGAAGAGAGAAGTCGTGCTGGTCTCCCCTGAACCGCCAAAATTAAATCTTAAAATTATATAAAAACGTGCTTTAGGATATATCTAATTGTAGTTTAGTTGATACAAATCATAGTTTTAAATAGTTAATTAACGGATTGAATTGAAAAATGTTCAATAGAAAAGTCAAACTTGGCATTTGAATTTTGAAGAGTGGAGGGTTTTGGTAGGCTTTTCTTAACCATAAAATGGACATTTATGCATGTAGCATCCAAGGAGGGCGTCGGTGGATTATATATGTATATATTAGGGATTACCTTATCTAATAAACTTTCATTAGTTTGTTTCTTGCTGTTGTCTATATTCATTGTCTAAGAAAACAACTCTTACACTTTGTTGTTTACTTTCTTTTGTTATAAAAATAACTTTAATCAGTATTAGACCGTCGTAAAATTGATTAAAGACTTAATAAAATTAAAAGATTTGAAATATGATTAAAAAAATTGTTCTTATTTGTCGAAAAATTTAAATTTTAAGTAAAAAATTATTAAATAATAATATATTTATTTATTTTAGATTATAAGAACTTCTTAAGAGTGCTTGATTGATGGATTTGAGAAGGGATTAATGAGTAAGGAATGAAAGGTAAGTAGTAGGTTGTTGATTATCATTATAGGGGCAATAATTTAATATTACACTTTTGAGAAATCCCTTATACCCTCTATTTAGTAGAGGAATGAACTCATTCTTTAACAATAGTTTTTAAAATTATTTTTAATATTAATTAATTAAATACGATTAATTAATTAAAATATAATTAATTCGTTAATTAAATATTGTAATTAGTTAATTAACTTAAATATAATTAATTGAAATAATATAATTAATTAACTATATTATAATAAAACAAAAAATAATTAATTACAATATAATTAATTATATTATTATTATTTATTATAATTAATTAAATTAGTTACAATATAATTAATTAAAATATGTTTCATTTATTAATTACAGTATAATTAATTAAATATAATTTTTATTTCTTAATATTTTTTACAAATCATCCACTGTCGATGGTAATAGTAATCGTTCCTTCCTATTATTCAACCATCATAATTATAATGATAATATTTATTTTCATTTCTCACTATATCCATTTCTATTCCTATTACTATTCCCCCATGCCAACCAATCGCTCATAGATTAATGAAAATTGATCGATTAATTAATAAATTGATGAGCTTTTAACAGTAAAAATCATTAAAGTAAATTGAACTGTAAAGTTGAAGATTTAATCTAAAAGTTAAGCGGATCAAGTTTTTTACGATTGAACTGATCGAACCAGTTAATTTTTTAATCATTTATAAATATTTGTAGTTTCAACCTTTTTTTTGTTCATGACTTCTAAAAAAAGATAAAGATCATGCAAATCACATGTATGGTAGTGTTCTTAGCTTATACTCAAGTTAAAGCCTTCTCATTTAGAAACTTACCTCTTTCAGATGTCTTTTCTCTTTTTTGCCAATTTTATGTTGTCTTAACTCAAATATGAAACAGGGCCAAATGTGAGAAGACACACATAAATGCAAAATTTGCAATTATGCAAACTAATGTCCCTATTTAATAATTAATCAAACTCATCTTTGACTTGATTTTGTCGATCTTTAAAAAATATAAAATAATCTTGAAATTTTTAAAAATTTAAAAATATTTGAAATCTTTTATCTGAGTAGTTTTTGTTATTTATAACTTAAAATGACTTGTTTGATTTATTTATTAATTTGTCTTCTTTTTCTGATCTATTAAGAATAACCTCTTCATCGGTTAGTGATAAAATTGTATACTATCGGACTTTCTGAGACCTCACATATTAACGAGATTTTCATTGAGTTGTTATTATTATTGTATAATTTCAGTTAATCTACACTTATTGTAACGGATAAGGTAAATAATAGATTGATTTAATTTTGATTTTAAAATTTGCAACCTAAATTTTAAATTAAAATAATAGTATTTTAAATAAATCTGTTAGAATAATTTGAATAGCAATGTTTTGTCGTTTGTGAGTACGAAAATTGTATTGCAATTGGTGAATATATATTAAAATCCGTTTTTCAAACCTGTGTCACTTAATCTTGTCCATATATTTATGTGAACTCTGTATAAATATTTAGATAAGATTTAATGGAATAAAGCAAAAACTGATTAATCAGATGAAAAGATATGATCCACCGCTTAGAATGAAGCCAAACCCACTTGCAATTTCTTAAGTCACATCATAATTACAACTTCTTGATTTATGAAAATTGATCAATTAATTACTAGATTGATCATTTTTAACAGCAATAATTATTAAAGTAGATTAAACTGACAAACCCAAAAGTTAAGCGGATCAAGTTTTTTACGATTGAATTGATCGAATCGGGAAACTTTTTTAAAAATTTTGCTAAAAAATCTTTCAATTTTTAAAAATTTTACCGTATTGGTTGGTATTCGACCGATACCAGGCAAAATTGATCTATATCGACTGATATTTACAATCGATATTTTTGAATATAATTTCGTACCATTTTTTGGTTGGTATGGTATGTTTTGACCAATATCAACCGGTACAATACGAAATTCAAATCTTTGTCTCACATATTAACGAGATTTTCATCGAATTGTTATTCTTATTATATAATTGTGATTAATCTACACTTCTTATAATAGATAAAAGCTGATTAATCGGAACAGGAGATCTAATTCGTTCTCAAGGATGAAGCAAAACCCACTTGCAATTTCTTAAGTCACATCAGAATAACAACTTTTATTTTTGTTATTGCTTTTCCATTAATTCAATCCCACGTATTCTCTGTTGGGAATGGACCCCTGTACAAAGGTCATTTCACCCCTCTTTCAGTGGGTCCTAAAGCCCTAGTTGTTCTACAACTACATATGCTGTTAGCCTCTTACCTTTTTTATTTTTTCTGATTCCAACTTATTGAAAATTACCAACTTCATTATCAAGTATTTCTGATTCCAAGCCAAGAATTCTCCTACAAGATCAACTTTCCTTTCCTTTCTTCCTGCTTTCAAGTACAATATTAAAGAAGACAATTCAATGAAAGTTCCTCTAAAAAAATGAAATTTGGAAAAATTCAACGATACACAACCTTATTTTTAATTAATAAAAAATTATATTTGGTTTTTTTTTAATTTTAGTAAGAAAAAAGAGAGCAAATTATGGATTTATGTTTTGTATATATATATATCTATAAAAGTCAACATTTTACAAAAATATGAGGAAGGTCATAATATACACAGTCTTTCCATTGTATTTTTACAAAATGTTGTTTATATGACCTAAACATGTGACCTTAAGGCTCATGCTCTTTGTATATATATATATGTATGTATATGTAGTCTATAATAGATAGTTTTCAAGTAGATGCTAAATAAATTAACAAAATTTTCTAATAATATAAATGATTCAAAATTGAATACTACCAAATTTGATTTAAGTAAAGTTTAAAGATGTCTTTAATCTTGATCAACCTTTGGTTTTTCAATTAAACTAGTCACAATTTTGTAATTTAAATCTTTTAATTTCATTAATTGAAATTAACTTCACCACACGTTACGGCAAAGACTATAACAAGTTTATACTTTATAATAACAACAATATTCGGTAGATATCTTGTTGAAGTGGGAGATTTGGAGAGATTTAATAGTACGCAATCTTATCTCTAACTAAAATAAGTGTATACTTTAAAAATAAAAATTTAAATTAAAAATTAAAAACCAAATTAATTGAAGTAAAATTGTAACTAATTGTTTTTTATTAATGTTGGAATAAATTATAATCTCTTTTTTTAACAAAGGAATTGTGGACACGTACTGGATAAATCCCTCAAATTGACACAATAGCCAGCAAATCACGTCAATCGGGTACTCCGCATTAGACAAGCCCTATACGATAGATTCGATCGAGATAATGTAGGTAAGGGGATTCGAACATGAGACTTCTTGTTCTTATGTTTCTCACTTTACCAACTTGACCACTCCTAAATGGCTAATCTCATTGGCCATAATTTAAATATTTAAATTAAATAATTATTTAAAAAATTAACAGAATCACCTAAACCATGCATTGAGGCAGAGGAATTAAGGTAATAATCTATTTTAAAGATAAAAAATAAAATAAAATAAGATGATATGCATGTTAGGAATATTTTTACACGTCAGCAAGAAAGTACAGAAGATGAGGACGACACGTCAGCAAAGAACCGGGAGGGCCATGGACAGCAAAGGCTTGATCCATAAGAACAGTTGTTTGAAGTTACCTTTGTAAGCCCGTAAAACCTAATCGTCTACTGAATGGATGAGTTTGCCACCCACACAGCACAATCACCACTGCCATCAACATCTTTGCCTTTGCTCCTTTCAGTTCCCACCCCATGACACTGCACTACTCCTGGTCTCAATCTGGAAAGGAAACCAGTGAAATCCAAAAGACAATTTTCAGTTGGTACCACACGTACCGGATAGATAATAACAATAACGACTCAGTAAAAATTCCGCTGATACGTGAATTTAGAGATGTTCAATAATAAGTATCTCGGGCAAAATTTCTAATCACAAGTAGTATGATGCATACCGATTAATGCAATATTAAATATGTCTGTCAGTTGAGATACATATCAAATCTTAGGACTTAGTTAGATGTTAATTAATGGAATTGAATGGAACGAAATGAAACGAAATGGTTTATAATAAAATAGAATTTAATATAGTGAAAAGTTGTTTGGGAGGGATGAAATAATTCGTAATGTAATGTAGTGAAATGTTGTTTAGAAGATGGATGAAATAAAATGTATAATAAATGTATATTATATTCCGTAATAAATGAGTATGGGAAAAGAGGTTTAGGGTTAAAAGAAATAAAAAAAATTATTGAGAGTATATTAGGTAGCATGTATTTATTAGTTTACGTTCTATCCTAAACCTCCCAAATCGGAGGTTTTTTATTTTCACTGATTAGGATGGAATGGAACGTAACATGAAATCCTCCACTTCCATCCCATTCCGTTCCATTCCATTATAAAATCCTCAACCAAACGATATAATTGTGTTACGACTTATCTTGTTCCATTATCAACCTTTCAATCAAACAAAATCTTAGTTTTTATGATCTTATTTTTGATGATGATAATAGATTAGGTCAAGCTTGAGCCGTCTATCGTCTAACTTGACCCGACTCTTTACTTTTGTACCAATTAATATATTACCAGTGGTTGAAATTAAAACTTGATTTAAAATTTAATCAATTTGAATTTAATATGTTAACTTTGGATGAAATTAGAATTAATTTGTCATCATTATTTACTTTCAATTTGGTACAATCAATTTATAAAATAATAATAATTACGTAGCTTGATGGTTCAAATGTCCGTTTCTTTTCAAGACTTTGTGAGGTCATGCTTTTCTTAATAATTCATGATAAGAACCATGATTATGGTGTTGATTGATTGATACCTAAATCATGGATTAAGAGTTCAAGACGGCAATTGGACGGCCATAAAGTAATAGAAAATCATAAATCACTTATTTTTTAAATTGTATTAGATAAAGAAGATTCTGTTTCTAACCCTACCTAAGTTCTTGCTTCGTGCTTCTGTAGCCCAATCAATTCTCTGTTTCAATTACTCTATTTCAATTTTATTCTATTAAATCTTATCCATATGTTTATATAGATTTCGCGTAAATATGTTGATAAAATTTAATAGAACATGATAGGAATACCATAACCTGAAGAGGAGATTTGATCCCCTTTATAGCATACGTAAATTTTCTTGGATCACGGCAGGTTTTGAAGTAACGATTGTTCATTGAAAAAGGGTATTTGAACCACCGAGTATTGAAGTCAACGATAAGGGGCTGATCTTTGCTTTAAGTAAGGTCAGCAGTTTGAACTCGCTTGCGAATGTAAAATACTTGGTAGTAGTGCAGAGCTGCCCCTTAAGCCCCACAAGGCATGAGCGCCCCTTGAGTCCCACAAGGCATGAGCGCCCCTTGAGCATGACTTAAAGGTGTTACTGACAGTTCGAGTCCACTGAGAACACCTCATGGGTTTAAAAAAAAATATGCAAGGTTTTACAAAAAAATAGATAAGTAAAAAAATTATCTGCACTTTTTGAGTATATTATTTATAACACTAATCTTATGTTAAACCCAAACCATAATAATTAAAGTTTTAATTCTGATTTTAACTCAGAGTTTTAAAAAATATTTTCACCGATTTGATCTATTTAAACGAATTCATAACATTAATATGTTTTTTGACTCAAAAAATAATAATTAAAATCTTAGCTCCTTCTTTTTTTTTGTTTTCGTCTGTAATGGTTTGATCTATTTTAAATTGTTTATAACACTAATTTTTTTGGGCTAGAAAAATAATAATTAAAGTCTTAATTCTTCTATTTATACACAATTATTAGGATAAAATTTATATTTTTTGAAAAATAAGATTTAAACAGCTATAAACCCACAAACAAAAATAAAAATTTGCAATAAAATATCAAAAATAAATGTAATATAGTGTATAGTGAAGTCACAAGTCTCTAGATATCTCCATGCAAAAAATGTCCCCTCCAAGAATGTGAACCTATCCCAACCAATCATCCAAAGTCCTTATCAGTTTCCCCTTAAAAGGAGAAAGCACTTTCCCACCATTTCTGACCATGGAGAATATATGTGACTAGTGCTAGTGATTTGCAAAAAACCAAATGGATCCTCGTCATGTCATCATCATCATTATCACAACAGATCAAGTACCATGTTCATCATTTGACTTTTACTATCACATTGTTGCACTCAGTTTGTTAATGCTTAATGTCCAAGGTTTAGTTAAGTAGATCAATGTTAGATATTGACCTTATAGTTACAAATTCAACCCTCAATGATCGGATATATAACTCTTAATTCAGTACGTAAAGAGTCCGAGGGTTCGATCCCACGAGGAATTCTGGTATTGGGCCATTTTTAAATTAGCATCAAACCAGAACAATCCCACATTCCTTGTATGTTTTTACTCGCTTACTAATGTTAGTTGTGATAAGGCCAATGCCATGTTATGAACATGGTGAGAATGAAGACAAGAATGGTCATTTTCAACTGCTACAGGGACCATTGGCTCAACCACCTAGACCCCACTCTTTGATTCCTACTACGTCTAGTATATGGAACAGAAGGTCACAAATTTAGTTAGGCCATATGCTTCGTGTGTAAGAGATTTCAAGTGTTATTTTGATGCAAAGATGACTCAAACCATCCCCTTTTAACCGTTTTGGACCACTATCACCAAATGGGGTCCAATCTCACGTTTGCATGATTCTCGTTTTCCTCCAAGAAGTTCTCTTTTTGATGATATCCATTATAGGAGCACACACGTCATGATGATCAAACTAAGATCAATTTCATGGTACAATAATGTTAATACTGAAAGAAACTATACATATTAATTATGTCTGCTTTTCTTTTTCTATGACTTTAAATGTACGGGAATTAAAATGTTTGATTGGAGGATAAGGATGACAGTTCATCTTATCTTTTGAGAGAACAGGTGATAACTCTTAAGCAGTTATCCTTTTGAACACCATAGCTTTCAATATTATGTATTGCCTCATTGGTGATGGATAGAGGGACAGGACTTATCATAACAGAATAGCTTTGGTCATTTGATGTTTCCTTTCACTTTCAAACATTTGTTAGGGTACTATTGTGTGTGATATGGTGGTCATGTAGAAAAGTTGCAGGACCTCAAAAGTTGTAAAGCAATTTAGTGAATAGGCCAACCTAATACTGAAAAAGAAAAGGAAGTTATGAAGTGAACGGCATGCATTGTATATCTAGTTCTGAGATTGCCACATATTCAATATAAGGCAAGAACTTAATGAGCAATCAAATCCAAAACTGCCAGTTTGGTTGGACCTACCTGATCCACAAGAACTTGCTTAATGTCTCAACTTCTTCAGATGGCATGAGTGGTTTCTTGCTCAGATATTGAATCCATTTACATTGTCTATCTGTTTTATGAGTCACACAATTAATTATGGATGCCTGTGGCTGGTATGTGAGACATGTGAGACAACAGTTCTTATCAGAAACTGTTGCCAGCCACAGGCCTTTGGTCCTCAATCCTCAAAAGGTCATCCAAAATTAATATCTAACTGTGAAAAATTTATGTGAAAGAGCATTTGTCATAAGAATATTTTGGTAGCAGATATATAGTTTAGATTCATTTATGGATCTGTTGCTGTACACAGGCAAAATGTTTAATGTAATCAGCGTAATTGAAATAAATGCATATGAATTCACAACATTTCAATACATACTCTAGATTCCTATGCACAAATATGTTCCAGGCACCTTTGTGGGAGTGCACTTTAGTTAAGGATACAGAAGTTATAAGTTATCAATAAATTCTTATATTCATCTTCTTACAAGTCTCTGCATGTAAAGTGCATGAGACCAAGCAGAAGTTTCGCATCTTAAACAAGATTTCCGTACAGCCCCAAATGCTAAAATTTTCAATCTACACCAAGTTGGCCAGTACACATGAATTTACAAAAGTGATCATCATGTCTACTCTCATGACATGCTTTCTTTTGTTGACAGCTTTGGTCTCAAAATGACAGACTATACCAGTCGAGCTCAACCCTTAGCTGCAAAGATTTGTGTAGAAAAAAGAGAGGATAATTCGTAGCTCAAATGAAACACAATAAACTAGGTAAGTACTACACTGAGTGAAATGCAGAAAAAGATGTTATTTTTTCTGTCATCTAAATGGCCTGGTAACCCTATGCACCAAAGTCTTTGTGTTCAATCATTTAATCAACATATTGCTGGTTCAAAGCCTATTTTCATAGCCCAAAAATAGTTGGCTAGGTCCACTGGACAGGTTTGCTATCATTGGCCTTCAATTGCATTATCACCGAAAAAAAGTAGTTCTGCACCAAGAAAATAGATGACCAAGTGCTCTTCTACCACAGAAACTGCTAGCCTCTTAAGAACCAAAGCTAAGCTAATGATATCACAAAATATGAAGGATACTCGTAAAAAGCTAGTAAAAGTTGGGTACTTAAATGGATTCTAATTTTACGAATGTAAATGACGCAGACTAGGTATTAACGACTTACCATTTGCCTCATCCAAGATCATCTGCTCAGAAATGCCAGTTGAGAATCCCATATGTATCATCATCTCTTCTAATCGATCTTTATTGGTGAGGTAGAGGTAACCAATCTACAAAAGAATGAGAAGTCACCTTCTATTTTTGATTCATGAATAGCAACTTCTTTTTACATTCTGTAGGTAATGGAATAACAATTCAATCATAAATGTAGATGGTCAGATATATTCTTCATCGTCTAAGCAAACAGTTAGGCAACATATTCAAACACTTCAGGCAATTTGCAAGGAAAGACTAGGATATTTTCTTCCAAGGTTATGGCATTTACCACCTCCTGTTAACACAAGATACTAAGATGTGAACAATTTTGAAAATAAGAATATAAAATGCAATTACTAAATAGGTAGACAAGGACTGGTGAATATGTGGTCTTTCTTCTTTGGAAACTTTATTTTGAGCATATACACCGTTACACACGCACACACATACACACAAGCATATGTATGTATATATGGGAAATTATTGCTTATGATGACATTCTGTAGAAAGACGGAGGGAAAGAGGTCCCAACAACATTCCGTCGGCGACAAGTACTCTCAGTGGAAAGCTCTTGTTCTTGTTCTCTATGACTGGCTCGCTAATCATAATCTTGTTTGGCCTTCTCTCTCTTGCAGGTATGGGTTCTCATTTCTATGGTTTTTGGGTTTTTATTTTTGTTTTTGTTATCTGGGTAATCTTTGGTCTGTCTCCATTTCCAGTTTAAAGGATGTTGGTGTGGATGTGGTTATGTCAATTTGGGATCTATTTGTTTGATTTGTCCAAAGGTGATATCTGTTATCGGTGTGAGGGTGGGATTTCTAGGGAGTAGTTTGGGTAGGTACTTTTAAGTGTATAAAGGTTTGTTCTTTCTGGTTCAAGCTTTTTAAAACATTTGTTTAGGCATGTTTTCTCTATAGCTTGCCGATTACTCGACTTTGTTGTCAATTAATCGACTTTGTTTCTCTATAGCTTTAAATCCACGGATTGGTTTTTCTGTGTTAGAGTATGGTTGTATTATTGGATCTGTTACTGTTTAGTAACTATCGGTTCATGGTTACTTCTGATGATTATTTGTTTCCAATGGTTGTCTTTGCTTATCTTGTTTGATATCGGCTATTTCCAATGTGTTATTGTTTTCAATGGTCGTCTCTACTACTGGTTCATATCATAGTTAGGAAGATATCAGCTGTTTCCATATTCTTTGCGATGCCTTACAGGCTAAATGAGATTACAAGTTATATTGACTATGACCAAGTAGATCCCTTTAGTTGTGGTTCTTATTATCCTAGTACAAATGTGATTAGGTATGCTTCACCTTCGTGCTTTTTCTACACTTTTTCTATAAGTATTCTTTCCTTTTTATTTTTGCTTGCTTCGTGTTCTTTTGTTAGTTAGTAGTTGCGCTTTTACTTGTATGCAACTGTGCATTTTATTTCGTATGGTCCTTACTAGTTCGTTTTGTGCATAAGCATTTACTATTACTTTGCTTCTAATTGCATGCCAACATTATGATTAACATAGTTTTAGTACACCATTCGCCTAATCATATGACCCCCTAAGGACATATGATAAAAAATTAGTAAGTTACAGAGCAGATTTGCATGACCTTTACTTAATATTGACATGCACAATTCGAGGAATGGTGAGCAGAAGTTTACAGCATAACAGATATGAACAGAACTTTACAGCGTTTCTAATTATTTTCTTATCTTATATATATATATAATTACTTTTATTTTAAACTAGTCTTTACTCACGACGATTTTGGTCCCCATATCGACTATTTTAGTTGGTTTTGTTTTATTTTATTTATTTAGGTACTTATCTAATTCTATTTTCTTACTCTCTTAACATATCGTTTTCATCTGCATCACTTTTTATTATCACATCTGTTTGTGGGTCTACCAGAAACAGCCTCTCTACTATGTAGGGGTAAGGCTGCGTACTATCAGACCTTCCCAGATCCCGTGTCATTGCGAGATTTCAAACTGGGTGATGATGATGATGATGATGATGATGATAATAATATGATTTAACAAAATGCTTGAAGTGGATTAACATGACACCAGTAAGCAACAAGGTAAAAAGGCACTCACTAGTGTTTCCAGAGAAGAAGCTCTGTTATAAACAGCAACTCCAGCACGCTTCTTCGTACGTGATTTAGCTGAACCAACATTCCTTCCCCACCGAAGAACATCCCTGTATTGAAATGTATCAAAGACATAAAAAGGTAAACAATTACACAGATTATCCTAGTGAATGGAAAAGAAATTCACAGCATAAGACCTAATGAATTGATGGAGAACAACTTAAACATTCATAAGGATGAACACATGATAAATTAAGAAGTCACAAGTTTCAAGTTTCGCTTGCAAATGGATATTTTGATGGAACTTAAATAATGTCAAGCAAGTAAACCAATAATTTTTCATAATGTATAGCTACTCAGACAATATCTGATGTTGCCTATGTGCCTTATTAAAAAAAATCTACTTAATAACCAATGATCATGATGACCTTGATTATACCATGATTATTATGATCTCTGAACATTTTGACCAATTGGAAATCCTTCTCCAATAAGCCATTTTTTCAGGCATATTTCATGTCAAATAAGATCATCTGCTTAGAAATCTGAAACCATGTTATTATTCGAATGCTTCCTTTGCCCGGAAAGTCAAAAAACTTTTACCGCCATATCAAGTGGTGCCTTTGGATAAAAAATGAAGACTAAGAACCTATTGTATTTGAAGCGCTAACCAAATTTGATGATGTGAATAAGCATTCACATCTAAGATCTTTTAAGTTGAGATTTTCACTTGCCTTGTTGCTTATAAAATATGGATAATAAATTACTTAAAATAAGGATCATCCAGTAACTGAGTTACGGTTGCCTATATATTCCTGAATCCAACGATGTGTTAATAATTTTAATAGCCACTACTATTCAAAGGGTGCATTCCTACACAAAAAGACAAGCATGCACTACAAAATTAAAAATAGTGATACGCAAGTAGCAACATAGTACTAGCAGCAAGACATTTTAAGATCACAGGACTAGAACTGTTATTAGTCCAAAATATGGTCACAACAAATGACTAAGATCAAGTTTTGTAAGATCCTTCATCCTTACATTAAAGTACCAAATTGTTAATTTCATGTTGAAAAGAAGTATGTCTGATTTGTTTTTAAAGACTCTGCCTCAAGGAGAAAAAGTAGCCATGTTCTTACCAATTTTCTATTAATGACTCAAATCAATGCTCAATCATTAAAATCTGAATATATCGACCAAACACAATGAACATAGATTCTTATATGCACCTTTCTTCTGCTGTT
The DNA here is from genome assembly GCA_027563595.1 of Erythroxylum suave. Lineage (NCBI taxonomy): Eukaryota > Viridiplantae > Streptophyta > Magnoliopsida > Malpighiales > Erythroxylaceae > Erythroxylum > Erythroxylum suave. The sequence goes on along the minus strand of JAOSBN010000005.1, from coordinate 3,805,147 downwards.
AGGAAATTCTCACTGACAAGTTTCTGAAGCAGTGCATCCTGGTCAAAGAAAGGAAACGAACCCAGATGCTTTCATGCATAAATATCCAAAGTTATGCTATAAAATTAACAAAATATTTTCATGAACTAAAGGCAAGGAAGACAATGAAAAAGGCAGCAAACATGGATCTCATAAATTTCATACTTGTGCTTCACACCGTACTACTGCTGTAACACGATCATTGTAATCATCAATCTTCAAAGGAGGAGACAAAAAGTGCCTGCGAGCATATAGCTGCATTGCAAAAGAATCGTTAGAATCACACATGAAAGAAAATTTGGCCACATAGTTCCTCGACTGACATGGTTTTCAAACGATTCACTGCAGTAGGAGTGTGCAATGTCGTTTTTTATTATTGTCGGAAACAATAAGCAGTAAGTGCTCACCTCATATATGCTGTCACCAATATATGCTAATGTGGCTGCATTAAAAACTGATCGAGGCTTTTCCACTTTTGGAGGACTAGGCAGCCATCTCTCATATCCCATATATAAATCGTCGTTTTGTACTATAACGCAACATAAAAATTCCAATTAAAACAGTACCATCTGAGTTCTAGGTGACAAAATGACTCGATCATAATCATAAACTCCTCTCTTTAGGTAATAAAATGACTCTATGTATTGTATAATCATAAACTCCTCTCTTTCTTCAATTAAGATCGGTAACAGTTAAAGAACTCACACAAATAGGAACTGGTGCATCATTCAATTGCCAACTATAGCCTAAAAAGAACCAAAAAGAAAAACCCAATAAACCCAACACAAAAACGAGTGAAAGTTGAAACACAAGCTCGTCAAAAAGAAAAAAAAGACGAATAATTTGTCCAAATTCAACCACCCCATCAACCAAAACACACACAAAATTCCTTCTTTCTTCACCCTACATTTCAGGAAACAATCAAGAGAGCTCAAGCGATCATTACCCTGGCCATTAGTGTTGCGCTTCAGAAGTTCTGAAACAGTCTGAGCTGACAGAGTAACACTGGGAGCGGTTCCAACTGTTGTGGTCGGTAAAAGATCAAAGTTTTTAGGTTTAGGATTGGGATCACGAGGAGCGTTGCGGTTATAAGGAAGTCTCTGTTGGGTGTCCCAAGCAGCTCTCAGTCTCAACAGAGACGAAGAAGCAACGGATAAAGTTCCCATCTTTCTTGAGGCCTTCTGCTTTAGTGGTGTAGACTGTGGAGGTACAAAGCCTCTGTGACCGGGCCGTACTGAGGGGTTTTGGGTTTTAGTGTTTTGTAAATTCTATCAAATGATTATATGCAATTAATTGATTATTTTTTCATTTATTCAATAATTTGACGACAGAATTTATATTGAATTAAATATTACTATTAAATTAAGTATAAATTTTAAA
>JAOSBN010000005.1:3766614-3797149 GCA_027563595.1 Erythroxylum suave | reverse complement strand
TATTAAATCAAAATTTATTTGAATATTTATATATTTTAAATTTAATTATATTTATTAATAATTATTAAAATTTAATTGCATATAATTTAATTATAAAAGTTAAATAAAATTAAATTATTTATAATTTTTATTTTTAATTATTTTTAATTTATTAAATATATAATCTTGAGTTAAATTATTTATATTTTTATTAATAATTAAACAATAAATATTCAAATAATAGTAAATCATATTATCAAAAACAAAAATAGGAAACAAAAATCACATTTTTTGGTTTTCCTAATTTTTTAAAACTGGAAGAAACTAAAACTAAAAATAGTTCTTTTTATTAAATTTGAAAACAAAAACAAAAAAACAAAAACAAAAATAAAAATAAACACCTTAATTAATCTTTAAATAATAAATTTATTGCTATCTTTAATTCTTGTCATATACCATCCGAGCAATCCTTGGTCGAAGGGTGTACAAGAGCATAAACCAAAAGTACGTGGTATTGTTAGATCACATGAATGAAAAAAGACTCTTTTCGTTATAACTCTTAGATTCGTAGAATATTTCGCTGATAAATCTATTGTATCATGAATTTCCATTTTTTGTATTACAAAGGAAAATAACAGCTACACTTGAAATTAAGGCTGTAATTGTCGACGAGCCAGCATGCCCTGAAGATCCTGTGTAAGGACCTGGAGGCATGGATCAGGGATAGTACTGAGGATCTGAATGCCCGGAGGGGTGGATAGAGCTAAATGCGCCAGTAGGTCCGCACATCGATTGCCTTCTCTGTAGACGTGTTGCAGTTGGAGTAACCACGCACGTCCCTGTAGCTGCCGGAACTCCTGCAACTCCTGCGAATCATCAAAAGACGAAACATTAGATGTAGACAAGATATTAATTACCTCTAATGAGTCTGTCTCAAAAATAATGTGTCGGAATCCTAATTCCCAGGCCAAATGTAGTCCTGTGATGGCCCCACGAAGTTCGGCTAATTGGAGAGCAGGACTCGAACCGCTGTAAAAAACCGCCACACCATTGTCCAATACTATTGCGGACAAGCCCGCCCGCTGCTCCGATGTCGGGACTCGACGGTACTGCTCCGTCAATATTGAGTTTCACCCATCCCTCGATGGGACAACTCCATCTAATGAGAGTGCCTAACTGAGCCCCTGATGGAGGGACTACTCGTCCTGTTGCCCTCTGCGCTTGCATAATCCAATCAACATAATTCAACACAATCTTGTGTTCGGCTGTCGGCTTGTGATACGACTCCTCGAAAATACATTTATTCCGCCATTGCCAAACATGCCAACAGGCTGTGCCAAAGAGAGTCATCCACTGATATGGTTGGCCGCGATGCAACGTACGGAGATTATGTAGTAACCACTCCTCGAGGGGCTGCTGGAAAAACAACGGATCGCCCTGCACATAAGGGAAGGTTGCCTAAAACTGTGAGGCCTGGGGGCAGTCCCGTAATGCGTGTAACATTGTTTCTTCCTGGTGACAGAAAGGACAGGTAGCGTCCAAGGAAATATGTCGCGTCATGCGTTCCTTATTAGTGAGCAGTTTATTCTTGGCCAGTAACCATAGGAAGGCTCGAATCTGTTGAGGACCGGGCCATTTCCAAATCAGGGGCCACAGTTTAATGGATTCATCTGCGGGAGTTCCCTCAATCAGCTCATAAGCTGAAGCTACAGTAAACAGTTGTCGCTGTCTCGGGCCCCAGACTATTCGATCCACCTCGCCCCTGTCATGGGGGTTTGGGATAGCTGCTATGTGCCTACAAACGACACTAGGAAGGTACTGTTGGAACTAACCCCAGTTCCAGGTGCCATCCTCGTTCACCATGTCCCTGACAGAAACACGGAGAAGGGTATCAGGTGGGGGGTAGGTCGAGACCAATATCAAGGGTCCCCAATCCCCGGCCCAGTTATCTAACCAGAACTGGGCCCGGCGTCCATCACCCATGCACCACTGAATCCCGCGCAAACATAGTGCCAGGTTGCTGCAATCCCTCTCCAGATCATTGATGCCCCCGGTTTGTCCACTGTGAGTGGAATACAACGCTCATCCACTTTATATTTGTGTTGGAGTATTTGGACCCAGAGATCCGTCGGTCTGGTAAGCACATTCCATCCTAACTTGGTCAGAAGCGCGTCGTTAGAGATGCGGATTTGCTTAATCCCTAATCCGCCGACATTTTTAGGCCGACAAACCTCCTCCCAACGGATTAACGGGATCTTCGTCCATCCCGGTTGATTCCCCCAAAGGAAAACTCTCATGAGTTTTTCTATGTCATCGCATAATTGGCGAGGTAGTCGCACCGTTTGCATGGTGTACATCGGGAGTGCCGATAAGACTGATCGAATTAAAGTCACTCGCCCGACAAGGGAGAGCTCGTGTGCTCGCCACCCGGTGAGTTGTTTTTGCACCTTGTCCAAAATATATTAATAAGTTCGCTTTGACGTTCGTTCATGAATCAAAGGCACGCCTAGGTATTTCCCGAAATTAGTCGTGAGGGTAAAATGGGCCTCGCGACTAAGTGTGTGGGCGGTGTCCCGGCCGACATTCTTGGAGAAATAGATACGTGTTTTTGCATGGCTAACTTTTTGGCCCGACGCCTGGCAGAAGGAGTCTAACACTAGTGCAGTGACTTGTATTTGTGAGTGAGTGGCTTCTGCAAAGAGAATCAAGTCATTAGCAAAAAACAAATGGGAGATGGGCGGCTCCCCACGACTAAGGTGAAACGGTCGCCAAGTGCCACTACTCACCTCACGTGAAATTAGATGGCCGAGTCGTTCCATGCACAAGACAAACAGATATGGCGATAATGGGTCTCCTTGGCGAATTCCCCTAGAAGGGGAAAATCTGTCCGACAGGGACCCATTCCAAGAAACTTGTAGCGTCATCGTGGTAATACAGGTCATGATGAGATTTATTAGGGAGTGCGGCAGGTCGAGATCCTGAAGGGTATCTTTTATGAACTCCCACCTGAGCCGATCATACACTTTTTCCAGGTCGACTTTAATGGCCATGATGCCCACCTAACCGGTTTTCTTTCTCATCGAGTGTATGGCCTCCTGCGCTATGATGATGTTATTCGTAATATGGCGACCGGGGACAAAACTGCATTGAGTCTGAGCTACAAGGGAGTCCAGGTAGGGCTTCAGGCGGTTTACAATAACTTTCGAAATAGTTTTATAAATAACGGAGCATAAACTGATGGGACGGAATTGAGTGAGCAATACTGGAGTTTCCAATTTATATACCAATAAAGTGATCAATCTTTCCCTCTTTAGCTTCAGATGTCAAACATGATTTATAATCTAAAACTTTCTGATATACACGAGCCTTTATATAATTGAATATTATTAGATCAATAATAAAAATTTGAAGCAGAGCTTCTCTTTTGAGAATAATAAAAAAAGAAAAGTGTTCAATTGGAATATGAAAACGTGATCGAATTTGTCCTATTTATTCTTTGAAACAGAGTAGAAGAAGGGAGGAGTTTTTCGAACAAGGAAAAAGATCCAATAACTTTAAAAGAATTGAACGAGAAGCCGTATGAGGTAAAAATCTCATCTATGGTTCTGTAGAGTCGCAATAAGGGTGATTTATCTGGAAACTTTTCCACAATCACTCAAAAAAATATTAACTTATTTCAATAATTTCAAAATAAATAATAAATATTTAATAGATACAACAAAAAACTGATAATTGTAGAAAATTATGATGAATGTTAATAAACTAATTTAATCTTTGAATATTAATAAACTGATTTAATATTTTTCTTTAATTAATAAACAATTTTATCTAAGTAATTTTATTAAACAAAAATCTATTTTTAATCAATACTTTTGGTTTCGGTCGGCCGGGGTCTATAAGAAAATAGTTTCCGTATTTCTATCGAAGATGCGGGAATGATTGCGTACATCTTACCCTCTTCATATCCTGCTTAGGCGGAAATTTGGGTATATTTGGTTTGGTTTGGTTATTTTTGGCTTCGGCCATTCATACTCCAATTCTTCAATGCCAAGTGTGTCAATCTAAATGGCTGTGGTATCCTCCCTTGTCACCGACTTGTGTGGTTTAGCACACCGTCACTCCCAAATAAAGAAGTTTTAACAGGCAAGAAGTTAACATAGCAAAAACCCTAACCCAAAACAAATTGGAATTGAGGAGAGAAAAAGGGGGAATTTCATTTCTCAAGAAATCAATAATCTCGCAGCAGTCATGAGCCGATACGACAGCCGCGCCGGTGACCCCACGTCTTATCGTGATAGGAGAAGGTAAGGCGCTCGCATTGGCATGCAGGTTTCAGTTCTTTTGTCTTTAACTCTTTATATGCTTAGGGTTTTCCTCTTCGTACGGGACGGTTCAATTCTTTTGCTTCAAAATGGATTTAGAGATTACAGTTCTTGTTGTGTTTTTGTGGTTTCACTTGGTATTTGTTATAGTCAAATGAATCAGTGCGTGGACTGGCAAGAAACTGTTTCTGGCTTTATTGATCGCAAAATCGGGAATCTAATCTCCGAACTCACCCAATTTTGCTTGTTGACGAATTTTAAACAATGTAGAACAGAAGCGAAGGAAAATGGGAAATGTATATGTTAAGTGTTAGTATTTCTTGTGTTGGAGTAGCCTCATTGTTCACGGTATGGTCAAAAACTGTTAACACTGCCCGATGGAAATGTAAAAAACGAAAAAGAGGAAATGTAAAAAGCAAAAAAGAGTACAATGATATAAAAACTATGTAATTGTAGTGTATATTATTTCTTCTCTAATTGCTAACTGTTAATTGGCAAGAATTGTATTGGTTCGGTGATGTTGGAGTAGAAACAGATGTTCCTTCTTTGACGATAATGTGCACCTTGGTCCTAATTCCAATTTGTTTGAAACAATGACCGGCTATGGTGATTCAAAGATTTTTATCTTTTTTTGTTGCATTGTAACATAGGTGAGTTTGTTGTATGTGCAGTGATTCAGGTTTTGGTGGGCCTTCGAGTTACAGTGGCTCATCTCGCGGTTCATATGAACGGAGGGATTATGATCGAGTTGACCCACCAAAGAAGTTAGACTTGGATGGCCTGACGCCATTTGAGAAGAACTTCTATGTTGAATCACAATCAGTGGCAGCCATGTCTGAGAGGGATGTTGAGGAGTATAGACAAAGGAGAGAAATAACTGTTGAGGGGAGGGATGTTCCAAAGCCTGTCAAGACTTTTCATGATGTTGGCTTTCCAGGTATGTTGTATTGAAGTTTGGAAAATGTGCTTATTTTGTTGCTTAAAGCAAATTCTTTCCTTTTATGTGATGAGGTTGGAGAAAGTGAATTAGCAGTTGGGATAGTAATTTCAGCATACTTAGTGCATGTTATTGTGGAGGTTTAAAGATGCTTTGATAGGCTGGTTAGCATTTTGTTAGAATATCCCATATTGATTAAATATGAAAATGTTAAAGGATTTATAAGTGGTAAGGACCAACTATCCAAATGACTAGTTCTAGTTATTTTGGGAGTGGTTGACCCAAGCCTAATTCTTGTTAATAAGCTCTACACTCTACCCATATTAAAAATTTTAATATGATATCAGAGCAGGTTTGATCCGGATTTTGAATTTCCTAGTTGTCCGTCTAGATGTTCTGTCCCAGCTGGCCGGTCTGGTTACCACTGCTTTTATTTTAAGTGACAACTGGATGTTTAGTCCCAGTTGCACTTGAGGGGGAGTGTTAAAGTATCCCATATTGACTAAACATGAAAATGTTAAAGAGTTTATAAGTGGTAAGAGTCAACTATCCAAATGACTAATTCTAGTCATTTTTGCAACGGTTAACCCAAGTCCAATTCTTTTTAATGGGCTCTACTCTCTATCCATATTAAAAATTCTAATATATTTACTAAATTAATCAATGAAACTTTTATTTTGACTGAATCGAAGGTTGATTTTTACCTGAGAAAAAGTCTAGTCGAAGACTCAAACATCTTGTAAAGCCTACGGTTCCTCATTAGTGGTTATGGGTCAAATACAATCTTAGTGACTTACCATCCGTTGTATTCTTGTAAGCAACATTGACTGGCTTCATTTCTAGCATCTTTCTGTGCTTTACTTCTATATTATTGCTATTGATTCAATTCATTCATAATAATTTTTCATAGCAGAAGGTGTCTTGACCTCATTCTGTTGGGCAACTTCTACTTGTCTTTGCTTCTCTCTTAACTTATTTTGGAGTCTCTCATATGGGTTAACTCAAACTTATGCTATATAAGGCAAATCGGTTGAGTCATCCAGATTAAATACCACATATCAAAGTTAAAATGATGCTAACTTTGTTCTAACTTCCTTTTTCTTTAAATTTGACTGAACTTTATATGAGTGAAAAAGCATGAAAACGTTGCTGTCTGGCTGATTTCACTATCTTTGTAATATGTGAGTTTTTAATGACCTGCAATGCGAAATTCATTCTGAATGTTTGTGCATAATATTTTTTTTATGTTTGATAATGATGTTCTGTGCTATTGTATACTAAATGATATTCTTGTCATTGTTCTAGATTATGTTATGCAAGAAATTACAAAATCTGGGTTTGTTGAACCTACTCCCATTCAATCTCAAGGATGGCCAATGGCTTTGAAGGGGCGTGATCTCATTGGTATTGCTGAAACTGGATCAGGGAAGACACTTGCCTACCTATTGCCTGCCATTGTCCATGTTAATGCTCAGCCAATTTTAGGTTTGTCATTAACTGAAACTTCTTATTATTACATGTTCTTTCTATGCTTTCTATTGCTGGTGATTATAGATTTGGATTTCTTGCGTTACAGCTCCAGGAGATGGCCCAATTGTACTAGTTTTAGCTCCAACACGTGAACTTGCTGTTCAGATACAACAAGAAGCTACTAAATTTGGTGCATCATCAAGAATAAAAAGCACGTGCGTCTATGGTGGTGTTCCTAAAGGACCTCAAGTGCGTGATCTCCAGAAAGGTAGGTGGCTGTTGAGTTTGAGATGACATTGCTTCTGTTATCTGAGTTTCAGGAACTGGCTATCGTCTTATGCTTGGCAAGTGAGTTTGGGATAGCTCCATTATTTATTTTCATTATTTTCCTGGTAAGATATTTATATGTTCAAGGATTTTGATCGATCTAGCTGTTATTATGATTTTGGTTATGCTACAGGCGTTGAGATTGTTATTGCCACACCAGGAAGGTTGATCGACATGCTGGAGTCTCATAATACAAATTTGCGTAGAGTTACATACTTGGTGTTGGATGAAGCAGATCGAATGTTAGACATGGGATTTGAGCCTCAGATGCGTAAAATTGTTTCTCAGGTTCTTATCTTCCTTTATATTACTCATAAGCTTAGTAGGTGACAGTCAGTCTATTAAATTAGAGCAAACACTTAAAGTATAAAGGTCACAAGGATAATTGACTAAATCCTCTTATGTATGTTTTGATTGGTTTTCTAGATATATCTCTCTTGATTCTGACTAGAGATATGGACATTTGTATATGTTCTCTTTGCTATATTACTGTTTAATCTATTGTTGTTTTCAGATTCGCCCAGACCGGCAAACTTTGTACTGGAGTGCAACTTGGCCAAAAGAAGTTGAACAGTTAGCAAAGCAGTTTCTTTACAATCCGTACAAAGTAAGGCATTTTAGTCTTTCCATACGAAAATATGATAGCCATTTCACTGCTTTTGATTGATGTTTTTTGGGTTTGCATGGAGCTTTAAACTGAGTCTTGAGGCATAGGGAACTTGAAGTCTGTGTGGTCCAAGCTAGAACCTCTTGGGTCAATTTAAAATTTGCAATTCAATGAATTACTACTGGTATTTAGGATCAACAACATGGATGCATCATTTCTAATCCCCTTTTCCTGGGATTTTGTGCAGGTAACAATAGGATCTTCAGACTTGAAAGCTAATCGTGCAATTCGCCAAATCGTGGACATAGTATCTGAGAATCAGAAATATAACAAGTAAGATGAGTCTTTTTACCACTACTATCCATCAAATAGTGTTTGTATAGATAGTTTTAAAAGTCTTTTTATGGATTTGTAGATTGGTGAAGTTGCTAGAGGATATTATGGATGGAAGCCGTATTCTGATTTTCATGGATACCAAGAAAGGCTGTGACCAAATCACTCGACAGCTCCGCATGGATGGCTGGCCTGCTCTCTCAATTCATGGGGATAAAAGTCAAGCAGAAAGGGACTGGGTCCTCTCAGAGTTCAAATCTGGCAAGAGTCCTATAATGACAGCAACTGACGTTGCGGCTCGTGGATTAGGTACATATTAGCTCTATGCTTGCACCATGGGAACTAGATTCTTGGTTTTTAGTGATTCAGGTATTTGATCACTTCCCACTTCTGTTGTTGCATTCTTTATTGTCTGTTTTGGCAGATGTCAAAGATGTGAAATTTGTGATAAATTATGACTTCCCTGGCTCTCTTGAGGATTATGTTCACCGGATTGGTAGAACAGGAAGAGCTGGAGCAAAAGGAACAGCTTACACTTTTTTCACAGCATCAAATGCCAGATTTGCGAGGGAACTTATCACAATACTTGAGGAAGCTGGGCAGAAGGTCAGTTCAGAATTGGCTGCAATGGGACGTGGTGCACCTCCTCCACCATCAGGTTAGTTGACTGATGTGCTCTTTTCAATCTTGACTGTTCATAGCATATTAACATGCTTGTGTGAGTTAAAGCATGAAAAAGAGAGTGCCTACATAACATGATACGTTTGTTTGTTGAAGAGCTAACAAATGACATTCTGTAGGCTTTCGAGATCGTGGGAGGGGTTACGGCAGTGGACGTTCCTGGAATTAAGATTCAAGAGTGTAGAGATTTATATGTTCTCTGTTGGTCGAATTACTTGTCTTGTTCTTTTCCAGTGTTTGATCGGTTTATCCAAGTACAAGGCAATTTATGTATGACACTGAACGAGCCTATCGGAATTGTACAATAGTTTTCTGTTTCTAGAAAAGACTGTGTTTGGCAAAGATGGTAACAAGCTCCATTCTTTTATGTTAAGTTCTGCCATTTTGTGGGAGCTTCACAGCTGAGATTGTACATGCCATGTATATATATGCAACAATCACAGCTGCCTTTGTTTCTTCAGTGTTGATCATAACTCTATTGCTATACTTACCTAACTAGGACAAATGAAGCCTCTAAGCCAGCCTCTGGTGCAGGTGAGCTGCTATAATAAACAATCCAAGTGTAGCAATAGTCACGGATTTGAACAAAAAGAAAATTAAAGACACAGTACTGTTTTTCTCTTCATCATCAATTTTATATTCTTCCTTTAAAAGTGTCCATCAATTCTTTCTGCAATGAAACTAAACCAGAAGAACTCACTCTTCTGAAACTTGTCTTATCTGTTTATTTGTTCGCTGACATCTGTTTTTGGTATCCAATGTAAGAACTTGAAAATGGAGCATATTCTCCAACTTTTAACTCAGAACAGCTTTCACATGATGACATGAAAGGCTTTGCACAATTTCCAAAATGGATGTGGAAACACCAACCATGTATAAATTAACATCCAAGCTTCCAAAACCGAACCAACCCAACTCCCAAGCTGATTGGTCCTTCAATCTCCATATCAGATGCTTTTCTTTTTTTCAGTATAATCTCTTCAAGAAATATAATATTATCATACTCTCCTGCTCCTAACTTTTCCAAATAATTTACAAGTATCTCCATTATATTCTCTTAGATTCCAAGAGATATAGAAGAATTAACAAATGTAACCATACCAAACACACAAGCAGAGACAGCAGATGGAGCCGAACAATGCAACAGCATGATCATGACAACTTACTGTAATGTATATATTCTTGGTGACTCCAAAAGATATATTTATATTACATAATCATAGGGTAGGTTGGTTGAATAAATAGCAAAAGGAAAGTGGAGCTTGAGAATTAGAATACACTTGCAATAATTAAAAAGTTGCAAGTCACTTAGAATCCCACATTTATGTAGACAAATAGTCAATGAGAATGATCTTGGAAACTAAAAGCAGATTAAGCTTTTTTAATTTTTTAATTTTTTCTTCCATCAAAAGAGATGCTTTAATTACCATTCATGTTCTTCCCTTTCCAAAGTACACAGTCATAATATCCACCAAAATCTAAGATATGAATACCATATTTGAGGGAAATAAGGACTACCCTTTTGTTTATTTATCATTAGATGGCTAATGGGGTAGACTTCACTTTATATAAACTAAGTGGACACATGCTGTGGTCTCACTCTCACTCATTCATTTCAATATATATATATACACATATGGAGAGCAGAGAGAAAGAGGATGGAGATGAAAGTAACATGAGAGGTTGTGGATTGAGTGATAAATCCAAATGGACAAAAGTAGAGAGAAGAGAAGTAGATGATGAAGATGGGAATGAATGGAGTCACTGAGTCTCACATGAACGCACGAGGGAGGCCACCAGCTGCGCCTGCTGCCTGCATATAAGAAGGGACACTGTGCCACGAGACAATCATGTACTTGTGGGGACTTCTAATCTTTCCCTCTCTACTTATAAACACACACACAAATATGTATATGGATTATTATTATTTTATTATTAGTATTATTACTATTATATTGCAAATATTATTATAAAATAATATTTTTAATTTTATATATAGATCATTGTTTAATAACCAACAATAATTATTACTTTAAAATAACAAAATTTTTATTTTATGTCTACCAACTACTAATTACACAAGTTTATATATATATATAATTGTTTATGAGAAAATATCCTTATCCTCTATCATTTTTATTTAATATGATTCTTTCTTTTTTTAATATTCATTACATTTAAATGTTATTACACTTCTCTTTAAGCTTTTCCTTTGACTGTTCGATATACAAATATAGAGCTTTGCATTTATATTGTATGACATTTATTAAAAATAGCCTCTTTACTAATTAGAGGTAAGGTTGTGCATTATTGAATTTTTTCATATCTCACGTTTCAACGGTAGTTTTTTAGATAGTTTTTTTGTTTTAAAAGGTAAAAATATTTGAAAACTTCATTTTCCATTTTCTAGACTTTTTATTATTGAAAGCAACACTCAAAAGATCACTATATATATATATATAATGTATGTCAATTAACTTAGTTTGCACTTTGAAGAAAGCACAATAATGACAACTTTAACTATGATTTCCGTTTTGGTCTATAAAAAATCTTATTTGTCATATTATATTAATTATATATATGCAAATTCATAACATTTTCCAAATGAGAAAACTAGCTCTTAATACCATATTCTTAATTAAAGACCGTTATTAATATTTTATAGGTCTCGGGAAAAGTAAAAAAAATTCCTATTTTTGCATATTTTTAGGCCTTCACATAAAATAAAAATAAGCAAAATATAAGCCATTTTTATTATTTTTTATGAGGTCAAAAGTAAACCCTATTTTGATTCATTTTATTTTTTATAAGTATAAAAATGGACCCTATTTTAGCCCTGATTCTCATGAACCCTTAATCATGTCTAACTTAACATCTAATTAATTATAATTAATCAATGAATCATCTTCTTCTCTTTAAAGGAGGTAGCTTGCACGTACGTGCACACATGCACTTCCCTTTTTCCATCACAAAAAAAGATAATCTCGCCTTCTCTCCAATCACTAATCATATTTAAACAAACCGATAGATATAGAGAAAGAAACAAATAGCAAGAGAAGATAAAAGAGCAAACTGAGTGATGAATAAGAGGGTTTGGGAGAGGAAAAAAGGGTTGTATCTCGTGCATGTGTGTGCTTGAGGGGTCAAAAGTCATCATCATCGTCATCTTCAACAATGGACAACTTAATATGGGCAGTCTTAGCGACAATCTTATTGTCAACAATTATTCTCTACAGGAACTGGTTTGTTAGTATCTTCCTCAGAACATCATCACCAAACTACAAAACCCCACTTCCTTTAGGCACACTCGGATGGCCATTTCTAGGAGAAACCGTGGACTTTGTTTCATCTGCTTACTCTGACCGCCCCGAGACTTTCATGGAAAAACGTCGACGCATGTGAGTATTAGTAACATGTACACACTCGTATATATGTGTATGTATGTATGGTATTAGGGTACAGTAAGATAGATACTAGGTATCATGTCTTAGCTCATTTTAAGGTACATTTGTTAGTGCTTACTTCAGTTTCTTAGTCACTTCTGCTTAGTAATGATTTGTGACTTTTAGTGCTTGAAGAAAGTGATGTATTTTCTGTCTAATCAGCTAGCAATTGGGATTTTCTTTTTTCTGTCATATTATGATCAAACCATAAATGAAACAAAAAGATTCGAAGATTATGATCATTTTCTTGAAGGAAAAATAAAAAAGGGATGTTTGAAACAGATTTTATGGTGTTTGCAGGTATGGGAAGGTGTTCAAGTCTCACATATTTGGAACTCCTACAATTGTGTCAACAGATGCAGAAGTGAGCAAAATTATACTTCAAAGTGATGCAAAAACCTTTGTGCCCTCTTACCCGAAATCTCTCACAGAGTTGATGGGAAAGTCATCAATCTTGCTCATCAATGGGAGCTTACAAAGGAGAATACATGGTCTTGTAGGAGCCTTCTTCAAGTCTCCACATCTCAAAGCTCAGATCACAAGAGACATGCAGTGTTATGTTCAACAAGCAATGGAGAGATGGAGAGATGACTGCCCCATATACATACAAGACGAGACAAAAAATGTCAGTCTTTCTTTATCCCGCCATGTGTATGTGTGAGGGGCTATGCTATCCTTGAAGTTTGAATATCTGTCTTCTTTAGCTTCTTCTAAGCTCTCTTTGGATGCTCTTTTTTGAGATGAGTTCCGATGGACATGAGAAAAAACAAAACATGTCACTCACCCTCTCTTTTAACCTATCTCTAGCTTTCTTCTTCTAACATTTTTACTAGTTTTCTGCTTATAGAAAATGACCATCTACTGTTAAACTTCTTCTGTTTTCTATAGTGATTGATGTTTGAAATTTTACCTCTGGCCCGTACTTAAGTTTGACATGATTTCGTGCTCAGTGGAGTAATGGGGTTTACATGAAATCATGTTGTCTTGGAAATAAGACTCATGATGATTACAACTATGTCCTCCTTTCAAAAAGTTACCAACAAAATAACCTTCTTCTGTCCCAGATTGCCTTCCAAGTCCTTGTTAAGGTATTGATTAGCTTGGATCCTGGTCAAGAAATGGAGTTACTCAAGAAACAGTTTCAAGAATTCATCTCAGGTCTCATGTCTTTACCTATAAACATCCCCGGAAGTCAACTTTTTCGGTCATTACAGGCAAGTAAATCGTGACCTAACTCCTCTATATATAGTACAATAAATTTACTGATCATGTCATGAAATTCCAGGCAAAGAAGAAGATGGCCAAGTTTGTCCAAAAAGTCATTCGATCAAAGAGGGCTAGTGGCATTTCAACTCCACCAAAAGATATACTGGAAGTTCTGCTCAGTGATGATAATGAACAATTGACCGATGAACTTTTAGCAGATAATTTGATTGATATGATGATACCAGGCGAGGACTCGGTGCCAATTCTTATGACTCTTGCTATTAAGTACCTCTCAGATTGCCCGGTCGCACTAAAACAATTAAAGGTATGTTTTGATGCTCTCTATTCTATTAGTTTTTATATATAATAAAATTATCCCACTTCCCACGTACTGTATAGGAATGATAATATTCTAGCGTTCTTGTTGAATTTGAAAGCTCTATGTGCATAGACATACGTATGAATTTGACTGCTTTTTTGAAGTATGATCTACCCTTTTGGTTTATCATGAAAAGAATATGAAGAAACAAGTATTATGTGTCCAGTCCTTTCGAGGGAACGTGTAAGACTTGTTCTCAAATTCCACTGTTTTTGGATTATCTGGTTGTCAATTCGATAGGTAAGTGACAAGTCAGTGTCTGTGTTCATTACTTCTCGTGTGACTTGTAACTATCGTTAGTACTCTTTTGTTTAGTTTTAAGAGTTTCCCTCTTTTCCCATGCAATAGTTTTACCCTTTAGTCGGTTGTTTTGACCATTAAGCCTCTAGCTGCAAATATTCAGGATGAGAACATACAATTGAGAAGTCTCAAAGCTCAGCTTGGAGAGCCATTGAATTGGACTGATTACTTGTCATTGCCCTTTACACAGTCAGTAAGTTACTTGAACACTGTCGACTTGAAGAAACATAGGGTTTCAATAATAAGTTAAAAACCCTTTAATTTTCTGAATCATCACAGGTGATTACAGAAAGTTTAAGGATGGGAAACATCATAATAGGGGTGATGAGAAAGGCCATGAAAGATATAGAGATAAAAGGGTACTTGATACCAAAAGGATGGTGTGCTTTTGCATACTTCAGGTCTGTTCATCTTGATGAAAACAACTATGAACAGCCTTACCAGTTCAATCCATGGAGGTGGCAGGTAAGAAAAAACTTTTTTCTACTCAGTCACTCTCTATAACTTCTGTGTTTAGCTTATAAGGTTTTGGAGACTCACAGGACAAAGATGTAAGTAACTGTAACTTCACTCCTTTTGGAGGTGGACAAAGATTATGCCCTGGTCTAGACTTGGCCAGACTTGAAGCTTCTATCTTCTTACACCACTTTGTCACTCAAATCAGGTAAGTCCTGCCATGGCTCTATAGTTTCATTTTTTCTATATACATCAGAAGAATGAATTTCAACAAGTACAAGCCAAATGAAGAAACAATTCCATGGAAGATCTAAAAACTTTGTGGGATCCAAAAAAACTGGTATTGGCATTTACCATATGAAGCCAGTCAGGCTTGAATCCTCATTGTTGGAAAAAGTCCACATATTTGATCTTTTTACCATATGAATAAAGACAAATACGTGAAAAACCTCAGGAACCATGTTAGAGAAGTGACCTTCATATGGAGAACTCTCCATCTACCGCACATAATGTGACAATCAGCCACATAAGGTAGACAAATCAATGATGATTCCTAGGTCACATGTGACAGAATAAACAGGATGTTACTTGGAATTTAATTTGTGGGTCATGTGGGGCATACCCAAAATGAGATTTTTGACTAGTCTAATGCATTGGAAACACAACTATGGATTGACCAATAATCCATCATAGGTATTGTAAAAAGTTGAAGCATTTTTATTACTTAATCCTAAAAGTTGGTCCAAGACATGATCCTAAGATATAAGTATATGATTGTTATGATATAACAATGCACAAATTTCTAGGCTAGGGTTGATTCATGACGTAGGCAGACAATGAGATTATTGATATAAATCACACCAGAAAAACCCTAGTGATCAAAGCAACCCTAGATTCTGATTTCTCTTCTAAGAAAACAAAAGATCATGTTGGGCTAGCTTGATTATTTTGAGTGCTTTCATTTGAAATGTTTGTTTTTAATTCTTCAACTTTTATTTATGTTTTTTGTGCTATTAAATATACCATAAACTTGTAAAGTATAATTAAATGTATCTTTTAAACCTTAAGTTTACAAATATAATATAGATTTAATTGCATTAATTAGGCCTTTTTAAAAATATTATATTTTAATAAACTTGCATGACAAAATTTTGTAATTTTTTTACGTATTAAAGGGTGTACCGAATCATAATTTACAAATTTATGGTTTATTTGATGAAAAAATTAAAGTTTAAATATACTTTCAATAAAATTGATCGACTAAAATTGAATTTTAATTTTTCAAAATTAAAATTAAACTCGACATCATCTTATTATTATCTCGGGTGTTATTTTTAGAATATTATTAATGCAATTCTGCATCTTAATCGACCTTCGAGTGGTACAATATTCTCTAGTGTCTTTGATTTATTGATTGCTCTTATGCAGATGGGTGGCAGAAGAAGATACAATTGTCAACTTCCCAACTGCGAGAATGAAGAGAAGAATGCCAATCTGGATCAAGAAAAGAGAGGAGACCCCATCAGCTTATCCTTAAGCACAAACCTTTGGCTTATAAGACAAAAGATGAAACAAACTTAACTTCAAATAATACAAAAACCTACAAGAGAAAAGGTTGAAAGAAACTGATGCAGAAAACAATAAGGAAACAGCCACAGCCCACGAGTGTGGGGGGACATCAAGGAGGCTGACATATTTCGTCTTCTTCAATTAGGGCATGCAAGATGCAAATTACAGACAATACATGTATATGTTTCTCTTTTTTTTTCTTTATCATTATAATTTTTAGTGGGGACTACCCATTGACACATTTGTTTTCTTTCATCAATCCTTTCCTTTTCATGGAAACCACAATATAGAATTCTTGTAATTTATGGTGACAAAGGTAGTGGGGATAGACAATGGTTGATGTTGAGGGGTGTCCCATATGAATATGAAACATTGTCATTTTGGATAACATTCATTCTAGGTGGAGGTATATTTTAAATTAGCAAAATTATACAATTTGGATAAAGATGACATAGAATTGAAAATTGTGTTATTTTATGATATTATTTTCTATAAAATTAGTTAAAGATAATGTTACATACTATTAATTCTCTCCAGACCTCGAGTTTCGGCTGAATTTTTTACCGAGTTGTTGTTGTTGTTATTGTTGTATTCCCTATGAAACTTGCTATTGAATCTCAAAATGGATTAATTATTGTTTATTTTTAATTTTAGTTTACAAGGTATTCGATGTTTTGCTAATTATTGTACCTTTGATGATATAGATTAGAGCAAGGGTGTGCTTATTTAGTGGGTATGAAAAAAGGGAAATGAGTATGAAATGAAAAATTGAGTTTGGTAAGAGACTACGATTATAGAGTCATTATTTTTATTACCTATATTTAGGTAATACCCCATTCCTCTCCTAATCTAGATGAATGGGTGTCATTGTTCTAAAGGAATAAGCATTCTTATTAATTAATTAATTACATTATAATTAATTAAAATATAATTAATTAATTAATTATATAACTAATTAAAATATAATGACTCATTAATTAAAATATTGTAATTAATTAATTACAATATAATGGATTGAAATATTATTAATAATTAATTAACTACAATATAATTAATTAAAATATTATTAATAATTAATTTAAATATAATTCATTCATTAATTAAAATATTTTAATTAATTAAAATATAATAAATTGCAATATAATTAATTAAAATATAATTAATTAGTTACATTATAATTAATTAAAATTAATTACAATATTTTAGTTAATCAATATGTTGTAATTAATTAATTACAATATAATTAACTAAAATATAATAAATTTTTATTTCTCAATATTTTTTACAAACCAACTATTTTCAATGGTAATGGTGATCAATCCTTCCTTTTAACTAACCATCATAATTATAATAATAATATCCATTCTCATTCTTCATTATATTCATTCCCGTTTATAAATTTTGAGAGTATATAAAATAGAAAAAATGTACTTTTTTCCTTTTAGGAATTAAAAATTACACAAATATGTTATATAGTATATACATATGGAAATTATAAAAACAGTCTTAATAATGAGTTTTATTTAACAAAAATCCATTTTTCACTGGCACATGGACTGAGTTAGAATAGAGTTCCCTGTGGTTTTTTTTTTTTAATCCACAGGCCATACCATAAACCTACCATGGTCTGCTCGACCAAGCAATGAGATGGTCACGTGTCTGACCGTAGACTACTGTTACTTCAAAAACATCGTCATTTTGTCAAAAATAATATCATTTTTTATGTTTTTCTTTAAAAAATATATGATAGCTCAGGATGACTCAGCCTGTCTTTGACTTGTCAAGTCATGGGCGGATCAACTTGTATGTCATTTTTTACGTTTTTCTTTAAAAATTATATGGTATCTCAGGTTGGCCCAACCTGTCTTTGACTCGTCAAATCTTAGGCCGATCAACTTGTGACCGAACCCGCTCTTAACTCGATCTGGCCATTTACATTCCTAACCCTTGTCATTATTAGAGAAGAAAAGTGTCAATTTTACCCTGAAAGGACATCAAGAAATAAAGATATCTTTCTCAATCCTCACGTGAATGTAATAAAATTTGTTTGTCTTTGTCTCTAAGCTTCTTGTCTAAAAACACAAATGACAAGACAAGAGAAGAGTACACATTAGTACTATTTAATAGGTTTGAGCCCATCACTTTTGTTTTATCATTGTCAATGGTCTCCCCCCTAATTCTTAACCTACCTTATTACATCTCACTTTAATCTAATCAATTACTAACAAATTAATCACTAAGAATTTAACCAAAGTTAGGCAGCAGATCCACTAATAATAAAATATTCTAAAAATCTCAATTGAAACGACATGTTGATTTTTTCCATTTATTCCTTTTCGGCCGTCTCCAACCCATTCCTCCAATCTATAAAACGGGTTGAAGATGTTACAGTGTTTTTCACTCCAATCTACAACTCTATTTTTCACATTAAAAGGAATATTTTCAGCATATTTTTATACCTTTCATTAATGATTATTAAAATTACTTTATAAAATTAACCCAACTTTTCTTTTTGTATATATTTTTATTCACAATATTATTATTGTTATATTTTTATGTCAATAAATAATAAACAATAAATAATAAAATTTCAATTAAACTATAATTTTTTATTTGATAATACTAAATGAAATAATATATGAGATATATTGCACTATTTTATATTATGTAATTATAGTAAATGACAATATAATTAAGTAATATCAAACATTAAATGTAACATTGTGGTTTACTTATTTGAAATTTTTTAATGGATATTTTTAAAAATTTTGATTAAAAATATTTATTCATAAGTAAATAATTATAAAGTTATAAATATATAATGAAAAAATTATAAATATAAAATTAATCCTTAAAATAATTATAAATTTATATTTATTTAATAAATATATAATGAAAATATTGAAATATTGTTTAAATAACAAAATAAAGAATGAAAAATAAAAAAAGATTGAATTAATAAAAAAAGAAAGGAAAAAAAACGAAAAAAATGAACAATGATAGCGTTTGTTACAGTGTTCCTCCAAATTTGGAGGAACATTGTAGCTTTCCTCCAAAATGGAGTATAATTGGAGCGAGTTTTTCCTCCAATTTGGTATTTCTCTGCCATTTTGGAGGTGGGTTGGAGATGACCTTAGGATCAGTTGTGATTGTACAAACTATACCGATGGTATGGATGAATCCCTTTCTTTATAAAAATACGTAAAAGATGTTAGTCGTACTTAAAAGCCGATCGAGTTCTTTACCGTTAAGTACAATTTGCATGAGATAAGGCGATTATGAAACTTTGACCAATGTATCTTGGAGCTCGTATAGTTTGTTGATCATGCTTCATGAGACCAATCAGTGCATCTAGTAGGAATCGAACCTACGAATTTGAAAATTATGAGTTGGATGCTTTAACCATATAGCCGTATGTATATATATATATATATTTGTAAATACAAAAATTAATGATTAAAATATTCAATCAGTTCAGCCGATTCAACTATAAAAATCTTAAACTGTCCAATTTTTCAGTTTGATTTTCTTTAATGGTTTTTTATTAAAAACTGATAAATTTATTAATTAATTAAGTTAAAATTAGTAATTAATAATTTTTATAAACTAAAATAAACCAATTAATTTTTATTTAATAATTTTTTTCAATTGAACTTCGAAAAATATAAGTAAGGATAATATCTTTTAATTATATTTCAAGTTTTTGAATTTTGCTTAATATTTAGTCGATTTTATAATAACCTAATACCGATTAAATCTTTTAAACCTTGAATCTCTTATTTGACAATTTTTAAAATATTAGAAAACATATAAATATGAGTATTATTGTTCAATTTTCGGCCCAAGTCCACACCTTTAATTTCTTAATATCTTGCAAGATACAGACAACGTGTTAATAGCCCAACCCAACAACAAAGCCCAATAGCCTAGAGTCAAAACGTCGTCGTTTAATTTGCTCAACTACGTTTCTCTCTCTCTATCCCTTAAGCCACAAAATATCGATCGGTAAATTAAAGAAAACGCTAGCTGTCCTAAACCTCTCAATTCCGAATCCAAATCGGAAGCATTTGTGGGTTTTTGTCATCTCTTTAATCCTAGGTATGTATCTCTTTCCTGTTGATGTTCCGTCTGTTTTGGCATCGAATTTTATCTTGTTAAAGGAAGTTAAGAAGAACGGGTTTTCAAAGCTAAGATTTTTAGGGTTTTGATGAGACAGTTCGATGTTTTTGTTTATTTCTTTGATACTTTGTGCTTGTGTTTTGAGTGTTTATGGTTCTTGTAATGTTGATTGGATCAGAAAAAGGTTTTTATTAGGCTATTGAAAGCATAATTTTGATTCTATGGTTCCAAGTAGATGTACTTCAATATGATAGATTTGTGTGCATTTATGGGGTATACTTGCGTAAACAATATGCGTGTGTAGTTTTGCGTTATGGGTTGAGGGACTTTGTGTGTTTAAGGTTGTTAGTTCATAGGATTCTGGGAGTGTTCATTAGGATAATATCGGTTATGCATCCTAAATCAAGTAGTCAGTTTGAAGATAAAATCGTTTTGCAGAGTTATCTGTAATGGCAGGGAGAAACCGAATTCCCCGTGAAGCCTATGTTGACCGGCGTGGATTTCCCTCTGAAAGGCCTTTTGTTCGGGGCCCTCCTCTTCCACAACCACCTCCTCACCCTGTTTTGTTGGAGGAGGAGCTTGAAATGCAGCATGCTGAAATGAGGAGACTTTTGGGTGATAATCGCAGGCTGATTGAGGATCGAATGGCTCTTCAACAAGAGCTTGGTGTGGCTAAGGAGGAACTTCGACGTATGAATATTGTCACTGGGGAAATCCGTGCAGAACAGGAAATGCGTTCAAGGGAGCTTATTGAAAAGGGTTTGAAGCTGGAAGCTGACCTCCGTGCAACTGAGCCTTTAAAGAGTGAGGTCTTAAAGTTACAAGCGGAGGTTAAGAAGCTAAATAACTTGAAGCAGGATCTGCTTGGGCAAGTTCAAACCCTAAAGCAGGATGTTGGAAGGTTGCAACATGACAACCAACAGATTCCTCTACTTCATAGTGAGATTGATGGCTTGCGCCAGGAGCTTCTGCGTGCTAGGTTTGTGCTGTTTAGAAGAAAAAATATCCATTTTAATGCGATCTGGGATTTAACTCCTTTTTTGAACATAGCTGTTTAAGTGGGCTATGTACATAAATGCTAAAAACACCATACATTTTGCAGATCTGCCGTTGATTTTGAAAAGAAAGCAAACATTGAATTGATGGATCAGAGACAGGCAATGGAGAAGAGCTTGGTTTCCATGGCGCGTGAGGTTGAAAAGCTACGAGCTGACCTTGCTGCTGCAGATTCTCGACCCTGGGGTGCTGGTACACATCTCTTTTATGACTTTGGAATTCTCGACTTTATTGTGGTAGAAAAATGTGTTGAAATGTTGTTTACTCATCTTAGAATTCACAATACATGTTTTACTTACTTATCAGTTATAGATGTTAGCCGTAGTTTCTTTTTCTTTGTAATGGAACAAATCACTTGGTATTTTCCATTGGTATGCTATATTCTAGTTTATGTTAGTTTTGTTTGACATTTTAACAATGCAGAATACTTTATTGATTTTGCCTTGTTTTATTTGTCCCTACTTTTCGTATTTGGCTTTTGACATCATTGTCTTGGTATGATTTGGCTTAAGGTGGACCATATGGAATGAAGTTTAGTACTCCAGATGGGGGTTTCCCTACACCATATGGGGATGGATATGGTGTTTCTGTGGTAGGTGTACTTTATTCGCTGTAATTTTTTGATTCTTTAATCAGTGAGCATAGCATTTTGACATTTTTCCTTTCTTGTTTCTGTTGCTTTTTTCCCATGTCCTTTAGGGTGCTCCTGACAAGCGCCCCATTTATGGTTCTGGTCCTGCTTCATGGGAGAAGTCACGGAATCCTCGTCGTTGAGTTTATTACTTTTCAAGTTCAAGAAATTCGAAGCTTTTCCTAAGGCAACTTGTTGTCCAGTTTAAAATTTCAAAGGCGAGAAGCGTGTTTTGTATTGGTGTGCATATGACACTAGTTATACTTTATCTGAATACATGCTAATTAAGTTGCCATAGTAGCATTATCATTTTCCTTTGGTAGGAAAATAAAGATAATATTGTGGTTACTTCAATTCGTATCAGTTCTCTTTATATGCCTTATACTTTTACTCTAACCTTTTCTGTTCCACTTTGTCCTGATATATTTAGTCAATTTACTATCTTCAAACTAAAAGTTTGAGATATTTACCTCAGCAGAAAGTAAGTTTTTCTGCTGTTGTGTATTAATCTTGTGGGCTCCTTTCATTCATATTGCTGGAGGTCAGAAGTTGGTTGTGATCTCCATCGATGCAGCCTACACACAAAATGTGTAATTGCGTTGTCTTTCTTTTGTGTCTACTATAAAGAGCGATGTCAGCAATGTTTGATGGGCTAGTCATTGTAGTTGTTGCTTTTAAGTGATGATTATACGATTTTGGAGTTTGGTTCTTAGATATAGATTTTCTAAGTAACATTTGTAGGTTAAGGAGATGGTATAAACATGGGAGATGTAATGCCCTATGCAATAATGATCCACTACTGCTGATGATGAATTACAGGGCCTGCTTCTCATTCTATGTTCCCCTTAGTTTTGTAGCATTGAAACTCCAGATTAGAGAATTATTGGAAGATACAA
This sequence comes from Erythroxylum suave, assembly GCA_027563595.1. Taxonomy (NCBI): domain Eukaryota; kingdom Viridiplantae; phylum Streptophyta; class Magnoliopsida; order Malpighiales; family Erythroxylaceae; genus Erythroxylum; species Erythroxylum suave. The sequence goes on along the minus strand of JAOSBN010000005.1, from coordinate 3,774,438 downwards.
ATGCTTTAAGGAACATGCTGTTGAGATAAAGTGAGCTATTTTCTGCACTTATGAGAATGATGTGCACGTGCGTTTAGTGATTACGACTGTACCGGTCATTTGTTCTTGAGAATATAAATACACTATAGGGCATTGCCTTTTAAAAAAAATTTTGTGCACAAATGAAGTGCACAAATTAGGTATAGTTCCTTCTGATGGCTCGTTTCTTTCAATCTTAAAGTTTGGCCCTTGACAGCTCTGATGCGTACAATGATTTGTACAAATTATGGTGGGGATGTGCTAACTTTTGTGAATATTGTCCACGATATTGTATATTTCTACTATGGATGTAAGAAATTTTAGGCCATTCGTAAGAAGTGGTTCTCTCATCCACATTTCTTGGGATTGTGACACTCCACAATTTATCATATCTCCAGCTGAGAATCTGGATGTATTATATAGATAAAATAGAGGGTTGCAGAGTGGAAAATAAGCATCTGAAAGTAGTGGAGAGTGTAGACAGTATGTACGTTATTTGATGTGAGATGTGGAGGAACCTATGACATTCTTTCAACATTTCAAAGTTTCTGTGATGGATGGAGGAAAGTTAGTGCCATAATTCTGGATTTAAAATTATTTCCAATTTGGCCTGTCAAATTTCAATCAGCTTCAAGCTTTTCACAAGTTGGGGATGCCTGTAAAGAGCACAATCTATCTCTCGACAAAGAGCACAATCTATCTCTCGACTTTGTGTTTTCAGTGTATCATTAAATTAGTCCTTCATCTCCAGAAATACAATTTGCTTCTTCTTCTATCAAAATGCTTGGAATTTCTGAAGATGAAAGACGTGCCATGGGAAGAGAGGCAGACTACTAAAAGATTATAGGCAAGTATTTTGTCTTTGTTATATGGGTTTTGTTGGATCTAAACTTTGTCCTTTTCATCATACTTGTCTAATGGGATATTTATAGTGCTTATATTTTGTCCTCATCATATTAGTTGTTAAATGATTGTCTAGGTCAGTTTACAGATTTTAGAGAGCTGTAGCATTGCAGTTCCAATTCTAGTTGGTTGGCCACTGTATGGATTTTCACTTGAACCTATTATAGCGAAGCCAATAGAGTTTTAGTATGGCCTTATTTGGGCAGTTAGTTGATAAACTTAGCAATTAATTGGGGACGGATCAATTTCGAAATTGTCACACTGGATAAAGGGGAAGATAGGCTTAGACTGCTTGGTGTTGCTTTTTATAATTGAGTTGAGAACAATGATTTGGTATGTGCAAACATTAGTCACTGTTGCACTTTTCAAGAATGACGGTATATGGCATCTGGCAAGTTCAATGTTTTGTTGGATAGTTGGAGGTCTCATGCTTGATTCTCGTGACTTTTGCATTATTGAGACGTCAACGAGAACTAGGTATAAGCTTTTGCAATAGACTTGAACAGATATGGGATGCTTGAGAGTCAGCAAAGTAGTGATACCTTGCTATGGAGATCAGAAGGCTTTGTAATTGTTTAATAAATTTTTTTGATACCCATCAGACCCGTTAGTTCCATATAGCTCATGAAAATTATAGGGGGAGGTTAAGTCTCTGTTTGATTGCAGTTAATGTTGTTACGTAACCCCATACCTTTTTTTCCTACAAGAATTAAATGGCTGGGTAGAGAACTTCATCGAAGTACAGAAATGCATATTTTATGCAATACAAATGGAGGATGGAGCTGCCGTTTTTGTCATCCATCTCTATAGTCTAATCTTGTTTGAAGGGTATGTTGCCTGGAACAGTCCACACCAATTCCACTCGTTCAGATTTAAGCTTTTTGCTTAGAGAAGACTAAGTACAACAGACCTGCGTGGATGATAATAGTGGCTAGTATTAATTTGTGAGCCTTGTTTCAGTGTAAGTTCCTCTGTAATGAAATGACACAATCAATCCCTGCTTAATCATGGTTACTGGACATCGATCTTGCCAGGATGGCTTCATGCTTTGAGGATGCTGCCTAAAGTGATTACAGAGAAGAGGAATTGTATGTCAATATGTTTATAACAAGGCTTACAGTTGTGAACCTTGTATCATTGTTGGTTAACTGTCTAGGCATTGCTCGACTGAAGTGTATGCTTTGTAATTTTAAGAGGAAGGGATAGCCGAAACTTTTGAGGGCGTTTCCTATAGGAGGAAGCCTTAAAGATGTCATCCAGGGACTGATTTGATTGTGCCTTGGATGAAAACAATAGCAGCTACTACTGTGATGGAGATATGGGCCACAATTTATGGGATTTGGAATGCTATCTGCTGTAGTCTCTAAATAAACTAGTTTTTGGTACCTTTATAGGAGTAGTTCAGTGCATATTTATTTTTGTTGCATTGTTATTATTGCATCTGCTGAAGTTGCAATTTTTTAATCTGTTGTAACATTTTCTCATGTTTTGCAGGTAGTTAAATAGCCTTTGTCAAAAAGATGAATTCAGGGATCATTATGTCTTCTTGTTGGAACTGGCCCATGAACTTTATCAGGCAATGTTAAGCTTTGGTACTCTCCTTTAACACCTACGCCATAGATGTCATGGGAGACTAAGAACACGGAGCTCAGAAGTTGGTTCCAGAAATGAATCAAGGTAATTTTACTCATGACATAGGTGCCTATTGTTATGTGATACTAGATGCTGTGGAAGTTCTGTTAACATTTTAGAGTTTGATGCATTTCTTGCAAAGTACATTTTCAGGCTGATTTCTTCTAAATAAGTGATAAGATGGCCTCTGCCCTAATTAGGTTGCCCTTTAGTTCCTTTGGTTGGACATAAAAAGCGTAATGTAGCTCCTTACATCATGTCTGAAATTTTGCTTTAGGTAATGTAGTTCACATTTGTTAGGAGTCTCAATAGAGATTGCATTATTGATAGTGTATTGATAGTGTTTGAGATAATAACAAGCTGGAGTGTGCTCCCCCTCCTGGATAAACCAGGCCAACCTTCCCATTCTCTCTCCATAACTACCTTCTAACAAACTTGCCTACATGGCAGCTGTCACCCCCCCTTTCCCAATTTGTTTCTACGTGGATAAGTTTTAATGGGCTTAGTTGGTATGGGCTGAGGAGAAGGTGGATTGTTCACCATTCCCTCCTCCTCAATAGGCCTCTTGTTCTCAAGGAAAAAGGAAGGGAATTGTCCCTTGATGAAGTCTGCATCCTCCCAAGTAGCTTCTTCTCCTGGTTTAGCCTTCCAACTAATTAGCCATTGCTGGACCTTTCTGCCTTTAGACTTGCTGTAGCGTGAGCTGTAGTTTGTAAGCAGCCTGCCCTACCCTTCCAATGACCTTAAAAGGGCCATAATACCTTGCGGACAGCTTAGGACAGATACTCCTTGCTAGGGTGAGCTGTGTATGTGGCCTGAGCTTAACATAGACCAAATCTCCTACCTGTTACTGTACCTCCCTCCTATTAGCATCAGCGAATTTCTTCATTGATTACTGAGCACGAAGTAAATTGTGCTTAAGTTGGCGCAAGGCCTCATCTCTGTCGACCAAAGCTGCCGCCGCCAACTCCGCTTGCATCTCTCCTTGTATGAAGTGCAGTATAGATGGTGGTAAGTGGCCATAAACAACTTCAAAAGGAGTCCTTCCGATAGACACATGAAGTTAGTGTTATACCAATACTCAGCCCAAGATAACCAATGAGACCAATGTTTAGGCTGTTCAGAGGCGAAGCAACGAAGGTAGGTTTCCAAGCACCGATTAACATCTTCTGTCTGGCCATCCGTTTGGGGATGATAGAATTCATCCTCAACACTGTTCCTTGCAACCTGAATATTTCCTTCAAAAATTGCTTGTGAAGAGAGGATCTCTATCGCTCAATATTGAGCTAGGAATACCATGTAGCTTCACCACATCTCTTATAAACACTTCAGCCACTGTTTTAGCCGTGAAGGGGTGTTTAAGAAGTAGGAAGTGAGCGTATTTTGACAGCCTATCCACTATCACCATTATAACTTCATAACCTTGGGATTTAGGAAGCCTTGTGATGAAGTCCATGGATACTTCATCCCAAACCAGCTTAGGAATGGGCAAGGGCTGTAAAAGACCAGCTGGAGTCATAGCCAAGTATTTATTCCTTTGACGTGTGGCGCACTCCTGTACAAACTTCGGTATTGATGACTTCATTCCGGTCCAAAATAAACCACTAGCCAACCTTTTGTAGGTTTTAAGAAAACCCGAGTGTCCCCCTAGAGGAGAGGATTGATATTCTTGCAGTAATTGGGGAATTAATGCTGAAGTGGGAGAGAGGACTAACCTGTTCTTATAGAATAATAAGTTTTCCTTCACTTGATAATCTGGTTTAGACTTCGGATTCTGTCTCAAAGTCACCATGAGTTTTCGGATCACTCCCATATCAGCCCAAAATGGAGCTGAGACTGCTGCAAATAACAACTTATCTTCTTCCACTCTGGGCAAAGCATCCGCAGCCCTGTTTTGTTTTCCCGACTTATAGATCACTTCAAAATCAAGACCCAACAATTTAGCCTGCCAACATTGCTGGTCTGTTGATGGAATCCTCTGGTTCGGTAGATGCTTAAGGCTCTTATGATCAGTATAAACTTTGAAATGCCTTCCCAATAAGAAATGTTTCCAACGTTGAATAGCTAGGACTATCGCCATCATTTCTTTTTCATAGACAGACTTGGAATAAGTCGATTCAGCTAATGCCTTTCTGAAATAGGCCAAGGGGCGGCCTTGCATCAAGATAGCACCGATTCTCTTTCCGGATGCATCACACTCCACTGAAAATTCCTTGGAGAAATTCGGTAAGGCTAGGACTGGAGAAGTGGTCATTCTCTTTTTGAGTTCCTCAAAAGCCTCCTGAGCTTCCCTTCCCCAAACAAACCCATTCTTCTTGGTCAATTCAGTAAGTGGTTTCGTGATTTTGCCATAATCCTTAACAAATTTTCTGTAATACCCTGTAAGCCTAAGAAATCCTCTTACTCCCTTCACATTCTTAGGTACAGGCCATTCCATGATACTTCTGATTTTCAACGGATCCATAGCTATTCCTTGTGCTAAAAGTACATGGCCTACGTATTCCACGGACTGCTGGCCAAATAAGCACTTCTTCTTGTTCGCATACAAATGATTATCCATTAATAGTCGTAACACCCAGGCTATATGTTGCAAATGCTGATTCCAATCTGAACTATAGATTGAAATGTCGTCAAAGAAGACAAAAACAAATCTGTGCAACTGAGGTTTGAAGATGGAATTCATTGTAGATTGGAAGGTAGCAGGCGCATTGATGAGTCCAAAGGGCATTACTAGGTATTTATAATGTCCTTCGTGAGTACAAAACCCTGTTTTATGGACATCCTCCTCTCTAACACTAACCTGGTGAAATACTCGATTTCAAATCTACCTTAGAAAAGTACTTGGCCCCATGTAACTCCTCCATCAATTCATCTATTACTGGAATAGGAAACTTGTTGGGCACCGTAAGTTTATTCAAAGCCCTATAGTCAACTCACATTCGCCATGTCCCATCTTTCTTTTTAACAAGGATCACAGGGCTCGAAAAAGGACCAACATTGGGTTTGATAACCCCCGCTCCCAGCAACTCTTTGACTTGCTTTTCTATCTCATTCTTGTGATGGTGCATATGCCTATAGGGTTTGATGCTTACTGTTTTTGCCCCTTCCTTCAAAACAATAGCATGATCACTGGTTCTCTTGGGAGGTAACTCCTTAATCGGTTGAAACACTGCATCAAATTGGGTTAAGATAACCTGCAATTCCTACTATTGGTTTGACTCCAAGGCCCCTTTTCCTTCAGCTACAGCCTCTCTAATTCCCATGGACCAGAGTAATCCTTTAATCATTTGTTGTAGAGCATATGGAATAGGGTCTTGCATATTAATTCCTTGCAGAGTTATTTCTGTTCCCATTCGGTCAAAGGACATAAACATTCTCTTCCAATCTACCTTGAACACCCCTAATGTGTCCATCCATGCGATACCTAATATTAAGTCAGGTCCCCTAGTATTGAAAACATAAGCATCCACACTAAATTCTGCTCCATTCGCTTCTAGCTGAATTTCTTTACAAACTCCTTTTAAGAAAGATCGGTGTCCATCACCTAGTCTAACTCTAATAGTTCGAGTATGAGTGGTAGGGCTTCCCATGGCCTTAACCAATTTACTCGACACAAAATTATGACTAGCTCCACTATCTACCATAATTAAAATAGGCATTTCATTAAGCTTACCTATCATAACCATGGATCTCGTCAGTGAGGACTTTTCTCTTCCAATTTCTCTGTACTTAACCAAATTGCAAACCATCTCCTAATCCTCTTGATGCTCCTCTGCATTCACTGCAACAATGTTATCCATTGTTTCATCGTCGACGTCTCCCTCCCAAATAATCAGCTTGTACTCTTTATCTGGGCATTGGTGAAGTGGGCCATAGGTTTGGCCACACTTGAAACACAGCCCCTTTGCTCTTCTCTCCATTAGTTGCTTATAAGACAGATTCCGAGTTCCCTTCTACCTTGGGCCATTTTGTCGATTGTCGCCAGCCATCACGTTTCAGGGCCTGTTTGGCAACGCCCTTCCCTCCCCTTTTTGGCAATGCCATTTTGTTGATTGTCACCAGCCATCACAAATCACGTTTCCCGCTTGCCCCGGGCGTTGGCAGTTGGAGATGCCCACCTGAGACCCGCACCCAGTAGTGGGAACCCCAGGCATGTATTTCGTTTCACTGGGTCGGATGATTCCTTCTCCGACCAGCTCCCTTTCCACCTTACATGCCACCGAAAGTAACCGGGCTCGAATCGATGGTTCTTGAGTCGTGACCCGGTTCCTTATTTCTTCTCGAAGTCCTCCCAAAAGACAGCTCATAAACCGCTTGGGGAAAATGAGCGATTTGTGAAGTCACCCTCTGAAACTCTTCGATATATCCATCCATAGATCCATGTTGAACTATTGATTTTAGCTGCTCTATCGAATTTCCCTCATCTTTTCCCCCCGTATCGATCAAACAAGGAACGCTTGAAGCGTTCCCACGTCATGCATGGCTCCATCTCACGCGTGGATTTAAACCAGTAAAACGTGGTCCCTTCCATATATATCTGCACCATCGGCAACCTTAGTTCGGCAGGGATCTCATGAATCGAAAAATAGGATTCAGCTTGTACGACCCATGCAAATGGGTCCTCGCCATGGAACGAAGGAAGATCGACTCTACGTGCTGCAGTTTTGTATTCCTCCCACGCACGTTCTGTAGCCGCTGAAAGATTGCGGCTCTCCTGTCGGTAAGGCTCTGACCTGTGAACTGGTTTTTCTCCTCCCGAAGAAGAAGGTGTGAGATGGGTCAGTGCCGGCGGACCTTCTGCTCCGTCTCCCATACTCTGCTTTTCTGGGTTTCTGGCCTTGAGAGTTTGAAAACCTTCTCTTAGCTCTATCTGTAGTTGGCCTTGGGACTTTGGTAAAGTCTCGACACTAGCTGTCAATGTGCTCAGGTGCGTTCTGAGATCCTTCAGTGTGGCGTCGTGTAACTTCACCATTGCTTCTTGGGCCGAAAACAATGATTCTTGTCTCCTAAGAGACGCTTCCATAGCAAACACTCTAGCCTCCATACGTGTTAGCATACAACCTCTACCCTCTGGGTCTCTCAATGAAAGTACCAATTGTTAGGAGTCTCAATAGAGATTGTATTATTGATAGTATATTGATATTGTTTGAGATAATAACAAGCTGGAGCGTATTCCCCCTCCTGGATAAACCAGGCCCTTCCTAACAATGATGATAGTAATCGTTGTTATTCTCTTCTCACTAGCCAGCTATAACGCACACCAACCCCCCC
>JAOSBN010000005.1:3747862-3766514 GCA_027563595.1 Erythroxylum suave | reverse complement strand
CCCCACCCCCCCCCCCCCCCCCCCCCGCGTCGTATGACTTCACCAATGCTTCTTGGGCCGAAAATGATGATTCTTGTCTCCTAAGAGACGCTTCCAAAGCAGACACTCTAGCCTCCATACGTGTTTGCATACAACCTCTACCATCTGGGTCTCTAAATGAAAGTACCAATTGTTAGGAGTCTCAACAGAGATTGTATTATTGATAGTGTTTGAGATAATAACAAGCTGGAGCGTGCTCTCCCTCCTGGATAAACCAGGCCAACCTTCCTAACAATGATGATAGTAATCTTTGTTATTCTCTTCTCACTACCCAGCTCTCTCTCCATAACTACCTTCTAACAAACTTGCCTATATGGCAGCTGTCACTCGCCCTTTCCCAATTTGTTCCTACTGTGTATAAGTTTTAATGGGCTTAGTTGGTATGGGCTGAGGAGAAGGTGGATTGTTAACAACATTACAATGTGTAGCTTATTTGATCTCTAATGCCTAACATCTTCATTGTTATTTCACCGTCCGCCCCATTATGAACTGAACTGTAACTAGAAAATGGTCCTGCATCTAAGGTTGGTTCTCTCTGAGCGGAAACAAAACTAATCTGCCACACTTGAATTGTCTATTGATTGCAGGTTGCTATGTGAAGCCATCAAAAGCTGGCTTCTCTGGTACTTTGGAATGATCTCTTCTCAATTTTGGATTTGCTACTTTCCCCCATCGGTCTTTTTCCGCACCTCAACACTCTTCAAAAATGTTTGTTAGGTCACTACATCTTGACCTGTAAGTATACGTTCCATCAATTAGTCTGATGAAATTGTCTTCATTTTGAATCCTTTAAGTCTCTAACAACAGGGCTATACTACTGATTTAAACTTTGTCTTCAACAATTCATGTTTCCATAAGGACCCCAACTAAAACCTCACAAAATTTATCAGAAGAGTCGTTTCACATGCTTTTTGAGCCTTAGGAGAAGAGAACAAGAAGCGATGAGACTGCCTTTACAGCCATCATGACATGCTAGTCAAAGTGGAGTAGCCTGTAGTAGCCCTTTTACAGAGAAAAGCAGAAAAGCATTCGACCAAGTTGGATTGAGACATACTTGAATCTACAATAGCAAAATGGTTCAAGCCATGTCTATATCAAGTAATCTAATTGAAGAAATGCATAATAAATAAATATTGATTTAGAGATGGTAGGAAAGTTCGAGTTTGGATTAGATTTGGTTTGATTAATAGTTTTTAAATTTTACCAAAAATGGGACTTCAGTTTGAACTATAATTTCATCGATTTTAATTAATGTAGATTCTAATTTAATTTATTTGAGATTTTTTTTTACAAATTTTGAAATAGATATAAAGAAGGCGACAGACATAATATCATGAATCGACATTGAGTAGCCTTTCCTGTTTTCTTTCTCTTGGTTCTTCCCAAGCTTTTTGGTGGATGGTAATAATTACTTCAATCAAAGATTCCAGAGTGGAACCATACAGCTCAAATGATACAGAAAAGTCCATAACTTGATTAACTTTAGATGATGTCAACTACTACCAAACAACGCGCAAGAAGGCAAAAAAAACTGTTTTGCGTTGGAACTCACTCCAAAGATCAAAAATGTCAAAACCCCTCTTGATCTCTGAGGCTATGGTGGGTGCCATTGCGATTGAAGAAGCTTTCAAGGCCAGAATTTGGGTCCTACCACATGTAAGTGCCATGTGCAGTGTGAAGCTTTTACAATGTAGGGAAAAGGTTGGGTTTAGCTCAAGTTTCCAAGTGCAATGAAGCAGTGCCCTTATCACCAAGTGGCCAGCTATGGTGTTATTACCTAAGCCGTCTGTTTATCATTGCCGTCCCTTCCAAGTTTAGTGTGGTCTTATCTTTACAATAGTCCAAACCATGCTTTGTTTGAAGAGCAGTTAGTTCTGTCTCTTGAGAGGGTCCCAATTCATATATCTGATATACATATAAATCCAAGGATTTTTGTCTAATGATCAAATCTTCCAAGCAAATTGCCTTGATTTTGATCCGTTGGATGGATGGATGGATGGATGGATGATCCATGGTTTTCTTGAATGAATCTTGAAGCCATTATTTTAAGCAAGCAATAATGAAGTTTTCCTGAAGAGCTTATGATCAAGACATTAGGAATGCATATTGATCTAAGTTGCTGGAATTTTCAATCCATTTTTTTGCATTGATGAAAGATTAGTGAAGAAAGTCTATGCCCAAACATTTGTTTTTAGAATCATAAACACAAATTAGATGTCAATAAAAGGGTTTCTTTTTTTATAATAGGAAGTTCGATTAAAAACGTCATCGCCGGTGTTCCAACATGTAATAAGCTTGAGCTTTGACTTTTCTAGTTAAAGACTACCGTCTTAAGGCCAGAGTGTGATCTGCTCAAAGTTCTACCGGTTTAGGTAAAATATCTAATGCCTCGGAGTAGTATGTGAAGGAGAAATTATTCGTTTTTGGGATTTTTGTGCTCTTTAGTTAGAACCTCTATTATGTGAAGGAGAAACTATTCGTTTTTGGGATTTTTGTGCTCTTTGGTTAGAACCTCTATGGTGTGTAAACGGAATGGACAAAACTTTGTATTAAAGAATATTCAATGAATAAAAAATTTCCCAATTTTAATTAAAAATATTTTTAAGAATTGCTAAATTAATCCCAAGCATAGATATACATGAAATAAACCCTAATTTGATTACTGAATCAATCAAAAGTATGCTAAATAGTGTTTATAATCAAAGTTGAAAGGGATCTCAAGTGACATTACAAGCTCCTGAAGAACATGCCAAACTAGAGCCAAGATCAAATCTAATGACTTTACAAGCCCATTACTATATGAGAGATCAAACCTCCCACATTCACCTTATAAGTATAGTTTTCTATAATTTACACCAACCTCATTGCATCAATCTCTCCATGTTCTCTCTTTAACGCCATACAACTCACACCCTCTTCAAACAACGACAAAACCTCCCAAAGGTCAAATATTTACGGCGACCCACATCACCGGAGTCACCTCCGATCACCAAGGGAGCCTCACCGGAGGAAGATGACAACGTACGGGACCATACCAACCTCGTCGTCCCCTGGAGTTTCAACGAACTTGGAGTACATATCTCGAGCCAAAGAACGTATCAAAGCTGGTTTAGGAGCTCGCAGACCATGGAAAGTGATGTTCGATTTTCATTCTTTTAAGTTGCCTGCAAATTTCCAAGAAGCACTGGCTCGTGTAAGGATCAACGTGGCTTACTTTCGCATGAACTACGCGATGATAGTGCTCATGATACTCTTCCTGAGTCTTCTGTGGCACCCCGTATCGTTGATAGTGTTCATAGTTCTGATGGCTGTGTGGCTTTTTCTCTACTTCTTACGTGACGAGCCGTTGGTGGTTTTCGGCCGCATGATCGACGACCGTGTGGTGCTGATCGTCTTGTCGGTACTGACTATAGTGTTGTTGTTGTTAACTCATGTGACCTTGAACGTGTTGGTCTCACTTTTGATTGGTGTGGTGGTCATTTTGGTTCATGGGATGATGAGGAAGACTGATGATCTGTTCTTGGATGAAGAATCCACCGGTTTGATGACTACTGGTGTTCCTCCTCCTCCCTCTTCTTCTTGATTATGAGATTTTGTCTGATAATCTATCGTAGTCTCAGTTCTTTCATTACATTCTAAGCGTGTATCATGTTTCCAAATACTCTATTGCAGTTACCGGTTTTTTAGTTAGATGAGATCGATGATCAATTCCAATTTTTGTGGATCTAATTTCTGAGATCTTTCTTCTTTCTTTGCTTTTATTTATGGAGGTTGTAGAACGTTGAAAACCTACTGGTCTAGTCTTGGCTACTTGGGTTTGCTTAGACTGGTAGGTGATAGGAGAAGCCAATGCATCACTGCTTAGTTGATGGTAATTTCCGAATTATTGTATGTAATCAGATAATTTAATAACTAATATGGAAACTTTAGATAATTAGATCATCATATACACTCATATTGTAATCTTGTAATCCCGCTAAGTTGTGGGATCTGGAAAGATTCGATAGTACACATCCTTACCTTATTTAAAGATGATAATAAGGCATTAGTTCGGGACTACCTCACCCGGGCTTCCATTAGCTTAGCTTGCCACCGAGCATTCAGCTCTATTTTTTAAACATTTGGACCTTGAGTTAAGCTTGGGCTGCCTCAACAGGGCCCGACCTAAGGCCCAATAAGTAATATTAAAACGACGTCACTTTAACATTTTAATTTTAACAAAATAATTTGACTGGGGCCTAGTAGGCCTTGGTCGGTCTCCGGTTGGGCTCAGGCTCCCTACAGCCGGCCCAACCTATTGACACTGAAGAGTGTTCTATTATCTTTGTTTTGATATTTCTGAATATCACTGATGCCCACTTCTTTGAACACTCGGCTTAGCTTATGCAGATATATTTTCAGAGATGATGCTTGAGGGTTTACTTCTTGAGCTGGACCTATTTCAGGTATGGTCATTTGGGCTGCGGTTTTTGCTAGGGTACTAATTTTTTACAGGCCTGCACGAAAGAAGCTGAAATGATCTGTACCTCGTGTGACAACACTTCGAGTAGGGAGGGCTCGAGTTAAAACCAAGCCCGCTAGAGTACTAATTTTGTATAGGCCTGCACGAAAGAAGGCTGAATTGGTCTTCTCCTCCTAGACTAACACTTTGATTAAAGATGACAATGAGCCGAACTCGAGCTCAGACCCAATCTTTAAATTAAAAATAGTAAACGGTGTCGTTCTTTACAAAAGGGCATCATTTTCTTTATAGTTATCGGGTCTCGGACTGCGTAATTTTCATTATAATTGTCAAGACGCAAGCCAAGCTAGGCTGGATAACCCAAGCCTAAGCCCAACCTGAGGCCTATCAACTCGAATCTAGCTTATTGACCTTCGGCTAAGTCGAGCACAGACCCAAATACTATCCTAACTTCAATAATTGGATTTAAGTTTGGAAAGAGTTTACGTAAAAATAGCAACATGTAATCTAAAATTTTCAAGTTTAACTCGAGATTTAATCGAACTTAAGAAGCCCAATCTAAGCCTAATTGAATTTCAAGCAATCAGAAGATTAATTAAGCCCTTTGATCAACTTAAGCCCTTAGGCTTTAACTAGAATAAAATTTAATTAGGTCTGTTTAGAATTAAAAGTAAAATATTTTTTAAAATATATTAAATAATTAAAAATTCATTTATTGTTAAATATTAAAAAAAATTAAATATTAAAAAAACTTAATTAGAACAAGTCAAACTCAAAAGTTTAACCAATGTTTTTAAAACTACACCAAGAAGGGACGGGAAACATGCTCACTCTCTCGGGATCGCGATCCTTTGTTCCGGCCATTATAGCATTTGTGTCGCCCACAACATAAAGGGCATGATGATTATTCCTAAAGTCTCATAGGTTTGGTTTAATCCTATAGAATCGAACTCATTTTCTCATTAGGTGAAGAGTACAAAAAAAACATATTGATTTTTAAAGTTAAATCGATAAAATAAGAGATTTAAGATTTAAAAGATGTAATCGGTATTAGAAACTGTCATAAAATTAGTTAAAGATCGGATAATTTAAAATATGCTTTAAAAAAATTATACTTGCAAGATCAAGGATTTGAAGTTCACTTACTTTATAAAAATTTATTAATTAAGAAAATTAACTCGACCCAAGTCAGGTTTGCAGATCTCTACGTGTCTCCATTTCTTACCAATCATCCTCTTCAAGATTAACCACCAGAATACAATGATCTTAAGAAAGGCTGATCAGAGAATCATGAAACCAAGTACTGAACAAAACAAGTCTTGAGTTTGCCCTTCATCCAGGCAAATGCAGGTAAAGCTGCAGCTGATTTTGGTACTGCCTCATTGAGCAGTCAAACTCAGACAACTAATTTCCATGACAGGGTCTCTGAACATCATCTTCTAAATCCAGGTTGTACATAAGACAAGCACAGAAACCAATTTGCTCCTGTAGATAACATAAAGAAAGAAGCAAACAAACTTAGGTTGTCTCTATGTTGCAATGGGGAAATGAACCCTTGTCTGGCCTGTGAAGGATGTCATTATCAGATTCAATGTCTGGACTCGTTGGATCTGCTTTTAGACATTTGAAATTCAAAAGGTTAATTAAGATAAGAAGGAGGTTTCTTCTTCATCTTCTTCTCTTTCTCATTTTTGAATTTCAACCCCTCATTAATACTTTTAGGCTGCTTGCTTTCCTCTTATTTGCTTCTTCAGACAAGACAAGATCTCAGGCCGACCCTTTTGTCTGATTTTGGCCCCCTGTGTCCTATCAAAGAACATGAGTTAAGAACCAAGTACTTGATAAATAAATGGGGGGAGAGAGACACAAAACATAGAAGAGCTTCATTGATTTACCAGAAAAATTACAGAGCATTACTACCCCTCTCTCTCTGCAACTATACAATGCAATATCAAGATGGCATTGAACGTAAATATTAAAGGCAAAAAGGAAATATATTGAATACAAAATGAACAGAAGACTTTCTGCAATCCATAGTTCAGGATGGATTAACTCTTTAACGCATTGTCTTGACATGCTATCTTCCTAAACTTATCCCTATCAAAGAATGCAGCTCTTGGTGTCTCGAGCGAGAGTTTCGTACTGAAACCTTCAAATGCCTCGATCGAGAGAGGACTGCTGTAATGTTGCTGCTGCTCTATCCACATCCGGCCACTCCGACTCCCGACATCATAACCAGGTGACATGTAGTTGCCATCCATCAGCATGTCACCTTCTAGTATGCGAAGAACCTGAACAGAAACAAATAGTTAATATATCATTGAATCTTCTAACTTCCGTATAAACTATTCTAAACTTCCATGATTGAGTTCCCAGTGAGAATGTTGTACATTCAATCCCTTCTACTGAAAATCTTAAACTTAGTCATTTCCTTTCCATGTCTGTAATCTAAGTCAACCACTGTATTCTTACAACTTCTATTCATGTACTGAGAATTAGAAAATAATCCTACTGAAGTAATTGCTCCTGAAATATTTGTGGAGAATTACAAACTGCTTGGCCACTCAAGCAACTGTAAGAATGGTTTCAGCTAAAAATGTCTTTACCTGTGACATACGAGGCCTACAATGGGGATCCCTTCTTATACACAGTGATGCGGCATGTAACATACAATGCACCTCCTGTTCAGAATAGTGATTCTCCAACCTTGGATCAATCAGATCATGTACTGCATATTCTTCAAGCAGAGGACGTGCCTGCCCCAGATCAAGAATTGTAACAATTAAAAAGAGGTCATATAAAAGCTGAACCTAGAAAATGAGACAGGCTATCTCCACATATTTCTAGTTCTTCCCTAAACCTTTTATATTGAAATCATTTGTCATTATAAAAGAAATTAAGCAAATATTGAACTCATTCATGAATTATACCCATTCAGTCAGGCACTGTTGACCCTTGGGCCGGGTAAGATCTACTGCTTTTCTTCCTGTAACAAGTTCAACCAATACCACCCCAAAGGAATAAACATCAGCTTTTTCCGTAATTTGACCACTTTGAGCATACTCTGGAGCCAAATACCTACAGGACATCAGAATGTTCATGTGAATCCTATAACCGAGCAAGGAAAGAACAAAGTTTAAGCAAATTTTGGTATTAAAAGTTACCCAAATGTTCCAATAACTCTTGTTTCAACTCCAGTATCTCCATCAGGCTGCCACCTTGCCAGCCCAAAATCCCCTACCTATCAAAACATAACACAAATAAACCATGAAAACCCAGAGGTTAACACCTTAAGCTTCCATTGATATAGTTGAAAAGCAGTTGAATAGGTTTTAGGAAATTCTGAAAGGGACATGAAACTTGTTGCTTCTAGAGTTTTAAGATTGTAAGCACACTGAAATCAAGTAGAAAATTTCCAAGTATAGCACAACCTTCTATACTGATCATTTTGTATCAAGAATATCTCAAAAACATTGAAGGATTTGCTTTGAACTAAAGGAGAAATAAAGAGAATATCTCACAAGTGGCTCAAAATCATGGGTAATGAGGATGTTATTGGGCCGCATGTCACGGTGAACAATGCAGCCCACTCTGCATTCTTCATGAAGATATCGTAATCCTCGAGCAGCTCCAACAGCAATTTTCTGGCGTGCAGACCATTCTAATGGCTTCATCTGATTCCCTAAAAGATGAAACAAATATCTTGGTAAATTTTAAATGAAAAAGGTCCAACTTCAATTAAGGTGCATGAATCATGAAGAGAAATCAATGAATATATTAGTTACATTAATGCACCTGCAACTGAATGAATACCACGTTAGGAAAACAACTACGTTTACAGTTTATTCTAAAGACTATATAAAGTAATGAAGAGGCTTGAGAATACCATAATTTCTTTAACTACTACATATATCCTGCAATAACAGAAGTCCGCTATGTAAGTATTGAGTTACTTAGGAGGGACGATAAAGAAATTACCATAGAGATGAGAATCTAAGGATCCATTGCATATGTATTCATACACCAATAACCTTCTTTTGTCCTCAATACAGAATCCAATAAGCATAACAACATTCCGATGCTGAGCACAACTCAGGACTTCCACTTCAGAGCAAAATTCAAGATCCCCCTGGGAACTAGCCAATTTGTGCTGCTTGACAGCAATTGCCTGGCCATCTGGCAATACACCTCTGTGAACGGATCCAAAGCCTCCCTCTGCCAAGAAATTAGCTTGCGAAAATCCGCCTGTAGCAAGCTCCAACTCAGCATAACTAAACCACCTTGGAGGTTTTCCAAAGACGGGTGCTTTATGTTGGCATATTGAACACAAAGGAGGGGGGCCAGGAGGTGCATTTCTGGATAATGATATTGCTTCTCTCACGTCTCCGCCTAAGTCTAAATTATTCCTACAGCTAGGCATTTTGATTCCAGTTTTGTTATCAAGTTTGGAGAACTTTTCCAACATAGCCTTGGCAGCTGATGCTTGAGCCATTTGATGTGAGGGCATCTGGGAACTAATAAATTCTCCTATCCACGGTTCAAATCTCAAACTTGCAGAAGCCGAAGGTAAATCTTCATTTTCTGTGTCTGAACCAGATCCATCATGACCCCTGCTTTCCTTGGTTACGAATGATTGTTCTTTCTTGAGTTCTCCATTTGTTTCTGAAACAAAGAAAGGTGAAGTTCCTGGATCACTGGACACCGATGAAGTCCCTGCTTCAGTAGCAGTAAATGGTGTCCCTAGATCTGGACTACTTGTCGGGGTCACAACTGGTCCTTGTATGGCATCTAAAGAATCATTCTTATCCTTCAACTGTTCCTCAGGAATGCCATTGAGTTCAGAAGGCAATTGAACAGCTACATCAGCTTCTTTGGAAGATCCAATCAAATTCAGCCGGAGAACTTTAGGCTGGGAGCGCTTCATAACCACTATGTTGCATTCTAGCTCATCCATGCAGCATTTTTCCTCATTCTTCAGCTGTCTGCAACAGAAAATGAATAAAATAAATAAAGCGGAAGCAAGTCAAAATTTTCATAAAAACAAAAATGAACTAACAAGAAAGAAGACACGTAACTAATAAATTTAAGAGGCAAAAAATTCTTCTAGAAAGTATAGATCGATTACACAGAAAGTGATTTACTTGTCTAATACAACCCAATTGGCTTGAGCTTTCTTGGCCGCAGTTGCTACTGCCCCAGAAGGTGACCCAGAAACAATTTTTATCTTCACATTGATCTGCCACATTTGATGAGAATTTGAAACTTCATCAGGATTAACATATAAAACCTTCAGCATCCACAAGTGCATAAATTGAGGCACTCACCTTGTTTGGGTCATAAACATCATGCAGCTGCAGGATCATCTGGGAACAGGAATCAGTAATATCACCTTTCTGCTCTGAGGTTGCTCCTGAATTAGACTTTCGGTGACCACTTGCACAGTCCCCAGCAAATCTTGGGAAGCCCCATAACCTTCTGCCTGAAGAATTGAGGGAAACAAGCAGATATCAGTATCCTGCATATCTAATAAAGCATGGATCTTTTTCTCAACTGATCTTTCATAAATCATAACTTAACAAGAGAACAGAAACAAGATCAAAAGATGAGGTTCTAAGCCAACATTTACGATTCAAACTTTGACAAGCCTGTGAGCAAAGTCAAAGAGATCAAAAATGGTACCTGAACTTTGTGAAGGGACAACCACGAGCAGAGTAATGCAGTCCCCAGGTTGCACCACATGAGTCAAAGCCCACACCAAAGCAGTCTTAGGAATTTCCTTAGATGCCTTAACAGCAACAACAACAACCTTATCGGCGACATCAGAGCCGCCTTTCTCTTGCTTCCCTCGCTTCTGTTCTCTACTCATCACCACCACCACCAAAAGTATCAGTGCCAAAACGTATCACAATCTATCAGTGCCAAAACGTATCACAAACTTTCTTTTTCTTGTAACAAGCCAAATGCTCAAAATCCCATCAAAGCCACTACAATAATAGAGGCCACAACAAAAACATGGGCATACGACACACAGACATTGTTCTCAATTATTTATCTGCCCCCACCATGTTGGATCAAAGACATGTACAGAAGACAATAAAACTACACTGCCCCGGTCGTAGCAAAAGCAGACAACAAATTCATGGACAAGAACTTTTTCACCAGTTCAACAACATCCCCAACTATAACTGGCAGAAAACGAATTCAATCCACTACTTGCCCTTAATTTTTCTCTCTCTACCTGCTTGATTCTCTGATAGTACACCAAAAATCTTCAAGATCCAGAACAACCTTTTCGCTCAAAAAGCAAGAAACTGATTCGACTGGCTCAAACTTGCTTAAAAATCAATTCTTTACACTGTGTTTGGCAAATTGTGAAAAAGACACCACCCACCGAAACTAGACATTACAATCTATAATCATCATCTATGCTTTTTCTCGGAGCCTTCAAATCAAAGAGTCAAAACTGGTGAAAGGAACAGCTCCAAAAGGTGAACTTTTCAAAGTCCCAGATGAGCAATGCCTCTCACAGATTCTCTTCCCTCTTGTATCCAAACAAAACGAATCAAATCACACACAAACGGCCTCTGAGAGAACGGGGTTTGACAGCAGAATCATCACCATTGTTCCGCATTCTAAACTCAAATAAGCTCTCCTAGGTCTCAAACCCCATACCCTGTTTAGAATGAGAACAAATTAACTTCTTTCCTTCAAATCAGAGTAAATTATTAAAAAACAGGACAAGATTTTTACATAAAAAATACAGTTACATATGTTAAGCAAGCTTAACAAACTTCCATTCAGGAAACAAAAGAGAAAGAAAACAAAAGCCAGTTTGGCCACCAGCAAAATTTAAAGAAAGAAACAAGAACAACCAACAAGATTCCGTCAACTCAAAATGATTTAAAAATTTTACCCACCACTTATAGAAACAAACATGTTAGCTCAAAAACAGCTTGACTTCAGGATATCAAAAAACAAAAACAGAACTCTGGCGAACAGCAGAAGGAGAAAACCAAAACCCATTTTGATAGATCCAAAAACATGTTCAAAACACTCAACTCGTTTCACTCTTCGCTCCAAATTTTCACGCCAACCAAACACTAAACAACAGAACAAAAACAAAGGCATACCTGAAGACAATGTGTTTAGAGATAACACAAATCGAAGTATTGTCAAGAAGAAAGACACGAAACAGTAGAACAAGACTACCAGACAGTGCGTTTTGAGACCTCAAAATGCGATCACTGATCAGCTTTGGAGGCTGTAGAGAGTGAGAGACAGACAGAGAGATTAGTTTTATTATATAGAAATTTTTTAATAAGAAAACAGATTTTTTTATTATTAAGAATAACAATAAAGTCCAAAACTTTAAATAAATTACATAAAATAACATTTTGAGGTTCGCAAATTACTATACAGATTTTTAGCAGATTTGGCTTTTATTGATCGCCGTCGATCATGTAACAAATGGGCTTGGATATGTATCCAAACTTCGGAAATGCCACTCGACCATCCTCTTAATTAATATATCGTAATTTTTAAAGAGTCGAATTCAAAAAAATATTTTAATTAAGAAAATAAATTGAGTATTTTTAAATTTTTAATTGATTAAAAAAGTGTTTTAATTATTAAATTTATATTAACATATTTTAAATCCCCACTAACGAGGATTAATTATAACTAATTAATAACTTTTAAAATTCATTTAATAAAATTAATAAATTTAAATAAATATTTTCCTATATTTTAATAAAAATACAAGTTGAAATTATACTTTTTTTAACTGAGAAATTTGGAACCGTTATCCTTTGGATGCACACTAAATAAACCTTCAAATTAACGCAATAGCCTGTAAATCATGCCAACCGATTACTCTGTACTAGGCAAGCTCTGTACGAAAAGTTCAACAAAGAGAGTGTAGGCAGAGGATTCAAACACATGACCTTTTGATCTCATGCCTCCTCACTCTACCAACTCAACCAGTCCTAAGAGGCAAGTTGAAATTATACCCATAATTTTAGCAGAATTTGTGATTAATTTATGTATAAGAAAAAATATATAATATTAAGTTAGGAGATTATTTTTTATTAATAATTGAAATTTTAATTTTCTCATAAAAGCTTATAAAGTAAAATTTTTTTCAAAAATATATATAATATAATTTAAATTGAACGAGGGCTGGCGGGTGCTTTTTGGTTATACGAGGGCAAAGGACGTTTTAAGTATGGGTTTGTATTTTGTAAGCTTTCTTTTCAGTTTTGTCGTTTCACTGAACGCACATTCACGTTTAGTCAGAAGGATCAGGTGTGCGAGTCTGCAAGTCTACAAGGCTAGGTGGTCGCAACGGATCATTGAGGGGACCATCCTGTTATGATTGTCCTCTTTTCACTTAAGATCAACGGTGATGGAATCTTTTAAGAAGGGTAGATTGGACAACAGGGAAAGGTCAAGTTGGTGATTTCTTTCACTTTAGAATCTCCAAAAGTGGAAAGAAAGAAAAGATGTTGGTGATTTTTGCATTGCTTTCATAACCCGCTTAGATGTTTAATTTTTGAAACAAAATTTGAATTAAAGTTTGTTTAAATATAAAACAATTTTATTTCTTAATATTTACTTTTTATTATTGTTTAATTTTTTATTTGGGTCTACTACAAAAAGTCTTTTTATCTATTAAATGTAAAATTGCATATTTGTGAATTTCTCCGTATCTCGTGTTGAATAGGGATCAAATCTTTTATTTCGGTTATGGTATTTTTATCATGTTCCATTAAATCTCATCCACATATTTACATAAATCCTACATAAATATATGTATAAGATTTAATAGAATACGATTAAAACAGATAATTTAATGGGTGTTCAACAAGGCTTTTACTAAAATATCATTGTTAATAATTTCACGTGAGCCAATTATTAACATCTTTTATGTGAGTCGTTTATAAAGTTAGGAATAACGTTTCATACTACTGGACTTTTTCACACTCGTAACTCAGTAGAATTATTATTACGGGGTGTTTTTGTTGGAACCAGATCATCTGTATCC
Organism: Erythroxylum suave; assembly: GCA_027563595.1. Taxonomy (NCBI): domain Eukaryota; kingdom Viridiplantae; phylum Streptophyta; class Magnoliopsida; order Malpighiales; family Erythroxylaceae; genus Erythroxylum; species Erythroxylum suave. The sequence goes on along the minus strand of JAOSBN010000005.1, from coordinate 3,752,970 downwards.
ACTACCCTATACAAATTCTGTTCCACTTGATTTCATTCATATAAATACATTAGACCCACTTAAATATATGGATAAGATTACATAAAATGGAGTTCGTATAAAATAGAGGGCACCGAGAATCTCCATTTTTGTTTACGTTGTTGTATTAATATTCTTCTTCTCTTTTTAGGTTCTCTTTTTATGTTCTTTTGCATGACCTTTTTGTATTCAAATTCAAAACCATTTAGCTTGCAATTCACTCAGGAGCCATTGTAGTTGAAACGGAAAGTTACCTGAAAAAAGAAAGACAACATGAATTACTACGAAAAATAAAATTACAGTTGGTTAAAAGAGACAAGACACAGACACGGTTAATGATGTCTGCCACGAACTGCCCTTTCCACACGTGTAATTTTTATATTTTTTACTGTTATTTATATACCGTACACAAAAAAAGAGAATAGATAAATAAATAAACAAATACGAAATCCCATAAAATGGTAAATAAGCCAAAACGTTTGTCCTATTTCCAAAACAAGTCTGTCTGGACCCTATCGGGAAGTTCGGTCCTGTTAAATGCTAAACCTAACCCTGAAGGCTCACGTTAGCACTCACCACCGCAACGCCACAGTCCTCGGTACTCAACGCCACCCAGCAAAGAAGTGGGACCCGCTCGCCGTAATTATAAAAATTAGGGTTCTACCGTTTAATTATAAAAATTTCGAATTATTTAATTTTGTGATTTGATTATTTCAATAACTATCGTTATTTAAAATCATTTAATTTAATTCATTTTTATAAGTTAATAAATTCTCAAAAATTAAACAAATCAACTAATTTTTATTTGATAATCTTTTTTTTCAATTCAACTTCAAATCTTTTGATATTATTTTTTAATTATATTTAAATTTTTTAATTTTTAATTTATTTTATAATTGCTAACTTCAGATAAGCCTTGTAAATCTTTTTTTTTAACTAATTTAACTTTTAATATATTTTTGAAACATTGCAATTAATTATAATATTTTAATAAGTCAAATCACATCTCAGTATGATATAAACTTTTAATTTATGCCTTGACTAATGATAATAAAGATATTGGCAAATTTAATAGAGATAAAAATAAATAAATTGGAATATTATTTTTTAAAAATGGGAGGTGTGCTGCGTCGTTAATAGACTACTAAATTGGATGTTGACTAAACGACGAGACGTATTGGCGGCAGACGCGAAGAAAATTTATTACGTGTTAGAAACGGACAGTATTATTGAAAAACTGCTCACTTTTCGCGGATCAGTGTCTAAAACGAACAGCTTTCGAACCTGCGAAATCATTTGATTATGTTTTTCGAGGACTGCAACTAGCGGTCTTGTTTGTTTTGAACAGTTTTGTCAGAGATGAGATTAAATAGCTCCTCGTTTATGTTACCTGGGTGTTTGTACCGTGCTTTGAATAAGAAAAATCGTAAAAAGGACAAGATTGATCTATCCAATTACGTGTTAATCAAGATAATCCTTCAAATGCACATGTTTCGGTGACTTTATTTTAACTCAATTTTATTAAATTTTATTCATAACTCAATAAAATATAATAATAACGTCATAATTAAAATAAGAGATATAATCTTCTTCAAATTAGCGGCTTAATTTTCTGTTTAAATGTTCCAACTGAATTTTGATAAATATATTAAATTTTAAACTCATTTTTGCTTTGAATATGATTGAAAATTTTAAATTTGTTGATTATATTAAGTTTAATTTTCTTGATATGAAATCAATTTATTAAAAATATAGATTTATTGTATTTTTATTTTTAATATATATATATATGTATGTATGTATGTGTTTTGATTCTTCCTTGTATAATAATAATTTTAAACCAAGTTTAAATTTAAATATGCTTTATTATAAAATTCAAGGTCTTTAAATTTTTTATAAACAATTTGAAAGAGTGTAAGAAAATGAGTTTTTTTTTATTTTTTTCCCTCTCTCTTTCATGCAATTTAACATTTCGATTAGCAGTTTAACCTTAAAATAACTAGTAAATTTGTTATTTTGTGATCATAAGGTCACGCGTTAAAGTCACGAAAGCAGTCTCTTTATAAAAATATAAAAATAAAACTACATACATTATATGATCCTCCTTATACCTCTGTAAAGTGAGAAATCTTATACACTAAGTACGTTAACTTGATAGTAGTTTAGCAGTTTAGCATTGGAGCAGCTAATAAAGTTGTTCCTTTTGGATCATAAAGTGTCATATTCAAGTTATAAAAATAGCCTCTTTATAAAAATACAAAGATAAAACTACGTACATTTTATGACCGTTCTCAGACCCTTACAAAATGAGGAGCCTTGTCCACTGGGTATGTTAACTTCATTAGCGGATGCACGAATTCCTCATCGATCAAGTATTTAATGAAATTTACCTTTCGATTAGCAATTTAGCCTTATAGCAACTTTACTAGTTGTTCATTTGTGACCATAAGGTTAGAGGTTCAAGTAAAAAAAAAAGCTTCTTTATAAAAATACAAAAAGAAGACAACGTACATCATATGACCCTCCCCACATCTTGCAAGGCGGGGAGTCTTGTATACTGGGTTGTTAACTTGATCAACAGATACACAAATTTCTCATTGATCGAGAATCTAATGAAATTTAGGTACGCATAATTAAACAAATCTCTTACAATTTAAAAATTTTAGTCTAAAAAGTCATTTATGTTAATATTTATTAATTTAACATTTTGATTAGCGGTTTAGCCTTGGAGCAATTGGTAAATTTGCTTGATTGTGACCATAAGGTCACAAATTTAAGTCGTAAAAACAGCCCCTTCATAAAAATATAAAGAGAAGACTACGTACATTATATGATCCTCTCTAGATCTCTACAAAGGAGAGAGCATTGTGCACTAGACACGTTAACTTGATTAGCGACTAAACAAATTTCTCATCAATCGGGAATTTAATGAAATTTAACTACGTATAATTAAATAAATGAAAATGAAAAATTGCCCTTTTTTTTCAACAACACCGAAAAAAGTGATTTTCTTGTTTAATTCAGGAATTCTCCTTTTGTTCATTATGGAATATTTAAAGGGATAATATTAATATATTTTAAAATGCTCGACTTTTTAGAAAATTAATTTAGTATTAAATTTCCAAAATTTTTAATTAAATAAATAATCTTTTAAAATTTTAAAAACTTAGTTTAAAAAGTCATTTATGTTAATATTTTATTAATTTGACTAATAAATAAACATTCAATTTTTATTTTTTGGTTTGATTTAGTTTAGTAGCATTTATTATTAAATGTTGATTTGTTTATTAATTAATTAGATAATTTTTGTAAATTAATTATTTTTATAAATAAAAGATAGATCAATTAATTTTTCTTTAACATTCTCTTTTTTAATTAAATTTTAAAATTTTTAATAAGGACAATTTTTCAATCATTTTCAATTTTAATCAATCTTTTATAATTGCCTAATATCAGTCAAATCTTTTAAACATTAAACTTCTTTTTGTATTGGTTTAAATTTCGATCTAGTTTTGAAAAATAGTCAAATTAGTAAATATTAACAGAGATATTATTTAAAATTGGATAATTATGATTATAAAAAATCACTTAGTTTAAAATTTTTTAATGAAATCTTAAAATATGATAACCCTATGAAATTTTGTGATTAAAGTTTATTTTAGTGGATAGTTAGGAAAATACGTGCAATAATTGAACTTATGATAACACATGATAGCTTTTACTCCGAGGTCAGAATCATCATTATAGTCATGGGACCATCAACAATAGTCTTTTAGAATTTATAAACTATAGTTAAAAATATGTGACAACAACTCAATAGGTCTTGATTTTGACGTAGTGGAGACTTAATTGCGGGGGGGCCCTTGTTGTCCTAAACGACAATCAGTGTCCAATCAGTACAAGTGATCGCATCAACATGGAACACCTTTTCTTTTCCTTGTTTCCAAATTACGGGACATTAATTAATTAATTGTCCACTTTGTGTAATTTGGGCAAATTTGTTATTATTATTTTTATATTTTAACAATAATTAACATTCTATTTTAAATAAAAAGACTACGGGTTTATTTATTTAGTTGGATGTTAATTAATTAGATGAAACGGAATGGAATGATTTATAATAGAATGGAATGTGATATAATAAAAAGCTATTTTTGGAGGGATAAAAGAGTTTATAATGTAATACAGTAAAATATTGTTTGTAAGATAGATGGATTGAAATGTAATGTAAAAAATAATAAATGGCTGTTATACCCCTTATTTTAAAATAGTTGTTGCAAGAGGTTTAATACTACGATTTTAAAGTAGAATTCATGTCTAATTAAAAAGTTAAACGTGACAAATAATTTTTTTTATTTTTTCTATTTTAAAATAATGAAAATTTTAATAAAAAATTTATTATTTTATTATTAATTATAGAAATTTATTATTAATTACATAAAATATTATTATCAATTGTTAAATAAAATTTATCCTATTATATGTGATTTATATTTAAAATTTATTTATTTATAAATTTGTTTATGTTAAAATATATATAGAATAATTTTTATATATTTTCTATTTGCATTAATAAAAAATTTATTAATTTCTTTATTTTATTATTAATCATATTCAATTTTTTAGTAATAACATAAAATATTATTATTAGAGGAAGGAGAAATAACATAAAGACGATTAGGATTCGAAGAAATAATTGGTACTAAGAAAATTTATTGAAGGTATATTAGGTAGTACGTATTTATTAGTTTATGTTCTGTCTTAAATCTTTCGAGTCAAAGGTTTCTTATTTTCTCTATTTATGATGAAATGAAACGAAATATGAAACGATCTACTTCCATCTTATTATGTTCCATTCTATTATGAAACTCTCAGTCAAATAATAAAAATATGTTACGTTTTGTTCCGTTCCGTTACAAACCCCTCAATTAAAGAAGATTCAAGTGAATAAGGCTTTTGTGTTGCAGAAATTTGAGGAGGGTCATAATATATATAACTTTTTTATATTTTTTTAAAAATTATTTTTATAATTTAAATTTATAATTTTTTGATCACAAAATAGCAACTTTTCTGATCGATCTGTTTGGTAT
>JAOSBN010000005.1:3729773-3740059 GCA_027563595.1 Erythroxylum suave | reverse complement strand
CGTTGCTCGCATCGCCTTCCCTGGCTTCCTCGCCAAACACTGTGATGGCTTCCTTCTGAACGAGCACATCCACTTCCACCGCATTGCCTTCCTTGGTATAGTTGTCACAGGCATGGACCTGCTCCCACCTCTGTTGCAGCGTCATCTCGTAGAACGTCGACGTCTTGATCTGGTCCTCAACCTCTCCTTCCTTGATGAACATGAACGGGCAGTACCACTTCCCCACCACCACCGGGTCCGACCTCTTCCTGTCGATCGAGAAGTCGAGGCTCGGGAGCTTTGACCTCTTCACATCGTCAACTCCCAGCGCGTCGTCATCCAAGAGGAAGTTCTTGGGCGTTTTGCCATGGAGGGTCCAGCCTTTCCTCTTCAGGAATCTCGGAGGGTACCCATCCGGGGCAATCGATTTCGCGTGGAAGCCATCGAACCCGCACATAGTCTCAGGCCGGAAGATCATGAACTGCTGGTATATGTCCTCGGGATCCAAAGGCCTCGGCTTCTTGTCTTTAACGTATCGGAAGCACAAGCAGGTGCCTTTGTCTTCTTCCCTCGAATTAGCATGCGCTTCCCTACACGGCCATTCAAGATAGAATGATTTAGTACTTTCTGAGAAATGCCATGAACATAATAAATATGCAGTAAGGAGCTATACTTTTACAAGAACCTATTTGCTAAGTGACATGATAAGATGTAGCTTCAACTATTGCCACAAAAGCGAGTTCTTGCATAGATTTTTTCTCACCCCCTCATCATCCATCCAATGATATTCCTCCGTCCTACTCATTCGAGAACAGACGGGAAGTGAAAGCATCCAAAGTACTCAGAAAGATCATATACCCTTTATGCTTCCCGCGACGCCGAATCGCATAGTATTGATTGGAGGACAAGGGCTGGCCGACGACTGGAATCATGAACACCTCATCCCTGACGACCGTCGTGTGCGTGCCGCCCTGACCACCACTGCGGGTCTGCGTGTGACGGACTGTGAGGTCCTTGTTCTGCGGGAAGGGGAAGTCGTAGAGCTGGCGGTCCTTGCACAGCCCGAAGCAGCAGAAGTTCTGGGCTTCCTCGTCCTGGATCACCAGGTATCCAGAGCCCGGCCCTGCCGGCGGAGCCTCCGAGAGGGCCTCGGGTTGCTTCCGGTACATGGACAGAGGCCGCGTCACGTACATCTTGCAAGGGGAAAAAAGAAAAAAGAACTTTAGTATTCTAGTAAGTAGTCTTGAAACGTCGGAGATTTACTCATCTGCGTGAGAAACATTAGTTTCTTGAAGTACTGTCCCCAATTTATAAAAAGGGATTGCAATGTGAATGATCATACCGGTTGTCTTGTATCACGAGGGAAAGTGGGCAGACACACTCCACCATTCCCCATGATGGGGTGGTTGACACGTCCTCCACCCCACCACTCACAATGGAACATTACAATAAAATAAATTATTACATTTAAATTTAATCAAATACTAGACAAGGAAAATTTGTCGTGGGATCATAGAATGATTTTAGACATGTTATTAAATTATTCAAAAACAAAAATGATTTAATAAAAACAATTAACTATTAATAAGATAATTAATAAATAATATCAAATAAAAGAAATAGATAATAATTATATTAACTAAATAAAATTCATAGGAAAAATAAAAATAGTAATCTCAAATACACAAGTACTTATTGAGAATAAGTACTTATTATTTTTAGTAGTTTATCAACCGCCTTTGCTCCTCTCAAACTAAGCCTATGAATATACCTTATCTATATAGTTTCTAGTTGGATATGAAAATAATCTAATGTACATTAACCATTTTGCTTATATTTTTGTATAATAGTCCGACAAAGCTGAGATATCTAATATATAAATAAAAAATAAAAAATTGGAATTTTGTGTGTTTAGGGCTTATTTAAAGCTAGCAACAGAATGGGTTTCCTCGTGAAAGTAAATAATGCAGTGATCTAAATGCTTTACCTTTCTCTGAAATGGGGATGGCCCAGTGCATTGATTACCTGAGATTAATGCACCAGGTTCTTGGTTGTGGACCATTGCTCGTTCACAAGCTTAGAAGATGATGATTTGGGTCTCCATAAGATTTAAATTTGGAACACAATTCAAGCTGGATAATATAACATTCTATAATATCTCAATACATGGACCAGGACCACTCATAAAAGCCAAACATTAGGAATGGCTCCATGTACTAATTGTACCCCTCGATAGTTCAAACTTTCTCAGGTTTATGACCATAAATGCAGATAAGTAACAATCCAATGTCAGTAGCAGTGACATCAATTGTAAGCATCATGGCAGAAAAGTCTACCTGAAGTTAACGGACCAAGCCTAATTTAACTGGGTTGGGCTCGAATTCGGACTTATGTCAATTGCTGCAAAGCTATGCAAGAACATCTCTCAAAGTACAAGTAGGTCAATTGTTGCAGAAGCATAACTAAACAGTAAGAGGAAGAATCAAAATCCAGTGTGCTCATGTTTGAGGAAACCTGAATGCCTAATAGTGATCTTCATGTTGCTTAATACTTTTGTCATGGCCCTTAATCGTCTGCGAGGTTTTGCAGAAGCATACGTAAGTTTCCATTCCCAGTCGGTTGTCGTCTCATCGGCCCATTTACTGTCCATGAGCTCTTGATTTGAAGAAGGCATGGCCTCTAACGTTTATTATCTAATTTTCACTTTAACTTTTTGCAAAGAGTTTAAATAATTTTAATAATATTTGAGTGCAAAATAGGAATAAAAATAACAAAAAAAATTAATTAAATCTTTTGTAAAATATTGAAGTATGAAAAATTAAAAGAAAAAGCTTAAATTATCTTGTAAAACACACCTAAAAAAAACTAGTTAGAGGGTACGTACGGGGATTACAATTTTTTGCCCGTGAACTTAAATTTAATTATTTTTAATGAGTTGATTGATGGGTCAAATCCAGGTTCAAATTGACTTGAAACTCAGTTATTTTAAAAAAAATAATCTACTATGAATTTTATTTTCAAATCTATGTTCTACAAATTTGTTTTAGTCTTCTTCGATGACATCTTAATCTATAATTCATATTAGAATCGACATTTGCAACATCTAGCCTTGGTGTTAAAGTTTTTATAGCACAATCACTTGTATGCGAACAGAAAGAAATGTCTTTTTGGCTAGCAGTATGTGGAATACTTAGGCCATGTTCTTTCATGCAAAAGGGTAGCCATAGATCCACTAAAAATCAAGAGTATTATAGAATGGCCTGTACCTAAGAATGTGAATAGAGTAAGAGGATTTCTTGAGCTTACCAGATACTACAAAAAATTTGTGAAGGATTATGACAGAATCGCAAAACCACTTATTGAATTGCCCAAGAAAGATGGGTTTATGTGGGGAAAGGAAGCTCAAGTGGCTTTTGAGTTGCTTAAAAAGCGAATGACTACATCACCGGTTCTAGCTTTACCAAACTTCTTTAACGAATTGTCTGTTGAGTGAGATGCCTTCGAGAGAGGTTTGCGTGTTGTCCTAATGCAAGAAGACCTTCCATTGGCTTACTTCAGCAAGGCCTTAGCTAAATCAACTTATTCCAAGTCTGTTTATGAAAAAGAAACGATGGCGACATTATTTTTTGTACAATTGTTGGGTGTCAAGTTGGGTTGGAGCTGAACAACTTAACTTTGAGCCGGTCAATCAAGACTAATATGAGTCTTAGCTAGGATCTGATCTACCCAAACCCGTTAATCTTAGGTCTTGCTCGGCCCAAAGATTATCCCTAATATTGACTCATGTCATCAACATGTGAACATTGATCCAAATGTCATCCCTAGACACGACCCATGTCACCAACACGTGAACATTGAAACTAAGACTGCGTTCACGAAATAAGAAGTGAAGATTAGGTAAGGCTTGCACATTCTGTAGCATAAAACAGTAGATTCGACAGAGAGGAGAGATTGACACCAGAGGACACCATTCACCACCTTATCATCTCTTGACACAAATACATTGGATCTGACTTCCAATTTGTCCAATAACACACTGAAGATATTATTTTTAGCAAGCGGCGATGTCGAAGAATCATAGGATTTGAGTTCTGCAAAAAAGGACACTTGCTCCAGAATATTTGCGGATGATATCCGTGCGTTACTTAATGATCTTGTCGTCGACCTCTGGATTCCAAACAGAGATAAGAAAGATCAAAATTTGTTGACGTGCATCTTCTGTCCTTTGTGATTCAAATATTTGTTTTTTGGATGGAGAAATTCATAGTCGTTATCTTTTAGATACGTACTAAGTAAGGCTCTGTTTGACAATCAACTAGTTGCATTAGCTATTAGCTGATTCTATCAGCTGATTTAACCAGCGGATTGTATTAGCTATTTGGTTAGAGATGTTTGGTAAAATTAGCTGTTTATATGTAAAATGACTTACGAGAACATCACTTTAAAAAAAATTATAAGGATATGAAAAATATATATCTTAATATTTCGTTGAATATTCTTATAGGAATTTAAATTTGAGATATTTAATTATACAAAATTTAAGTTTATAATTATAATAAAAATAATTTTATTTAAAATATTATATTATAAAAATTGTTTTCATTAAATTACTATTTGTTTATATGTAATAAATTTAAAAAATTATACTTCTTTTGGTAACAAAAGTACTATTAAATAATTAAATTAATTTAAAAAAAGATAACTATAAATTTGTAAATATTAAATAATTAAGTTTTAATGCATAATTACAAAAGCCTCTTAAGAAGATTTGGAGAAGAATAAAAAATAGGAGAGTTCTAAATTAATAAAGCTATTATTTTTTATACTTTTCTATTCACTAAATTTGACAAGTTTAAGGTAACATTTTAAAAACATGAGTATGCATTAAAATAAAAAAAAATATTAATGCAAACGTTTCTGTTAAAACGCTGATATAGACGCATGAAAAAGCAAGAACATCCCAGAAACCAGAAATGATACGGTGAATGAGTAAAGAGTCAGGGGTAAAATCCACTTTTAACATAAACAAATATCAGCTGATTCATTAAAATGCTGCTCGAAGGTAGTTTCTCAAATTTCAGCTGGTTAGGTTGATTAAAATGTGATTTTAAAAAATTTATAAGATCACGATTAAACATTTAATTTTACAAAACTTAAAATTTTGACAATAATAAAAATAGAATAAAAATTAAATTTTACATAAAATTTAAAAATGTTTGAAACCTATAACTACATAAACCCCTCCTCACCCACTCATTAAAACCAAGAAAACAACTTATCCATACAAGGGTTAAGTTTTACTTTTAATATTTAAAAGTTCATATGATTGCTGAAAACGCTCCTACGTCAGAGCGTTTTCAATAATAGCTGATTACGTTAAATAAGTTGTTGGAGAAGCTGTCCACTAAACATGATTTATAGCTGTTTGAAAAATCAAACAGTTTATGACAACCAATAAGCTAAAAAAATAGCTGATTGGTTGTCTACCAAACAAGCCCTAAATCTTCAGATTGATGCCATAGTCTGTAAATTACGCCAATCGATACTCCATACTAGACAAGTCATGTACAATAGACTCGATCGAGGGAGTGTAGATAGGGAGATTCGAATACAGGATCTTTTAGCCCCATGCCTCATGCCCCCTCCGTCCCCCTCCACCCACTCTACTAACTCGAACACCCTTGGGAGGTTTGTGATTCAAATCTATTAGACTTGATTAATTTTTAACAAATGTAAAATTTACAGTGGGTATTTTTCCAAATATATATTTAAATAAAAATTTAAGTTTATAACATAATAAATAAATCATGCATTTTGAATTGTTTATTTAATAAATTATCAACTCAAAAGTAAATAATAAACTAATCAATTTTTTTGAACCAACTAATTTTTCAATTCGATTTACTTTAATAATTCTTGTTGTTAAAACTAATCAGTTTATTAATTAATTGGTCAATTTTTATAAATTAATAAGTTCTTATAAACTATAGATCAATTAAATTTCATTTAACAATTTTTCTAGTTAAACCTCAAATTCTTCAATAGGTAATAACAATATCTTTCAATCATATTTCAAATTATTTAATTTTATTCAATTTTTAGTTGATTTTATGACGATCTAATACTGGTTAAATATTTTAAACTTTAAACCTCTTATCTTATTAATTTAACTTGATAAAGCAAAAACACGCAAGAGATAAGAGATAGGGGCTTGTTAAAGTTTAAAACAATAAGCGCTTGTCTGATAATAGAAGCCAGTTAAACCACAAGAGCCTACTAGACAATAGGAGTCTGTTAAAAAGTAAATCCTATCAAAAGAATTTAAAACAGAAGGTGTCTGTTAAAATTGAAAAGAAACTATTGCAAGTTGAAAATAAAAGGAGCCTATTATAAAAGTAAAGGAGCCTCTTATTGAAATGAACGAACACACAATATAATGCGAAAATTTAAAAGTCAAATTATCTTTAAAGGTTCTCCAACCTTCCATACTAGTATTATTTAGCCAGCCTCTATAAGCTCCACGTAAATGAAAATGAGCTTCGCTTGATATGAGCTTTAATGATTTCTCTCAAGAAGAATTTTCACTTTCTAAAGCACGAGAGATTTGATAACAATATGACTTTCAAGAGTATTAATGCCATTAATGTATTTTGAAAGTTTGACGTAACGCAAATTCAGTGACTCTTTTTTAAATAAACATCTTCTTCAACTAGTCGTTGCTTCTTTTATGTCTTGATTTGACTTTGAATCTTCAATAACGTATTTCATAAAATCTTTCAATATTCAAATTTTTATACAAATAATGACATCACAAAGCAGATTTCGATTTGTAAGATCCTTCCAGATACGTGGAATCATTTCTAATAAATCAAGCAAGTTTATAAGGAAGGTTTATGTAATAAAAGGAAGCATTTATCGTATGATTTTATTTCCTTTTAAAAAATATATCGTGATTTATACAAAGAAATAAATCTAATTTAAAATTTGAAATATTATAAGGTTATCATCAAAATCATTAATAAATAATAATAAACCTTGGGCTAACATAACTTTATGGTCCAGTTTTTAAAAACATTTAGGAATGTAGCCATTTTTTTAAAATTTACATTGATAAGTTAGAAATAATTTTTTTAAAATTTACATTGATACCTTTTAAGTATGTTTCGAATTATTTTTCAGATGCATATAATCATTTAATAAAATAATTTAAATTTGTATTGACATTAACGTGTTTATATTCTTAATTAATCATTTAAACTTAAAGACAATTGCATTTTTTTCTAATTCAAACCTTTAATTTCTTGATTAAACCGCCCTATTAAAAACCAAAATTATAGTTATCTTTATATGCAAACTAGTTTGTTGTCATAAACCAATAAAAAGGTATGATTTATCCCCCTAAGGATTGGCCACATACAAATTGTTTTGATCTTGTGGTGCCAAGAACGTAGAGAATAAGATTGCGTATTACTGAACATTTTCAAATCTCACGTAGGAATGAGGACGAGTATCAACAAAAACGAGTATTGTTGTTATTATTCTAGTCTATCTTAATTATCTTATTTCAACCCTATTAACATCATTTCGTGTCTATCTATACAAGAAACGATGTCACGAAATGATGTTATTTTAAGTATGAACTTGAAATAGATTATTTGAGGCAGCCAATATGCATATCAAATCTTCTGTTTCAATTACTCTATTTCAATCATGTTTTATTAAATCTCATTCACACATTTACATGAGAATATCATAACCAAAACAGAAAATCTAATCTCGATTATATAATGCCAATTTGGATGAGATCCAATGATTGATGGATTGATCAAACGACTACTCCAATCCGAAGAGGCCAATACCAAAGTTGTGTTGTTAATCAATATGTCTGCTTACAAAGCTAACAAGCAATTGCATTGTCCTGACTAATCAATTACTTCTAATGTATGGCTTATGATGAGTTCAGGCAAAATTTTAGTTTTACTTGAATCACTAATAGCAATCTTACTTGGCGCAACAAGGCCCTGTTTGAGTTCGATGGGCACTTTTCTTGGCCGGAGTCCCCTGTACATCAGATCCTAGAGTATGTCCACCAGATTCATAAGGCGTTGATCTTGCATAGTCGAGCAAATCTTGTTCATCGCCTTTGGTGTGAGCAACAACTAAACTGGCAAAAATTGCCTCAGGGATGGGTTCGACTCAATATCGATGGAGCAAGCAAAAGATCACTCCTGTTGACTAAAACAGGTGTCTGTTGCAAGACAGTTCAGGCGCTTGGCTTGGAGGCTTCGCGCAAAATATTGAATGGTGCTCCGCACTTTCGGCAGAACTGTGGGGAGTTCTTTCAGGCCTCAACCTCGCCTGGAACCTAAGTCATCGCCGCATTGAGTTAGAAATCAACTCACGTGATGTGTTGCATTTAATTTTCAGCCCAAAGACAACTATCTCTTAATCCCCTTATTTTGGGGATTCATGAGTTATTTACCCGAAACTAGGTGGTCGTCCTTCGACACACATATAGGGAAGATAATAGATGCGCGGACTGGATCGCCAACTATGCCGAGCGGCTTGAGATCGGGATTACTAACTTGGACGTTACACCTTTAGGGTGCCTATCACTCCTCTTAGAGGACATGTCGGGGGCCTGTCGCCCATGACTCGTTGTGTTATTTTGTGTTTCTCTCCTTGTATACAAAAAAAAAAGGCAATCTTACCGGCTGTCAAAGGCTCACCCTCTTAGTATTGCCTAACAAATTTTGTTAATTTATGATTTTATAATAACATTATATTATAATTTAAATTTAAATTTAAAATTTTTTATTTTAAGTAAATAATAGATAAAAAATTAATGAAATGTTAAGTCAAACATAAAAATTTAAATATATTTAGAATTTACTTTTATATAAGTTTTTAGGTTATTGTACAATATAGTATTTTTTTGTTTAAAAATCAAACTTTTGTAATGATGATGAAATTGGTGTAGTTTCAAATTATGTTCAATTATTACTCATTTTTTAAGGTAAAGACGTAAATGAGTATATAATTATTTTAAGGTTTTTGATTTTTTAATTTATTAAATAATAAAATTTATACGAGACAAAATTACAATATGTGAGAACTAAATAGCAAAAACATTAATCTAACGTAGCTTGTCATGTCAACCACATTAATGGAGAATTTAACGTCAAGTTATTTTGCAAAAAATCAAAAGTTATAGTATTGTAACATCACTTTTAAAAATTAAATTAGTCTTACAAAATTAAGTAAAGTTTAAGATTTTTTTATAATTAACAATTGTCTCACTTTCTAGTTTCGTAAGCTTGTCGATTGGATTAGCTATTAGCTGGTAGCTGATACCTGATTATATCAGCTGATTTGATCAGTGAATTGCATTAGTTGTTTGTTAGAGATGTTTGGTAAAATTAACTATTTAGTATTAGTTGTTTGTGTGTAAAATGATTTATTAGAAGATGACTTTAAAACAAATTTATAATGATATGAGTATTATATTTTAATTTTTTTTTGACTATTTTCGTAAAAATTTAAATTTTAGATATTTAAGTTTACAAAAATGAAACTTATAAATCTATTAAAAAATATAACATTTAATAATAAGAAAATTGCAGCTTAGTTTAGCTTACATGGTGAAGTAGAGCGAGGATTAAAACTAGGGCTGTGTTTGGAGGACAGTGGATCAGCTACTTTTTAGCTGATTCTCTATCTTTCAGCTGTTTGACCGTGTCAAACAGCTGAAATTTTTATTTGGTAACAAACATGAACAGTTAGCTTATTTATCCAAACCACTAAATTTAGAACAGCTTTGACTGGCAGCGTTTTCACTAGCGTTTTTATCTTTAGCTAGTGAAAAATCAATTATACCCTCCTAAATAAATAAAGTTATACATTAATTAATTTTTACAAGTCAAATTTATGCCTAATTATAATTAATTAATTGTGCTATAGTGTGGCATAATTGAAGCAAAATTAATTATTATCAATAGTGTCATGCATGACATTATGTTATGCCTATGAATTATGCACAAAATATTTGTAATTTTTTGTAAAGTTAAATTTTTTTCTATTTTATTATTATTGTTAAAATTTTAATTATTTTAAAATTAAATATTTAATCGTGGCCTTATAAATTTTATTAAGTAATGTCCTTATAAGTTATTTTTAATTTATTAAATAATAAAATCCATACATATTATATGAAAAATACTAATATGATGTAGCGAGCTACATCATTCATATTAATAGAAGATTTAACGTTAGATTATTATTATTATTATTATTATTATTATTATTAT
>JAOSBN010000005.1:3689737-3722209 GCA_027563595.1 Erythroxylum suave | reverse complement strand
GCTCATAGAGTTCCAACTGTTATAGACAGTGACATGGTCATGGTGCTTTCTTATGGTATGCATCCATTTCCTTTTCCTCCTTTTCAGCATGCTTCCACTGGGTATAAATCACATGTATAGATTTCCAAGTTAAATAGATCACTTCATTTTTGCAGACTGATTAATAGAACCCTAGCAAAGGGAATTCTGATACTAATAAATTGGTGAAATGCAGGGACATTGGTGGAGTATGATGAACCTTCAATCCTCGTGGAAACCAATTCGTACTTCTCCAAGCTTGCAGCTGAGTACTGGTCTAGTTGCAGGAAGAACTCCGTTTCTAAATCTTAACAATTGCTATGCATAATGGATAGTGGAGACTCCAGTCTAGGGAGAATAGTGTTATCAACTATCCATGGTCCAATAATGCATTATGACAGGATCATGTCTTAATTTAGAGCAATAAATAAATAAGGCTTTAGCAGCTGAACTTAATTTTCCAATATTGCTAATTTTGTAAGTAAAGACTATTTCTTTTTGTTATTTCTATTCTATGATTTAGTTTCCATGTAAGCAAAAAAAAGAGATAATCCATGAAAAGGGAGAAAAAGATCACAAAGCTAGAAGTTGCAGCTACATGAACTGAGTATTGCTTCAAAATTATGATTTAGAAACTATTATAGTTTCAAATATAGAGACTGTTTGTTTCTATTTATAATTTTTTATTTTCTGTTTTTATTTTCAAATTTAGTAACAAAAATATTTAATTGAGTATTTAATTTTTGTCCTTAGTTTTTGGTGTACTCAAGTTTTCAAAATTTATGAAAACCATAAAAAATAGTTTTTGGTTTTCTATTTCTGTTTTCTCATAATTTTAAATTTTTTATTTAATAATTTAAATAAATATTATTTTTAAATTATTTATTTACATAAAATAAAATAATTTTATTAATAATTTATTAATAAATATTATATACAAAAGAAAAACAGAAGTGAACCAAATGGCTCCTAGTTTTGGTGCAAGAATACTAATCATGTATGCATCCATAGAATATGAATATATGCTTATTTGTTTCAATTCTCATTTGTTTGATGCTGTAATTCTGATTCCAATATTCTTAGTACAATAAACAATTCTGCTTTGAGTTACAATGGCAAACTAATTTTCAAGTCATCAAAAGCATGTGTACAAATCTGAACCTTTTCAGAACAAATTCCAGACCCCATCTGATATTCAGGAACAAAAAATTGCTTGTAGTTCACTGCATTGCAAATTGTTCCACATCTTGTACCAAAAGGATATGTACATTTGTGTCTATATCTTGGAAATAACTGTGTTTGATTCTCAGGAAATAGGAGGAATCAGCCTAGGTTATCCATGCTGCACATAGGACAAGTTCTAAGGTCACAGGCTCTTCACTTGTACAGCTGCTGTTCTTTTTCAGATGGGAAGGAGCTTGATGGTAGACTTTTGACAGACAACAGCACATACTCCAATTGTTCTTGAATGGTATCACATGGAAACTTTCTTCACAGAGATCAATAGCCTCACAAAAGGCACACAAGATTAGTTTTCTCTGCGAACAGTTCAATTCAAGGAAGACTGCCTTTGCTTCCTCGTCATTTGCTAGCACAGACACAGACCAGAAAATTCCCCAGTGTTCTTTGTCTGAAACGTTACCCTCCTCTGTTTCATAGTTTTTATTGGGGTTTGGGAGACATACATTGGCACATGGCATTGAGCTGTATCAGAAATTTTGCTAATGCCCTTCTCCTCATATTTCTGAACATGACCAAAGCATTAAAAGGAACTGTCACGGCAAACATCATTTGTTAAAAGACGGTATTCTTGAGGGCTTAGTTCCAAGGTTTTGGGATTCTGCAGGAGTCATACAAGGGCCCTTATTTGTGATACCTTTCCAGTACATAAGTTAAAGTAACCCTTATATAGGGTTCTTGAATCACTTGATTCACTTCATCAGGTATTGAAAATTTACAAGCTTTTCTCTGAAGACACAGAGAAAAGAAAAGAAAGGAAAATGGAAAAGAAAACATTGCAATCTTTCACACAAGGACTTAATAGTCTAAATTGATAAATTAGTCAGAGCTAACATTATGCGTATTGTTATCCTGACAAGTGTGCCACTTTTTGGCTGTTGAGAATAATTAGTGAGGTACTCGGAGAGCTTTTGGGAATGCTTCGTGTGATGCAACAGACAATGTCTCCAGCTTGCAATCAGCTGAAAACGAGAATTTGTTTGGTTCCTCCACAGAAATTGAGCTGATAAGTTGCAGAAGAACCCTTTCAAGCTCCTCCCCATCAGTCCATTCATGAATTTTAGCTTTGATGAGTAAAGGGTTTCTGCTAATTAAGTCCCATACCGGGAAGTTTTTCCTTGGCATCATATGATCTGATTCTGCAAGTTTCAAGCTTGGACAATAATCACCACTACCATCGCCAAGATAGATAATTCTTTTGTTCTCTTCCTTGCAAAGAGAAGCTTTGATTCTTTCAATAACAAGACCCTGGAACCAGAAGTGAAAAAGATTAGCAACTTTACTCTCCAGATCAAGACAAAGCCAACCCTAATCATTATATGTTGTTTCTTAAGTAACGACCTGATGCAACTGTTTACTAATGGTAGGGTCACAATGAAAAGAAGAGGTTTGTCAAAATCCGAAGCTAATAAAGAAAGCATATTCCATAGAATCTGGGATCTGAACCTCTGTAGACGAATAAACCCCACAAAACTTTCTATGGGAATATTAAACTTTGTATAACAAATAAAAGAATGGTCCCATCACATGATGTCCATACTTCTCTGCAGAAATTCAGCTTCTTTTTGAACAAACTCAAGTTCAATTCATCTTCCCTATTTGCTTAAAGAGAAAGAAAACATGAACTTAGAATCAAGAACATTAGAAGTACCTTGCACATGTTTGGAGGGCACAGATCACAGTTATGGGGACATACAGTGAAATCATGATAAGGGGAGATCCTTAGCCTCCCTTCTTCATCAACATATCCTGGGTTGGTGTTAATCTCTGAGAAGTAATCCCTTAAACCCAGATGTTTCAGGATTGTCTCAATGAAGAACATGTTTGCATCACTTACAATCCTCAACTCACACCTGAAAAGAACACCAAGCATTGGCTATGAATTTCATGCTATAATCATGACCAGTTCTACATGCTAAAACCATTGTTAATTCTGTGCAGTACCCTAAAGCATGTGCTGATTTGATAGCAGGAACGACCCTGGGATGAATAGGAACACGTTTCAGAACCTCTTCAATGTCCTCAATGGTCTTTCCATGAGAATGAATTTCTCTCATCATCCTATCCTGCAAAAGATTTAACACGGAAAAACAAATGAGCAATCCTGACAAGAAAAGATTTGCATGTCCAGCTCCAGGCATGGGAAATACGTAAACAACGAAGAAAACAATCGAAAGATGGGAACTTGCAGGTTCAGAAACCCGGAAAGGAGACTGAAAAACACAAACAGCTAAGAACCTGAAACATAAAGCCACGCGTTTACGAATGTACTAACCATAGCAGAGTTCCATGGCATGGTATTGAGAAGTTGATTGAACAAGTCCGTGAAACCCAGTTCATCCACAACCCAGTTGTCACTATCAACGTCAATGATGGTCTTGTCAAAATCGAAAACCACCACAATTCCTGTCATAGCTGATGTACACAACAGACAGAATGCAGAGAAAGAACTGATCTTTGTAGCCCCAAAAACACAATGCAGAGAAAGAATTGATCTTTGTAGCTAAAAACACACAACTTTTGATTCTTTTGGAATGATAGATGAACTCAAGAGGATGGATCAATTTATAGACGAGCAAAAGACGCGTTTCAAATGGATCTGTGTACAGGAAGGATTGTCAGTTGAGATTTCTTTAAAATTTTAAATAATTATTTATATTAAATCAATTGAAACATTGAAATAACTTTGTTTTTTATCACATTAAAACAGGAATTTCAACAAGGAGTCAAAAGGGAATATTCCAAGTGAACTAAGCTTACTTGGCCACCAAAAAAGACCACTTAGCTTTCGAGATGAGGGAATATTCCAGGGATCCTTGGGAATGTTCCTTGCAACATAGTGACCTTTAACTGTAACCACCACTCTCTGTTTTGGTATTTAAATGGTTCATAATCATTTTCAATATGTCAATTTTAATAAATTTCAAATGATTTCCAACCCAAATTTGGTGCTGTTATGTGAATTACTATCAATTTGTTAGAAAATTGAGAGCCATAAAAATTAATGATTCATATAAACGTTTTTTTTTTTAACGAATGAATTCGCAGCCGCTATTCTTTAGATGTGCATTAGGTAAATCTTCAAATTGACGCAATAACTTACAAATCACGCTAACTGAATACTCCACACTAGGCAAGCCCTATCCGACAAGCTCGATCGAGAGAATGCAAAAATAAGAAGATTCGAGCACATGACCTTTTGGCCCCATACTCTCTTGCTTAGATGTGATCCATAATTTGTTTTTGTTCTTTTATAATTTGATTTACTACCAATTAAATATATATCATTTAATTATTGATCATATTAATTATTAATAAGAATTATGAATTATAAATAATTTAAAATATATACTAATTAAATTTATAAATAATTGTACTTTATTTTGCAAAATTAAATAAATTTAATTGAATAATTATCAATAAATATATTGAATTCAAAATATATAATTTCAAATAAAATTTTGATTTAATAATTAATTTTAATTTTAAATATTTATTTTAATAAGATTATATTATTTTTATTGATATTTTATTAATAAATATTATATAAAATATTAAAATAAATTATCTTTAAGTTTTATCTAATATATAATTATCGCAAGTAATAAAAAAATAGTAACAATCAAGAATGTTTTTGTTTTTATTTGAAGAAAAATAAAAATAAATAACTAAAACTAAATATTATAACAGAAAAGCAATTATTAGAACAACCTCTCTTCTTAATTAATTTATATTTTTTCACAAAAATTAATAATTTATAAGATGCAATATTTCAATTGTGTCCCATCAAAACTCTCCACTTAGTATAACAATAATAAGAATATTTCATATTCTATGTTATCCAATCAATAAATAAGAGAACAATAATAAGAATATTTTATATATTATTGGATAATTCTTTGGATATTCTTGCTTTTTTTTTTTTTATGGTATAAATTCATCTCTTTTTTTTTAGTCCTTATATTCCAAAAAGGATGCTTTAGTGACAATGTTAACAATTCCATATTCCTTGTCTTGTTGCTTATCCTCACTAAAAAGCAAACGCCAAATACAAAGGATTTGAGGTGTTCCACTGAAACATCTCTTTCACTGCCTAACAGGGAACATCACCACTTCATCATCATGATTATTTTATACCAATCACTTAATAAGCCAATCTTATTGGGTAATTACCCTTTATATTAGGTCGGACCAAACTTGGGCATAATTTTGATTAATATTTTATATTCAAGCTCTAGCTCAAATTTAATCAAATTTTGGCTGTCTGAGCTGAAGCTCATTCTTAATCAAAGCAAATTAAATTAATTGTTATTTAATTTAAATTAAAAAAATGACATTTTATTTTAAATTCAAAATTTTAAAAATCAATTTTAACTTAAAAGTTCATCAACTTTAACTAAATCTACTAACTTATGATTGAATTGGGGTAGGTTGGACAAAATTACCATTTCTAAGTATAATTAATAATTATGCATTAGTGAGTTAGTATGTGCTTTTTTCTAAGATAGCTAATGTGAGAATTCGAGGAAAATATCACTTGTTCTCATTATTCTGTATTTACCGTATTCTATTAGCATCTATACATCCAATAAATGAGATCTCCATATAAATTGAATAGATAGACACTCATAAAATATGATAGGAACAGGTGATCTAAACCCGAAAACCTTGATGTTTTGCCTGTTATTTGCTCTTCGGTGCTTCGTGAAGTAGGATGATGTGATGTTTCATACAACATAATGATATATAATGCAACAAATTGGAGGATTAACATGCATAATAATTTGGAGAGCTTTAATTTTTATAGTTACAAATTTGATTCATTATATATTATGACTTGAGTGGACTAGCAAAGAAATTGATTTTACTAAATATGAGAAATTAAAGTATGTATATAATAGTTAATTAATATAATATTTTTTAGAATATAAAATTATTTAAAAAATTAAAAATATACGAGATTAAGTCTAATTAAGTCTAAAATGTTTTCTTGATTAAGTTTAAAATGTCCGATAAGCGACTGTAAACTCTGTCTAATTAGTCTTAATTAAAATTAATGAATTATATTTAGATTAATTATATTTTTAAGTAATTTTATATTAAAATAATAGGTTTTTTATTAAAATTTTTAATTGATAAATTTAAAATTAAAATAACGTTATTTTATTTTTAAAATTAAAATTATACCACTTTAAATGAGCCAAAATCAAATAAAAATTTTTAAGAAGAATTGATCAACCTATTATCAAAAAAGTTTGAACACTTATAACAACAACAACAATAATAATAATAATTCGAATAAAAATATCAATAATATACAGAAATTTAGGAAAATCTTTTAAGGAATAGTCGAGTTGGTTAAGCGAAGACATGGGATTCAAAAGTTCTATATTTAAATCTCTCTATTTATATTCTCTTAATCGAAATTTATTATACCGAATTTGCCCGAATTTACCTAATATAAAATACCCACTTAAAATAATTTATAAATTATTGCTTCAAAACGAAGAATAGAAGCTTGGCCCAAAGTAAAGCAAGCAACTAGAAGAATAGATGATCTGTTTGGATAAACTTCTTCCAACTTTGTTTGATTCATTTGTATCCACACATTATATAAATTATATGGTGAAAAACCAATGACGCACTTTTGAAACAGGCTACTAGTGACAGGTGATCCTGTGACAGCAACTAGGGGCTAGGGGCAGTCCATTGGAACAAAAACTGCATGCAAATGGGCCTACTTGTTCGATTTACGTACGCACACAACATTGCTTTCTTTTCACATTATAGTATGGATTCCGATTCCGATTCCATCAGTCTCCGGAAGTTGCTAGTGATATATCATAATTTATTAATCAAGCATTTTAAATATATGATTTTGACGAGATGACTTCTCATGCATTCACGCGAAGTCTGTGGATTTTGTTGGATTCATGTGAAGATCATTACGGTTTGAAAGCAATTTCCTAATGAAACGGTAGATGCGGATTTTTTTCGACGGACAGAAGAAATATAGATGCAGTCTAACCTAGCGAAGTAGGTTCAACCTTGATAAATAGTGCGGTCTATTATTTATGGCATCGCTTGTTGGTTTGTTTGGCAACGGTAAAATAAATGTCTCTTTAAAGAGGGTTCTATTTGGCCAGAAGTAAGATCTAGGATCGTACTAAATTATATTAGGTGGGTCGAACGGGCAAGTAAAATAGAAAACCGTGTGTTTAGGAATCAGGGCATTCCTTTAAGTAGTTTTGTGAGGTGGACAAAACTACTGGCAGGCTGGGTTAAATTAAATACCGACGGCACATTTAAATCAAATCCCAATTAGTCAATCGTTAGCGGATAAATTCGGAACAGCCAAGGCCTGACGAGGGGTTGGTAGTGACTGCAGAACTCTGGAGCATCCATTCGGGCCTTACCTTAGCTTAGGAGTTCGACTATTGACGTGTGCTCACTGAAGTAGATTCTTTAGGGATTATTAACATTCTCTCTACTTCTTCTCATTTAGTTCTCTCTGAGGAAAAATATATGATCATAGGTATACGCGCGTTACTTCACCGAGACTAAGAGGTGCAATTGTAACATATCTATCGAGAAGGAAACTAGTATGCAGACAGCTTGGCATCGCTCGTCGGAATATCAAGGCCCATACTGCATATTCTTCAGGAGCTGCCGAAGGTTACTGCACAGCTTATAGACTATGACATGCAAGGAGAATCATATCGTCGAACACTACGCTAGTGGTGTTTATTCTTCTCTTTGTCTGCCTTTGGGTTTCTTTTTCCTTGTAACAAAAAAACAAAGTAACCATGCTTTTTTTTTAAACAAAATGAGATCAGTTTTTTGTTTCGGTTTTATTTACACATTTATATGACCATACTTTTGTGTGTTTTTTGTTAATAAAATGGGATCAGATTTTTTATTTCGGTTATAATATTTATATTATGTTCCATTAAATCTCATTCATATATTTATATGAACCCTGCCAAAACATATGAATAAGATTTAATAACACAACGGAAGATCTGAGATGGCACAAAATATAGTCAAACACATAAGCCTAACGTATGCAGTTAAATGTGGTGTGATTTTACTTTAATTTTTTTCAATGTTAAAATGATGATTTGTTTGGAGTGCACACTAGACTAGAAAGATCGAGAGAAATAAAATTCCAATCCATAAAACTTTATGTCATATTTATTATTTTAAAAATTAGATTGAAAGTTAAATCGATAAAAAAATTCAAAGTTTAAAATATTCAACTAGTATTAGACAGTCATAAAACAGGTTAGAATTGAATAAAATTAAAAGTTTGAAAATATAATAAAAAGAGGTAATCTTTATTCGTCAAATAATTTAAAGTTTAATTGTTAAATGAAAATTAACTGATTTATTTTGATTTATAAGAACTTATTAATTTATAAAAATTGACCGATTAATTAATAAAATAATTGAATTTTAATAATAAGAGTTATTAAAGTAAATCGAACTAAAAATTAAAAACTGAACTGAAAAGTTAAACGGTTTAAGATTTTTACAGTTGAATCGATCGAATTTTTTGATAATAGATTCACTTAACTATCAAATTAATTTGCTAAAACTTAATTTCATTGTTCTTTTTGGAAAAAAAAAAGATAATGGTAAAAAAATGTTTTTTAATCATACTTTGGTCAAAATTTTATGGGAAAATAATTTTGTATTTTCTTTCAAAGTCTTAAAATGGTTATTTATTAGTGATATTAACATGTCAAAGTTAACGTATCCGATACACAAGACTTCTTCTTTACAAGAGTCTTGAGAGGATCATCAAAGTCCGCAACCTTTCCCTTATATATTTTTACATTACCGGTCGCCTTACATAAGTGATATTTGAAAAAACGTTAAGATAATGTCAAAGGTTGTGTTTTTTTCTTCTTCAAATGTTGTGATGATGCATTAATTAAATTTGAATCAATTCATATTTATTTTAAAATTAATAAATTAAATTTGAATTAATTAATCTTTACTTAAAATTATGGTATTAGTGATGTTCTTCTTATACTTTAAAAACATACCGAAAATAAATTGGTAAGATAAAAGTTTAAGGTTTAACTGGTCAAAAAATCAGTTTAAAATTAAATTAAATTTTAAAAATAATTAAAGAATATTATCCTTGCTTATAAAAACTTTAAAACTTAATTGAAAAAGGGGATATTAAATAAAAATTAATTGTTAAATCAAATTAAAAAATTAAGATTGAGTTGAAAAATTAATTAATTCAAAATTTTATTATTAAATTATTCGAAAGTTTCGATTTTTAAAACATCATATTTTTCTTCTTTTAGTCTCGTTTCAAATAGCCATTATGAATTTGGGTCATGAAGACCCACCTTATTGGGCTAGTATTATATAGCAACTAACCCGTTTCATGATTATGTTGGGCCAGAAACAGACTGCATATACTATTTCCAACCCTAAAAGAGAATAACAAGACCACATCTCTTACTAATCCAAACCATTACCAAATAATGAATTTTTATTGTGGATGGTCCTAAACAAGTTTGGCCTACTAACAGCTTTGGGATTATGATCAATTCAAACAATTTATGCAACATCAAGACTTGTCCCTGTGACCAAAAACCAACTTGATATGATCTCATTAGAGACTAATTACATTATATTAATAATTAGGCAGATAGTTTTTTATTACATCTCCTTCTCTATATTAGAGAATTATACTTACAAGATGGTAGATGATTGATGTAGTTTACGTTTTTATCGATGCTTTAAAAATTGAACCGGTTTGGTTGATTTAACAGTAAAATATTTAAATTAGCTAACTTTTCGGTTTAATTTTTAACTTTTCAGTTTGATTTAGTTTAATGATTTTTTATATTGAAAATATACTAGTTATTAAATAATTGGTCATTTTTATAAATTAATCAATTTTTATAAACCACAATAAACTAATTAATCTTTGTTTAACAATATCATTTTTCATATAAGCTTTAAATTTTTCAATAGATAAGGATCACTTTTAAAATTGTTTAATTTTATTCAATATTTAATAATTTTATGACGGTCTAATACCAGTTGAATCTTTTAAACCTTAAATCCCGACGGGCAGGGATGAGTAGGCCCATAACTCGTCTCGACCACAAGTCGAACCGACTAGCCATTTTTATTTTTTAATAAAATTTTTCAAAATAACATCATTTTGGAAGTTTTAACAGGGTCACGGGCTGATTTTGACATGCTTATTTTTGTTACATTTGCAGATTTCACTATTATTAAAAAAAAAAGTAAGATAAGAAATTAACAAACCTTCTGGCTTTGTCCTTTTCTCCTTGTAGGAAGGCATGATTTGGTGCACTGTCTATTTCCTGCTTCTTTGTTGGCATTATCAGGCCATTAACTATCTATCATAAACTTTCATTCTCATACTATATAAATTGAAGCCTTAAAGTGTAGGATTCACATCATAAACTCCCTTACTTTTCACTAATAATGGTAGTTAGTGTAGGATTCACATCATAAACTCCCTTACTTTTCACTAATAATGGTAGTTAGTGTAGGATTCACATCATAAACTCCCTTACTTTTCATTAAGAATGGTAGTAGGTGAGGCTAGTTGGAATTACCAAAAATATAAAGTATAATTGAGTTTAATAAAATAATATTATTATGTTAATTTTTATAAAAAATATTATTTTTATCAATTTGTTAAATTTATTTCAATCAGATATTATTAAATTGACTTAAATTAAAAAAATATATTTTAAAACTTGAATTCAACTTAAATTTTAATTAAAAGAAAATATAATTCATTTATTTTTATCAAAATTAGTGAGGTTAGATTGTTTTCCATTTCATACTTTTCACACCATAAACTATTTTTTACGAGAAATGACAGCGATCATCTTAGTTGGAATCCCTAAAAATTTTAAAATAGATTCATGTTTAATAAAATAATATTGTTTTATTCGTTTTTATAAAACAATGTTGTTTTTATCGATTGAATTATAATATTTCGAGTTATGAAATTTTATCATAACCCAACTCAATTTAAAACTTTAATTTAAGTCATATTTTGATTAAAATAAATTTGATTCAATTTTTTTTTGTCAAAATTAGTGGGCCATGATGTTTTTCCTTCCCTACTTTTCAATTTTTGGTTAATTTTAAAGGTTAGTAAATTAGGAAAAAATTAGGACTTGGGGATCTCAATATGTTATTCCATTTATAGACCTAAAGCTCATGTGTTCAACTCAAGCATCCACCCAAAAGGATGATGGCTATTGAAGGAGATTGGCAAGTACACAATTCAATGAAATGCTAATCTTTGTTGCCTTGCTATAATCTTTTTTTTAAAAGGAGCAACTCGTAGCTGCTATTCTCTAGATATGCACTAGATAAATTTTCAGATTGACATAATAGCCTGCAAATCATCAATTGGGTACTCTGCACTAAGCAAGTCCTATACAACAAGCTCAAATGAGAGAGTGTAAGTAGAGAGATTCGAACACAGGACCTTTTGACCCCATGCCCTTCCACTCCACTAGCTTGATCACCTCTTAAGGGGTGCCTTACTATAATCCACTAGTAGATTTTCACTATCTTTTCAAAAAGTAAAGTTTTAAGTCATAGATACATTCAAATGTTAGAATGGAAAATTTTCTTTTGTCAAATATTACCTTTTATCACTAATATTTGAACTAGTGGAGGATATCACATTTTTTTTCTATTTTTATAATCTATAATACCTTTTAATAAATATAAGTTCTTCATTAAAAAAATTGCTATAAGATATTGAGAAAAAAAGTTAAATAACTATATTAGAGAATTGTACTTACAAAATGGTAGATGATTGATATAGTTTACGTTTTATCAATGCTTTAAAAATCTAACCGGTTTGGTTGATTTAACAGTAAAAGCTTTAAATTAGCTAATTTTTTGGTTTCATTTTTAACTTTTCGATTTGATTTTTAACTTTTCAGTTTGATTTAGTTTAATAATCTTTGTTGTTAAAAATTGACCAGTTATTAATTAATCAATCATTTTCATAAATTAATCAATTTTTATAAACCACAATAAACTGATTAATTTTTGTTTAACAACATTATTTTTCAGATAAGCTGTAAAATTTTCAATAGATAAGGATCACTTTTAAAATTCTTTAATTTTATTCTATATTTAACCAATTTTATGATGATCTAATACCAGTTGAATATTTTAAACCTTAAATCCCGATGGGTAGAGATAGGTTGGCCCGTGACTCGACCCGACCACAAGTCGAACCGACCAACCCTTTTTATTTAAAATTTTTTTAAATGACGTTTTTAACAAAATGGTGTCGTTTTGAAAGTTTCGGTAAGACCACAGGCCGTTTTTTACGTACCTAGTTTTGTTACATTTTGACTCAATATGTATTTAAAGTATAGTTGCAGATTTCACTATTATTAAAAGAAAAAGTAAGATGAGAAATTAACAAACCTTCTGGCCTTGTCCTTTTCTCCTTGTAGCAAGGCATGATTTGGTGCTCTTTGTCTATTTCATGCTTCTTTGTTGGCATTATCAGGCCATTAACTATCTACCATAATTCTCATACTATATAAATTGAAGCCTCAAAGGTTAGGATTCACATCATAAACTCCCTTACTTTTTATTAAGAATGATAGTAGGTAAGGCTAGTTGGAATTACCAAAAGTATAAAGTACAATTGAGTTTAATAAAATAATATTATTCTTTAATTTTTATAAAATAATATTATTTTTATCAATTTGATAATTTTATTTCAAATCAGATGTGAAATTGACTTAAATTTAAAAAAATATATTTCAAAGCTTGAATTCAACTTGAATTTTAATTAAAATAAATTTTAATTCATTCATTTTTATCAAAATTAGTGAGGTTAGATTGTTTTCCATTCCATACTTTTTACATCATAAACTACTTTTCACGAGAAATGGCAGAGATCATCTTAATTGGAATCTCTAAAATTTTAAAATAAATTCAAGTTTAATAAAATAATATTGTTTTATTAGTTTTTATAAAATAATGTTGTTTTATCAATTGAATTATAATATTTCGAGTTATAAAATTTTATCATAACCCAACTCAATTTTAAACAAATGTAATTTAAAACTTTAATTTAACTTAAATTTTGTTTTAAATAAATTTGATTCAATAATATTTTTTGTCAAAATTAGTGGGCCATTATGTTTTTCCTTCCCTACTTTTCACTTTTTGGTTAATTTTAAAGGTTAGTAAATAAGGAAAAAATTAGGACTTGGGATCTCAATATGTTGTTCCATTTATAGACCTAAAGCCCATGTGTTCAACTCATGCATCCATTCCACCCAAAAGGATGATGGCTACTTAAGGAGATTGGCAAGTGCACAATTCAATGAGATGCTAATCTTTGTTGCCTTATTATAATTTTTTTTTAAACGAAGGAATCCACAGCCACTATTCTTTAGATGTGAATTGGATAAACTTTTCATATTGACGCAATAGCCTATAAATCACGTCAATTGAGTACTCTATACTAGACAAGTTTTGTACGACAGGCTCTAACGAAAGAGTGTAAGTGGAGAGATTCAAACACAAGACCTTTTGGTCTCATGCCCTCTCACTTCACCGACTCGATCACCCCCTAAGGGATGCCTTACTATGATTTTCACCATCTTTTCAAAAAGTGAAGATTTAAGTCATAGATACATTCAAATGTTGGAATGGAAAATCTTCTTTCGTCAAATATTACCTTTCATCACTAATACTTGAACTAGTGGAGGATATCACATTTTTTCTATTTTTTAATCTATAATAACCTTTAATAAATATAAGTTCTTCATTGAAAAAATTACTATAAGATTATCTATATTAGAGAGTTATACACAAGATGGTAGATGATTGATGTAGTTTACGTTTTATCAATGCTTTAAAAATCGAACCAATTTGGTTGATTTAACAATAAAAGTTTAAAATTAGCTAACTTTTTTGTTTGATTTTTAACTTTTTAGTTTGATCTAGTTTAATAATCTTTGTTGTTAAAAATTAACCAGTTATTAATTAACCAGTCATTTTCATAAATTAATCAACTTTTATAAACCACAATAAACTAATTAGTTTTTATTTAACATCATTTTTTAGATAAGCTTTAAAATTTTCAATATATAAGGATCACTTTTTAAATTCTTTAATTTTATCCAATATTTAATCAATTTTATGACGATCTAATATCAGTTGAACTTTTTAAATCTTAAATCTCGATGAGTAGGCCCGTAACTCGATCCGACCACAAGTCGAACGACTAGCCATTTTTATTTTTTAAGCAAAAAATTTCAAAACAACAACATTTTTGACAAAATGACGTGGCTTTGGAAGTTTCAATAATGCCACGGGTGTTCTTGACATGCCTAGTTTTATTACATTTTGACTCGGTATGTATTTAAAGTATAGTTGCAGATTTCACTATTATTAAAAAAAAAGGTAAGATAAGAAATTAACAAACCTTCTGGCTTTGTCCTTTTCTCCTTGTAGCAAGGCATGATTTGGTGCTCTTTGTCTATTTCTTGCTTCTTTGTTGGCATTATCAGGCCATTAACTATCTACCATAAACTTTCATTCTCATACTCTATAAATTGAAGCCTTAAAGTATAAGATTCACATCATAAACTCCCTTAGTTTTTGTTAAGAATGGTAGTAGGTGAGGCTAGTTGGAATTACCGAAAGTATCAAGTACAATTGAGTTTGATAAAATAATATTATTCTGTTATTTTTTATAAAATAATATTATTTTTTATCAATTTGATAATTTTATTTCAATCAGATATTAAATTGACTTAAACTTAAAAAATATATTTTAAAACTTGAATTCAACTCAAATTATAATTAAAATAAAATATAATTCATTTATTTTTATCAAAATTAGTGAGGTTAGATTGTTTTCCTTTCCTTACTTTTCGCGATAAATGACAAAGATAATCTTAGTTGGAATCCCTAGAAGTTTTAAAATAGATTCAAGTTTAATAAAATAATACTGTTTTATTAGTTTTTATAAAATAATGTTGTTTTTATCAATTGAATTATAATATTTTGAGTGATAAAATTTTATCATAACCCAACTCAATTTAAAACAAAAAATATAATTTAAAACTTTAATTTAATTCAAAATTTGAATAAAATAAATTTGATTCATTAATTTTTTTGTCAAAATTAGGCCATCTCTAACTCATTCCTCAAAAATAGAGTAAACTTTCTTTTATTTTAGAGATGTTATAGTGTTTTTTACTCCAATTTATAACTCTATTTTTCATGCCAAAAAGAAATATTGGCATATTATTTTATACCTTTCATTAATGATTATTAAAATTACTTTATAAAATTAACCTAACTTTTTTGTGTGTATATTTTTATTCACAATATTATTATTGTTATATTTTTATGTTAATAAATAATAAATAATAAAATTTCAATTAAAATATAATTTGTTATTTGATAATACTAAATGAACATTTTTAAAAATATAATTTGTTATTTGATAATACTAAATGAACATTTTTAAAAATATTTATTCATAAGTAAATAATT
Organism: Erythroxylum suave; assembly: GCA_027563595.1. Taxonomy (NCBI): domain Eukaryota; kingdom Viridiplantae; phylum Streptophyta; class Magnoliopsida; order Malpighiales; family Erythroxylaceae; genus Erythroxylum; species Erythroxylum suave. Next base: position 3,706,384 of record JAOSBN010000005.1, on the reverse strand, counting down.
ATAAAGTTATAAATATATAATGAAAATTTTATAAATATGAAATTAATACTTAAAACAATTATAAAGTTATAATTATTTAAATAAATATATAATGAAAATATTGAAATATTGTTTTGAATAATTCTAATGGATATTTTTAAAAATTTTGGTTAAAAATATTTATTCACAAGGAAATAATTATAAAGTTATAAATATATAATGAAAAAATTTATAAATATGAAATTAATCCTTTAAATAATTATAAAGTTATAATTATTTAAATAAATATATAATAAAAATATTGAAATATTGTTTAAATAACAAAATATAGAATGAAAAATTAAAAAAGTTTGAATTAATAAAAAAGAAAGGAAAAAAAAGTAATGGATGCTGCTTGGAGGAATACTATAGCTTTCCTCCAAAATGGAAGAGAAAAAAGAGTTGCATTGGAGTGAGTTTTTTCTCCAAATTGGTGTTTTTCTTCCATTTTGGAGGAGGGTTGGAGATGCCCTCAGTGGCCCATGATGTTTTTCCTTCCTTCCTTTTCAGTTTGACTTCAAATCTTTTGTGCTATTTTAACCTCTTCCCTCTAATCCTACAACATCCCATCAATTTAAATTTTATCTCTCTTAATTATTGTATGATTAGATGTTATTCGGAATATTTGGGCACAAGAAAAATGATACATAAGATTTAAAACCTTTCACTTTTTTGTTATTTTTAAAGGTTAGTAAATAAGGAAAACATTTGGACTTGGGATCTCAATATGTTGTTCCATTTGTAGGCCTAAAGCTCATGTGTTCAACTCAAGCATCTACCCAAAAGGATGGTGTCTATTTAAGGAGAATGGCAAGTGCAAAATTCAATGAGATGCTAATCTTTGTTGCCTTACTATAATCCACTAGTAGATTTTCACTATCTTTTCAAAAAGTGAAGATTAAGTCATAGATACATTCAAATGTTAGAATGGAAAATCTTCTTTTGTCAAATATAAACATTTTCTATTTTTTTAAATGTATAATACCTTTTAATAACTATAAGTTTTTATTAAAAAATTACTATAAGATGTTGAAAAAAAAGGTCAATATTGGAAAAAAAGGACAATAACCCATGAAAGTACATAAGTTTATCTTGACAATTTGTGCAAGACAGTGAAATGTTGAGACCATTTCAATTGGCAATTGAACCACAATAGTTGTGTGCCCTAATTTAGGTTACAATCCCAAGACACATGCTCTAGGCTATGAGCTTTTTGTCTACCCTCTAATACCCTAAATTTGTCTTATGAACCCTAGAAAGTGCAAAAAATCACAAGAGTTGGTGATGATGCCAACTAGTATGCAAAATCAAGATCATACAATTGGATGTATGTGACTATAGCATTGTTAGAATACCCAAAGTATTTACAACCGTTGGATTGAGTGATTCTCATTGATACTTACGCCATGGGAACTCACCATAAACATATAAAAAGATAAAGGACAGACATGTCTTTTCATACCTTACCTAAGCTACCCTCAACGATGAATGCTTGAATTCAAAGACCAACCAGAGGATGCCCCAACAGGTCACCGGCCAATGAAAGACGTCTGTCATGAAAGGATTTCAATGACAAGTAAGATTATCATACATCTGGAAAATTTTATTGAAAAAAAGGCAAAGAGAGAAGGAAAGACAAGAAAAGTCCATTATTAAGAGATAAACTAGACAATGAGAGAGTGAGTGAGGTTTTTTGGTCAATATATTTTAAATTTTAGCAAAATTAAAACTTTTTTTTGAATGGAGAAATCTATAGTTGTTATTATTTGGATGTACATTAAGTAAATTTTTGGATTGATGCAATAGTCTACAAATCAGGTCAATCAGGTATTCCGTATTAGACAAATTTTGTAAGACAGACTCGATCGAGAAAGCGTAGATAAGAGATTTAAATATAGGATCTTTTGACCCCATCCTCCCCAACTTCACTAACGCGACCATCCCTTATGTGCAAAATTTAAACCGATCAAATATGATATTTAAAGCTTAAAATATTTATTGATATTAAACAAAAATTGAATAAAATCAAATAATTTGAAAAATAATAAGTTTATTTTAATTTATAAAAACTGAATAATTTATAAAATAATTCAATTAATTTAATTTCATTACAACAAAGATATATAAACGAAATTGGATATAAAATTAAAAATTGAACAGAAAAATTTATGAATTTAAAATTTTTATTACTAAATTGTTGAGCAGGTTAGATTTTTAAATTATTGGTTTTTGTGATTTTAATAATAGAAAATAATGAAAAGACCATTTTGTCCTTTCTGAGGGACAATGACTTTTCATTTTAATATTTTGGGATTTTGTTTTAATTCTTTGAGAGAAAAGTGGAATTTTATTTCTTTATTCTAGATATGGAGGAGAGAAAAGAGAAAAAGGAAAAAGAGGAAAAAAAAGGAGAAGAGAGAGAAATTAAAAAAAAACTAACCCAAAAGGCTCTGTTTTTCAATGGTTGAATTGGGCACAAAACCTCTCATTTGACAAGAAATAGGAATGGGTGAGAACATCGACTGATGGGGTTTGTGGTTTTTGTTCTATCTAAGCTAAAGATGCGATCTTTCTGATTGTTTTTGTGAGTGAGAGACTTAAATCTCGAGCCTTTGATTTGATCGTCGAAGCAAACAAAGGGAGAAAACAGAGCGAGAGTGAGAGAATAAGCTGAAAATGAACGGTGGCGATGAGGTCCCAGCAGCTCCGGCGGGCCCACCGCAGTCTCTGGAGTGGAAATTTTCTCAGGTCTTCGGCGAGCGAACCGCCGGCGAAGAAGTGCAAGAAGGTAAATTTGATACGTATTTGAGGTTTTATGTATAGGTTTCTGTTCATTTGGATCCAGTTGATTTTCTGTGTCTTCACTAGTTTATAAAGGGCTATTTTTGGTTTGTAGATCCGAAACGGATCGTGGGTCGGTGAGGAATCGGTTTTTTAGGTTTGTGGGTCAATGAGTGCTTTTCATTTTTGTTGTGGGGTCTGGTTTGTGATTTGGAAGAAGTTTAGTGATCGATAGAGATCGAGCGTTTAAACAATTTGAGGAAGAGGGAGTGTGGAGAGCCAGCTTGGTCGAGTTAGTGGAAAACTGGATTATTTATTTGTTTTCTGATACTGGTTAATGCAATGTGTTTTTGGTGATTTAACCGGGGCATCCTAGTTGTAAACGTTATAAATTTGGTGGGTTTTATTGGATCTTAGTGATTGTAACTGGGGACTAGTAGCTGATATGGTCTTCTTAACACTTGATTCAGTAATGGTTGTAATCAGGTTTGTGTTTCTGATTTGCTCAAGTGAGTATGATTTCATTTTTGTGGATGATAGTTTTCTCTGTTCTGAAAGCCCAATTTTCATAGTCAGGCATTTAGTGATGATGGTTAAGCTTTTTTTTCTTGCTCAAGTATATGCATGCACATTTGTCCCAGATCTTTCTATTTTGAGCTCAAGAACAATCTAAAATATGAGAAACAGTTACATATTCTTGTAAAGTTTCTATTTTTATGCACAAATCTACTGAATAGAGCAATCTTCCTTTGTGGGTTTTACTTGTAATGTAGATATTTGTTATAAGTGGTTATGAGGCCCCTCCCGAATTGTTCTCAAACCTAGTTTGTGAAAAGATAAGTCTTTTTTTCCCCTGAATTTGGCATACTGACCAAATAAGTTGTTATCAAAGTTGCAACTTCTGATGGAAAAGGTACCTGTCTTAGGCAATCCAACATGATCTGTTAGAAGTGTATGAATGGAAGGATCAATCATTTGGAACTGTTTAATTCTTTTAGAATCTGTTTATAATTAAATAAGCTCTTTTATCGAGATTGCTTGTGTGTCAAGAGGTACCATATTAGAGAAGAAAAATTTGTCTGGAATAAGGATGCTTGGATGGATATCTCCACTTGCTGGTTGCTAACTCTAGGGAGATAGAAAAGTGAGGCATGATTGCAAGTATAAAATGGTTGAGGTAGAATTCAAAGAGTTAATGATCTGGGAAAACAATTAGACGGTTCTGACTTGAGTGAATTGCTAGTAAGAAGTTAGCATGTAGCGTAAAGTGTCACTCCTATAGTCTTCTTGTGCTAAATCTTGGAGAAAAATGTGGAAGAATTCTAACATTTAATGTTTCCAAGAAACTTTTCCATATAGATATGATGAAGGAGCAGTGAGGATGAGTGTGATGTTGGTAGAACTGGAAGGAAATAAAGAATACGCTTTGGAAAGGAAAAGTATGATCGTTTATTGAATGCAAATAAACTAATATAAAGAGTACTGGAGAATCTTACAGACATCTACACTAGTAACAAAAGACAATTCGAGCTGCCTAAACTCCAAGAATATACTTAAAGATAAAAAGTTTGCACACCCTTATGACAATTACTGTAGACCTATTTATAGACTTGAGTCCTAGAGACCTAATTGTAGATAATAACAAATAAGTAAGTAACCCACTTCTACTGAAAATAGGAAACCTAATTGTAGATAACAACAAGTAACCCACTTCTACTAAAAATCAGAAACTAACAACTCTTTCTATTTTTCCTCTAATAACTGCAAACTAATTACATTATCTGCTCTTGACTTGGTCTTCTTGCGAAAGTACGTCTTTAGTGGTCTATGAGATGTCATAAAGATAATCTTATGAAGACTAAATTTGACAAATGACATTATCATTGGCTAGTTTCTTTTCTTTTGGATGTTCGGTTTGCAGGAGATATTTCTTCTGAACACATACATTGGGATGGATGATCTTGTATTGTAAATCGGTCATCTGATATTTTCCAGCCCAGGAATTTTATGATCTACGAAATCTATGTACATCCTTTTGTGAAAAAGATAATAAAAATGTACTCTTTTTTTTCTTGTTATGTGTTGTCTTAAATATGTAAATATTGTTTTGTGTATACTTCTGCAGTCGATATTATTTCAGCCATTGAATTTGATAAAAGCGGTGATCATCTTGCTACTGGTGACCGTGGGGGGCGTGTGGTTCTCTTTGAGAGGACAGATACAAAGGATGTGCGTCCCTTCTTTCTCATAGGCTTTTTCTTAAATTTGAATTTTGTGTATGGTTCCTTAATTTGATTTTGGTGCTGCAAGTGGCCAAGTTTAAGGATATTTTTCTCTATATGCTACAGCATGGAGCATCTAGAAGGGAACTAGAGAAAACGGAGTACCCAGTTAGCAGGCATCCTGAATTTCGCTATAAAACAGAGTTTCAGAGCCATGAGCCTGAGGTGTGATTTTCCAGGGTTATTGTAGATGCACTTCTTACATGCTATCTTTTTACTCGACACTGTCAATATTCATGCTATGTTCCCATCTATTATACCAGTTTGATTATCTCAAGAGTTTGGAAATAGAGGAGAAAATCAACAAGATCAGATGGTGTCAAATGGCAAATGGTGCTCTTTTTCTTTTATCTACTAATGATAAGACTATCAAGTTTTGGAAGGTAAGGAATGGTCTCTTGGAAGTTCTTTTTTAACTTTGTGAATTTTGATCGAGATAATGATTGACTAGTTCTGAGTCCATTATGCATTTTCTTCCATATGTAGAGTTTCTTGGCATTGTAAATGTATTTGTGTGCTAGTGTTGGGTTAGGAAGCAAAAATATTTCACCAAAAAGGAGATTTATATAGGTTAGGGGTAAGGCATGAATGGTCCATAGTGGGCCCGAATTATGCTGACATCATAAAAATAGGGTAACTGCAACCTATTAATGGTGCATCTCTGTACTATTGACAACAGTGTTTCAGTAGATGGGGTCTTGGATAATGAATTAGGGACATACAGAATCGAATTACTTGTATGAGATTCTCTCTTTAACATCTGGGCTTGTAAGTGCATCATGATTATTGGAAACTTTGATGCTCTTAACCTGATTTTTCTACTGTGTAGCACTATTTAAACCTTTTTGTCTACTGTTAGCTGTTTACTATCAAAATTACATCTTTCATATTATCTGAGAATTGTACAGGTCCAAGAAAAGAAGGTCAAGAAAATTTCTGAGATGAATTTGGACCCCTCAAGCGCTGTAGGAAATGGTAGTGCTGCTAGTTCAAGCAACTCAAATAGTGCCAGAACTTACCTGGAAAATGGAGGATGCCCAGACAGGCTATACACTTCACTGAGCAATGACTTTGCGTTCCCATCTGGGGGCATTCCATCACTGCGTCTACCTGTGGTAGTTGTACTTGGAACTTTTTTTACCATGTTATAGTTGTTCTATCTTTATTTGACCATTGAGGTATATTTGAGCATCCTCCCACCATGTACCTCAAGAAATGTACCTTTCTGCTTTTGTTGATAGCTAAGGTTCCTCTGAATGGTTTGCAACATTGGCAATGGCTATCAGCCATTCATAATCATCTTTTTTTTTTTTTGAATAAGGTGGAATTAGATTTTAGTTACTTGGCTGAGCTTGTTGAAGTCTGATCCCTCATTTTACCGTTTAGGTAACTAGCACTGAGACTAACCTTGTGGCCAGATGCCGAAGGGTGTATGCTCATGCTCATGATTATCATATCAATTCAATTTCGAGCAACAGGTGATTCTATGCCTTTTTTCTTTAGAGTTACTTTGTTCCTTTGGCAACGATATGATCCTAATTGATAATTCAAAAAATTGAAAATAACATAGCCACCGGAGTTTTTATAGTTGTGGAAAGTAAAACCAAAAAGATAATAATGATACAATAATTTCTAATGTCCAAATAAACATTGATAAAGATGAATCATGTTAATTCAACACCTTTTTTTGTACTTTTTTGTTTTCTTGGCTTTTTAATAACCTTCTTTTTGGGTGTGTGTATAATGTTCTTTTGAGTGATAAACTTGTCATCTGTATGAATTACAGTTTATAAGCTCTTAGGTTTGAGTTTGTAATGCTTTACTGATTATGCCACTTCCTCTCATTTGTTCCAGTGACGGTGAAACTTTTATATCAGCTGATGACCTGCGAATAAATCTTTGGAACTTGGAAATTAGCAACCAGAGCTTCAATATTGTAGATGTGAAACCTGCAAATATGGAGGATCTAACTGGTAAGCTTTATGCCTTTTAAATTTTCATCAGCCTTTGTATTGTGGATGTATAAACTTGTTAAAGTTTTATTCCAATTTGGTAGCTCTGGGACTTGGTATTTGTGTTGGTTTTTCCCTTCTCATGTTCTTCTCTTAATTCCCCTTCCTTGAACTTTTTAGGCTTTTACACGCAACAACTAATCGTAAATCCAGCTGCTGCATACTTTGTATTCCATTTTGTTGTCTATGTTTCTTTAAACTTCCACACAACTTATATTGTAGGCATAAACTACTATTAAGCTTTGCCTGATCGATTGTTTGTTTCTTTTGCAAGATCTTCTTGTTTGTCATGAATCATCTGACTATGAATCTATCTTCTTTTATTTTTACAGAGGTTATAACTTCGGCAGAATTTCATCCCAGCCATTGCAATACATTAGCATATAGCAGTTCAAAAGGCTCAATCCGACTAATTGATTTACGGCAGTCAGCATTATGTGATTCTCATTCCAAATTGTAAGAGCTGTCAGTTATTTCCCTATGGCATTCTATAGGTGCATAGTTAATTATGACAATTAGATGGCTAGTATTGGATAAGAAGGCCTCCCTCAATAATTTGAAGTTTAATCAGGGACAAGGTCTTAACAAACTTCATTTATGTGGCCATTTACTTTCTTTTCTACGAACTGGTTAGTGATGTACCATTTATACAGGTTTGAGGAACAGGAGGCGCCAGGATCTAGATCATTTTTTACAGAGATAATTGCTTCAATATCAGATATCAAATTTGCCAAGGATGGAAGACATATACTAAGTCGTGATTACATGACTCTCAAGGTTTGACCATTTATGATCATATTTAGACAAATAACATTTCAAGACATGAAAATAACTCATCTTAATTGTCTACCTAATAATGGCTCAGCCCTTCCATCTAATCAATTCCATGAAGCTGTGCATTCATTCTTGTATTTCAGGCGCCATAAGGAGTATTTCTGAATGGATTCCCTGTTGAGATGTATTTCAGCTATGCCTCCTCACTTATCTCTGTTTTTTTTTTATTTTTAGTTGTGGGATATCAATATGGATTCAGGACCAGTTGCAACCTTCCAGGTTCATGAATATTTGAGACCTAAGGTTAGATTCTTTACTTCAGACAAGTCTGCGATAAAGATGCTGTTGGTGTCATGTCCACACTGATCTTGACATCTATTAAATGTATCCAGTTGTGTGACTTATATGAGAATGACTCAATCTTCGACAAATTTGAGTGCTGCTTAAGTGGTGATGGATTGCGAGTGGCAACAGGGTCTTACAGGTATTTGCTATCCGTGCACTTGTATGTTTACATCATTCTTGGTGTGAACAACCTTGTACATGCAGTTTGACGTTTTTATTTCATGCGAGTTCAGCAATCTGTTTCGTGTTTTTGGTTGTGCCGCGGGAAGTGCTGAGGCCACAACTCTGGAAGCCAGTAAAAATCCAATGAGGTATTTTCGATAATGCGCATCTGACTGATAATAAGAACCATTGCCAAACCGAGATAGCTAATCAATTTCTCAAACTCCATAATTTTTAGGAGGCAAGTTCAGACCCCATCAAGGCCTTCCAGATCCCTAAGCAGTATAACACGTGTTGTAAGACGGGGTCAGTTCCTTCTTATTGCCTCCTTTTTACACACTTCACAAATTCAGATTCCTTCCCCTTTCTTTTTTCTTATTTTTGTTGAATTTTTATCATGTGAATTTGGGGAAACTTGGCAGGTGCAGAAAGCCCAGGAGTAGATGCAAATGGGAATTCTTTTGATTTCACTACTAAGTTGCTGCACCTAGCATGGCATCCTACCGAAAACTCCATTGCCTGTGCTGCTGCTAACAGCTTGTACATGTACTATGCTTAAAAAAGGTCGGAGAAGAAATGTATCGCTAGTTAACACTTTGGTTGCTATTGGAGAAGATTTCTTTTCCTTTCCCACCAATGAGTTAGGTGGAGGCTACATGGATTCACATTTCAAGTGCTCCTTCAATCTGTAGCACATGCTACTGTATGTATCAGGCTCCAGAGGTGACTCTTAAAAAATTCGGTGAGGAAGAAACTCACCATTATTCTCTGGTGGGCAGCTAGATTCTCTCGTCTCCATCCATCCTTTGTCCCCTCCTCCTAACACCCCCTTGAAATTCCATTTTCCCTTTTTTTCCAATATCTTCTAAAGATAGAAGATGTTTTTTTCTGAATTGTGTTGGGTTGAAGTCTAAAGAAAATGTGATTGTAGTAGCTGTTCAGCAACACAAACTAGAAAGGATGTTCAAATATTTGCCACTAGGTCTTAAGGGAAATGTAGCATTTTACTCAAAATCTTGGTGGGAAGGAGCTGTTGAAACTTGCACTGCATTGTTTAATTGATTCTTTGTCATGCATTTAACTTTATCCCTTAGTCCCTTTTAAGGTAGATCTAGATCTTCTCTTTTTTGGGTAATTCGTTTGTTGTTGATTCTTTGTCATTAGGCCTACCAAGTAGACTACTTTGAATTGCAAAACTTAAATCTCATTCATGGGGGAAAGGATGTTTTTAGTTTCTGCAGCTAGTCTTTTAGTTTTTGTTTGTAGTTTCTACTGTTCTTTTTGACTTGGAAGGACCAAATAAATGATTTGAGTTGAACAGTGTAATCAGTTCCGAATCATTATCTTATCCTTTTCTTTAATTGCTTAGTCCCTGTTGAAGTGGGTATTACCCATTTTTCATGTTCATTAGTAATTTTTTCTTGAGCTTGAAGGCAGTCAACCTTTTTTTCTTGTGTGACCATGACTTGAGTTAAAAGATGCCATAGTAATATGTAAAGGCTTTGCCTCTTCGCTGGACTAAAAGATGCCATAGTAATGTGTAAAGCTTTGTCTCTTCGCTGGACCAAGTCCTGTACATATACGGTGACCTGAAGCTCGTGTTTTTTCGATTTCCAGCTCCCGAAGACTGGTTCTTGTTTTTAGTTCTACATTCAGGGAAGCTCTTCTTTTGCAGGTTACTGACAGATTCATAGTTCTCATCTGCAAAAACATATATAAAAGTTTTCTTTTTCTTTAACCATAAAAGCAACGCTAAATGTACTGTTTCATTTTCACACAGAAATGATACATATCCCTTGAGGTATGCAAAAGTGAAAGGCTAAAACCTTATATCACATCATTATTCCTGTTCCTCTCAACACCAAAATCCCCCTTTTCCTCCTCAATCATCACACCTAAACAAGATGATAAATTAAAGGTGATAATGGATCGAGATTATCTTGACTGTTGAGTTTGATTGAGCCATTTCAAAGACTTAAATTGGCTTTGAACTGTGTTTTGATGTAATTGATCAATATGATAATGCTAACATGATCTTAGTTTTTTTAAATATACAAATTTGAATGATATCGTTTTAAGATAAAATTTTGGGTTGTTAAGTTCGGCCGTCGTTATTTTTATAATTAATATTTTAATTATAAAGTGATTATGGCTAATTAAATTTAATTATAGAGGTTAAGAGTATATTAGGCTTTTTCCACCAACCTTTAAGCTCAAAGAGTAAGTCCAAATTGGTTTCCAAAAACGAGAACTCCTATTATCTTGGAGAGAAGACAAGAAGTTATAGCAGTAATAGTGAAGTTGTTAGTTTATCTTTCCATACACTTGTTTTTTCTTTCAGGGCTGAAGCCTCCTTTTCCTTCCTAAGCATTCATTCTCACACCATCATAAACTACAGACATTGATCAAAGGTAATGTATGTGCTTCATAGGATCCCATGCTCATTACGACATGTACAAGATTATATGCAACAAGTTGTATTGTCTGTCTCCTTGGAGATTATGAAACATATTCCTTAGGTTAGGTGTCTGATCTTTGAGAATGTTGTGTATGTGTGTGTTGGATGATATGAAATATTAGCCATGAATGAAAGCTTCTCAGTAGCTTTTAGTGCCTCTAGGTATTGCTATAGAACATGACCCTTGAAAATTCCATCTTGATTCTTGAAAGGTAGGCTGCAAATCTTTCTTGTCATCATCACTTTCAATGGAAAATCCGATTTTTTGCCGGGTTTTTATGGACCATCCCTTGGGAACATTGGAGAACAATATTCAAGCTTGGCAATCTGGAAATTTTGATTGTGATGACAAATTGGGATTGTCAAACTACCATTTTTGTTATTGTATGATCAGATTCAGAGGGACTGATTGAATTCTGAAAAGTTCAATTTGTATAGGAAGTAGTGATCTTAAACTTGCTATAACTAGAAAGCCAATTGTTCTTAAATCTCCCATCAAAAGAACATATCTTTTGTCAATTACACCTCTTGGTTTCATTTTGTTTTCAATGTTTGCTTTCCATTTTTCATCAAGTCACTGGGACAGAAGCCTGATTTTCTTGGAAAGTTTGGATTTTTCTTTTCTCTATGGTGATATGTTCCAAAACCAAACTTCTTCTCACTTCAAGTTACAGAACTTATGGCGTCCAAGCTGCCTGTGCTGCAATCTAAGGCCATTCAAGTGGCATCCATGGCAGCAAAATTACCAGTTTTCCAACCCAAGGCAATGAGTGAAGCTTCAAAATCTGCAGCCAAGCATGCACGTGAATACTACAACAAGTTGTTAGAACAAAACAAGCAATATATCCAAGACCCTCCAACTGTAGAGAGATGCAATGAACTTTCTAATCAACTATTCTACACTCGCCTAGCCAGGTAATGCAAAATGTACCGAATTTTTTGGCATCTGCTTGTCAGTTTTATGTCAGTAATTTATGCAACTTGTTCTAATCTGCAGCATTCCAAATCGTTATGGAGCATTTTGCAAGGAGCTAAACGACCTCAAAATTTACGTCAAAAGCAAGCCCAGGATCACTTTAGATAATGCTGGGATTGCTGCTCTTTTTGGAGTGGAGTGCTTTGCCTGGTTCTCTGGTGCTGAAATAATTGGCAGAGGATTCACTGTTTTTGGTTATCATGTCTAGTTTTCGTTCCATTTATGATTTCTGCAATATTGGCTGGTTCTTGAAAAATAATCTTACCAAATCCTCGTGACTTGTGTCAACTATCCATTGCACTTGCAAAATAAGATTCAGAACCTTGCTGAATAAAGTTGATTCCTGACAAATTTCAGTATGCTGCAATTTGGTTTCGAACTCTGGACTTTTAGGAGCTAAGCTTGAGTCATATGTATTACAGTGATAGTATCACATGCAAAAGTTTGTTTTCTACAAGATTTAGAACCTGGCTTGATAAAGTTGACTCCTGACAGACTTCAGGATGCCGCAATGTGGTTTCAGACTCCGGATTTTTAGGAGTTAAGCTTGAGTCATGCATTTACAGTAACAATATCACTCGCAAAGCTTTGTTTCCTGCAAGATTTAGAACCTGCCTTAATGGAGTTGAGTCCTGACAGAGTCCAAGATGCTGCAATTTGGATTCGGACTCTGGACTTTTAGGAGCTAAGCTTGAGTCATATGTATTACAGTGATAGTATCACATGCAAAAGTTTGTTTTCTACAAGATTTAGAACCTGGCTTGATAAAGTTGACTCCTGACAGACTTCAGGATGTTGCAGTATGGTTTCAGACTCCGGATTTTTAGGAGTTAAGATTGAGTCATGCATTTACAGTAACATTATCACTCGCAAAGCTTTGTTTCCTGCAGGATTTAGAACCTGCCTTACTGGAGTTGAGTCCTGACAGAGCAAGATGCTGCAATTTGGTTTCGGACTCCGCATTTTTAGGAGTTAAGGTTGAGTCATATGCATTTAGAGTAATATATCACTTGCAAAGCTTTGCTTCCTGCAATATTTAGAACCTGCCTTAATGAAGTTGAGTCCTGAAAGAGTTCAGGATGCAGCAATTTGGTTTTGGACTCCGGATTTTAGGAGTTAAGCTTAGTCATATGCATTTACAGTTACAGAATCACTTGCAAAGCTTTGTTTCCTGCAAGATTTAGAACCTGCCTTTAATGAAGTTGAGTCCCGACAGAATTCAAGATGCTGCAATTTGGTTTCAGACCCCTGATTTTTAGGAGTTAAACTTAGTCATGCATTTACAGTAACAACATCATTTGCAAAACTTTGTCCCTTACAAGATTTTGACCTTGCTTGATAAAGTTGAATCCCGACAGATTTCAGAATGCTGCAATTTGGTTACCAACTCCGTAATTTTAGGAGCCAAGCCTGAGTCATATGCATTTACAGGACGGCATTTGACAATAAACTAACCTGCATGGACAGTTCTGTGCTCTGAAAGTTACTCTTTGATGTGTGAATGTGACACTGGCCAAAAGATTCTGACGTTTCCTCGTGATTCAGAGACCAGAGACATAAACCAAGTCGTATTCGTTGAAATTTTCACCTTCCTGAAATGAAAGCTTTGATCTTTGGGCTCTGGCTGACTCATTTCAGTCGGTAAGTAAATCACATAGCAAACATGTGGCTGTGGAACTGTGGTTCAGTTTGACATTTTAGCTCAAGAAGTGTTTGGAATGTGGACTAAATTAAAAAAAAAAAAATTTGTTCGAAAGTCTAATCATAAATATAATTGCTTCTTTAACTCAATCCGATTCATTCGATCCGATCTTATAACGGAACCAGATCCTTTGCATCTACTACTCTGTATTAACTCTGTTTCACGATATTTCCTCTACATAAATATGTGGGATTTATGTAAGATCCACAGAAATATATAGATGAGATCGCTTGGAACAGAGTTGATACAGAATAGTGGGTACAGAGGATCTCATCCCTCTTATAATAAGATCGAAAAACTAGTTGAATTGTTAACAAACTAATCCGATCTAATTCGAAATTAATAAATTATGTTTAAATTGATCAGAGATTTAAGTCAAATTCAAATTTAAGAATTAACTTTGTAAGACATTTTTTCTGCTAAGGGCAATTTTGTAATTTTCCATATAGTGGACAGTTATTAATTGTAAATTTAGTTTTTCAATAAATTATCGATTAAGCTACGTAATTTGATCCAGATAAGAGTAATAAAGTGACCCAATAAATAATCTAGATTAATGGGTCTAAGAGAATTTGCGTATTGAGAAAACCGTAGAATAACCTAAACTACGTGCTGGAGAATGCTTTTTATAAATGTCAAGAGAGATTAGAACTTGTTTGATGCCCGAAAACTTCTTCAAAATTAGATATAGAACCGAAATCAGTTATTCTGTATTCTTTCATTTTTAATCCCTTCATTTACGATAAACTTATCTAATTTTTAACTAATTCAACCAAAAAAGACCAAATTCAATTAGACCAACCTCAACCCGCAGAACTAAGCATCGAATCGAACTCGGCCATAGGCCATAGCCAATTGCCGTCCCAACTTACAAAGAATATGACAGGAGGGATTGAATAAGAAGCCATGCTCTTTGTTAAATTGGTGTCAAATCCAATGCAGATATGAGTCTAGTCAGGAATAGCATCTGCTGAAAAATTCAATCCTGCCCAGACACATCAACTTGTTTGCACTTGGCACGTGGAACGATGGAAGTTGAACTTAACCTGCAAGTAAGCCTTTGGTATTGGAATGTAACTTATCTCCATTTTAGAATATATGCTTTTGATTATTCTCTGCATTATTATCTGAATAAGAATATTATTCTTTTTTTCATTTTTAGTAATTATATATATTTAATAAAAATTTAATCTATTTAATGCAAGGAAAATTCAATTTTTGTGTATAAAAAACACTTAGATATACATAAAAATATTTATAATCTTGGAAAAAAATCAAGTTGGGCTCAATTTAAAATTAACGAGTCAAATTTAATTTAATCAGATTAAAATTTAGATTTTTTAATATTCAATTGATTATAACAAATGATTTGTCTCTAGGGGTGGTCAAGTTGGTAAAATGGGGAGGCTTAGAGTCAAAACGTCCTATGTTCGAATCCCCCTATCTGCACTCTTTCGATTGAGCTTGTCATACAAGACTTGCCTAGTGCGGAGTATCTAGTTGGCGTGATTTATAAGTTATTACGATGATGACAAGCCAAAATGTCAATTCATATCTGTATCGTGCATCACATCAAAATCTACGTAAATTTGTGGATGATATTTAATAAAATAGAGTCGGAACAGAATAATTAGAACAAAAAATTTGATATAATTCACGGCACGGATATGAATTGACATTTTTAACCTACTAAAGTGTGTATATTATTATTGTTGTTGTTATTATTATTGTAGCATCTTTTTATTTAATATATTATATGCATAAAAGCGTGTTGAACTTAGACCCCTCTTTAAGTAACGTGTTGCAACACAACATAGACCCACTGCCCATTATGCTCCCTCGTGTCCAAGCCCCAAGTGTCAGTGTCCCTGCCATCTTCGTTGCATCCTCAGTCCTCATCCCTCCACGTTTTAATGCACCACCAATGTTAGATCAACATTTATAATCATTATCAATTTTTAAAAAATTGCACGATGTTTAAGGTTTAAATTTTTAATTAATTATAAATTTAATAAATAGTAAAAAAGAATAAAACCAATGAATTTAAATAAAATTAAAGAAATTAATATTTAATTAAAACATTACTAAATAAAAATTAATTATTTACTTAATTTATAAAGATTGACAGGATAATTAATAAATCACCTTATTTTTAATAATAAAATTTTAAAGATAGATTGAAACAAAAAATTGAATAATTCAAAATTTTTGTAATTGAATTAGTCAAATTGACTTATTTTTTATTATTAATTATTATTTAACAATAACAACAACAACAAAAAAACTAGTATGAATCTCGTTAATACGCAAGATCTGAAGAGGTTCAGTAATATGCAGTTTTACTTTTAGCCAGTAGAGACGTCGTGGATATATCGAAAATTTTATTTAATAAATCAAATGATATATTCGATTTTAAGAAATTATTGAAAATTTAATAATAATTTTAATATAATTTCTAATATTTATTAATGGTTGATAAGTTTTGGTGACTGAATTTTAAGTCTCTTTCATCGACCCATTTAGCATTAAAAAACCTTAAATTGATTAAACTAGTCAACTTTTCAGTTTGATTTAATCTAATAATATTTGTTTTAAAAATTGATTAATTTATTGATAAAATTTCCAAATTAATAAATTTGTATAAACTAAAATAAACTGACTAATTTTTATTTAAAAATTTTCAATTAAACTTTTAATTTTTCAATAGGTAAAGATAATCTTGTCTCTAATTCTTTAATTTCATTCAATCTTTAATTGATGTTATAACGATCTAATATCCTATTGAGCTGAAATTTTTTTATCTTATCAGCTTAATGGCCCTGTTTGGCAATCGGCTGATTGCATTAGCTGTTAGCTGATAGCTTATTCTATCAATTAATTTGACCAACGGATTGTATTAGCTGTTTAGTATTAACTGTTTATGTGTAAAATGACTTCTACGGACATGACTTAAAAAAATATAAGGAAAATCAATTTACCTTGTCCATGCAAATTTGATTTTTAACAATTCTCATTAGTCTAAGTATGTTCAATTATATCCAAGAGGTTGTGTATTGGGGTTGAATGTATCAAAATAGAAGTTATTAATTGATGTATTAATTTACATATAATTATTTTTAATAGAAGTATAATAATTT
>JAOSBN010000005.1:3623876-3681250 GCA_027563595.1 Erythroxylum suave | reverse complement strand
CTAATTGTTAATTAATTTTATAAATAAATAAAACTTATATTTCAACAATTTATATTAGCAAAAAAAGTTGCAAACTTGCTCTCTCATTTATTACATAAGAAAAGGTATAATTGGGTTTTAAAGATTAAATAGTTAACTTGTTAATGAAAAAGCTCCTCTACATGAGCTTTTTCATTTTTGGCTGTTTGGAGACAAACAGCTAATTCTTCAGCTGTTCACCAAACAACATTTATAGCTGTTTGAAGAGTCAAACAGCTGAAGCATGCCAAAATAGCTGATTGGCAGTTTACCAAACAAGGCCAATTTCTTTTTTTTGGTTAAACCACCTAGTATTTAGTGCCACATGGGCAATTGACTAATTCGGATTTGATACGTGTAGAACTCTTTTAGGCAGCAAAGCTCTCTCTCACGAGTTTTTAAAACGATTCCATTCTGAAGACCCGAACCGAAACCTAGTTAAAGAAGGAGAAGTCCGTGTCACCCCATCGTAGCCCGCGTAAGTTATTAGTTTAATTTTGGAAAGATTAGTGTCACTTAAGTTTCAATCAATAAACTCAAAATTGGAGTTTGAATTCAGGCTTTTTACCATTTTAAAAGACTCTTAAAGAGAACACAGAGTCCTCAACTACTAGATTACCACACTAAGATTATAGTCAAAGTAACATAAAATGTGTGAGGAACCTTTGAGAAGTCGTTCAGTAGATTTAGCTGTCACAGCACTAACAACAGTGCTCATAAACGCGACTCATGTGGGGTACTGCCACGTGTCCTTGGTGACGGCAACGTGAAGTTTTGATCATGATCTCACTCGTCATTTTTCACGGCAAGATTTTCACCAGCAGACGGCCCTGATTTGATCATAAAAATCACCAACGGTCTTCGAGACTTGGAATCTCCAAAATCATGCTCTGCTCTCCTTTGGGTTCTGTCTTGCTTTGTTCATACGCATTATTGGTGGCTTTGACTTTTGAAAGACTCTCGGTTGGCCAGAACTTAATGGGTCATTAATGGAGTAATTAACAATATTCTAAAAATAAAAATAAAAATTACACACATAAGAAAAGAAATTTAAAGTATCAAAATTTTAATTGATATTTATTATATAGTAAAAATTAAATAAATTAAAGAATTTGAAATTCATAAAAATTAGCTTAATTAAAGAGAAGACTATTAAACAAAAATCAATTAATTTATACAAGCACATAATTAATTAATAAATTGACTAATTTTTAATAATTAAAATTATTAAAATAATTCTATACCCACCTTCTTTGGAGTATTTAGGAGGATGAGACCTTGTACCCACTTAAGACAAATGTTGGAAGAATAAAAACATCATGTTCATGTCATTAGTTAGTTAATTAAGGTCTGGTCTAGAGTTTACATATGTTGCTTTTTAACAATTGATTATGTTTAATATTATAAGTGATGTGTCATTTTAAGATTATTTTTATAATGATATTTTACAAAGTTCGTTATCCAAAATTTATTTCCTTGATTGGATTAAAAATTTGAAGTAAAATCACAATGTATGATTTGACATATCATAAACTTTATTTATTCCTTTTGACTAATTTGTAAAATGCCCTCAAAAATCTTTAATAATGCTTTATTTACTATAATTTTTAATAATTCTTTTTATAAAAATGTTAACCTAATTTGGTTGAGTTAGTTGAGGCAGGTCTGAACTGTTGACTATACCTTTAAGTCATTATCATACTCAAATAATCTTGCTAGTACCTTGCAGGGCTCAAGAGGCAGCTCAGTGCTATCACCAAGTATTTAACACTGCTACATTCATAAGTAGGATTTGAATAATTGACTTTACTTAAGTGAAGATCAGCCCCTAATCACTGAACTCTAGTGTTCGGTGGTTTTAATAATTCTTTTTGACTAATTTGTAAAATTCCCTAAAAATTTTTATATAGACTCGAGACTGAAGAGATTCAATTATAGTCAATTTTAGAGAAATTATTTTCGATTAATTCTTTTTCACTAATTTGTAAAATGTCCCAAAAGATTCTGAAAAGATTCAATTATAATCAATTTTATCCTTAATTAATAGAGAAATTATTTTTGATTAATTATTACTAATCGTGGTAAGAAAATAGACAAATTAGCAAACCTAATGTCAATAATAATTAAAAAAAGAAGCATAAACTAAAGGTTTTTGGATAAAATAAAATAATTGGCCTAATGTGTCTTGTCCGTGAAGTCTTAGCCCATCCATACAAAATACACTTTGAGACATAAGGGAGTGAACAAAACAGTGTTGTCTCCCTCTCTCTCTCTATCTCTAACGCGGACGCGCACACACAAAACGAACTTTACTTGATGACTTTGCTGATCACTCTCACGCGTAATCAGCAACAGATCATAATCTTTTTCAGGAATTTCAACACCCGCATATCTCTCTTCCTGTCTTCCACATTCAATTCCTTATCATCTGAACGAAACTCAACTCTCTGGTTCAGGTTTTTCTGCTGAGTTTCAAAAAACTCAAACCCTTAGAAAGGAAAGTGAGAAAAGAAGCAGTCTTTGTACGTTCTACTACATGAAAGTTGTCTTCTTCTTGTGTTCGTGACCTGAAACTACTTGTGATCGCCTCTTTTCCATTAAGGACCATGTGATGGTGTGAGAAAGCTGCAATCTTTCTGCTTCCTTCTGATCTTCGCAGCCCCAAAAGAGCCTTTAAACTTTTTTTCAGATTCTGACAGAAACCCACATCGTAGCTTGTGCAGTCTCTTGTCTTTTAGCTTACGAACTTCGACTTTTTGTATCCAACTCACCAAATCTTAGAAATCCCAGAAAGCTTATAACTTTGAAGACCTCCCTTGTTCATGGTGTGTGTGTGAAGGTCAAGAGTTGTTCATTTTGGTGGTGAAATTTGACAGAAGCAGAAAATGCAAGATCCATCAGCAGCGATGTTCCAACCAACGAAGCCTCCGTTCCCAGAACAAGAACAACTCAAGTGTCCACGATGTGACTCCACAAACACCAAGTTTTGTTACTACAACAACTACAATCTCTCTCAACCTCGTCATTTCTGCAAGAGTTGTCGCAGGTACTGGACCAAAGGCGGAGCTTTAAGGAACATCCCGGTCGGTGGTGGCAGTAGGAAGAACACCAAACGCTCCACAAACCACAAACGCGCCAACCCTGATCAGAATCCTGATCCGGGTCGGGCCAACAGGCGGCTGCCGGAGTCCGCGTCATCACCATCATCAACACCACAAGCCGAGAGTCAGCAGTTGAGAGGTAAGGACAATTCGGGTTCAGGTCAGGGTGAAGATCTGCCTTTGGTATACGGTTTGGATGGTGATCATGATAGGAAGGTATTGGACATGGGTGGGAGTTTCAGTTCTCTCTTGACATCAAGTGGGCAGTTTGGAAACATTTTTGATGGCTTGAATCCAAATGGGTTGGGCTTGAAAATGGTACCATTGGGTGGTTTTGTGGAGGATTTGAATACGGGCTCAAATTCGGACTCGACTCTCCATCCAGCTCGTGGCGGTACTAACCATAACAATCGGAGTAGCAACGGCGGCAGCCGTGGTGATGGTGGTAGCAACAATGAGAGTTATTTGCAAGGCAGTGAGTGGGGAAATGGTAATGGATGGCCTGATCTAGCTATTTACACTCCAGGGTCTAGCTTCCATTAGAGTACATTGGTGAATCACATTTGCTTCTAATTAGCAGCCTGAATGCTCAATTATGGTTCTTTTGGTCTATGCGTTTTTTGAGTGGTCTTTGTTGGCTTTACATATGAAAAAGGAAGAATTTCATGTATATCGAAAAGGGTTTCTTTTCTAATTTCTAATATATTCACTAATTGGAGCAAACTTGTCTTTGTTTAAAATCGAAAACAACTTCTTTATTAGGTAAGGGTAAAATTGTGAACTGTAGAATCTCTCCAAATTTCATATTTAATCAAAGCTCTAACGTTATTGTCATCGTTACGTTATTGTCGTCGTCACGTTGTTGTTGTTGTTGTTGTTGTCGTCTTTTTTCTATAAATTTATATCGTGTGACCATTTTTATGTTGCCTATAGTTTTAATGGCAGAGAGTTATTAGTTTAGTTGCTTCTTGAAGATGGAATTCTCAAATGATATATATATACAAATATATTTTAAAAATATGTAATAATTCATAAATTATTTTTTTGAAGTAAATTATTTTAATGAATTAAAGATTCAAATTTATGTTATGATTTCATTGAAATTAGTAATTACAAGTAATTTTGTCAAAAATTAAATTAAATTAAATTTTAAAAAAGCATGATCATAATAAGAAAATAAACTAATATCTACTTTAATTAAATAGTCTAAAATGGCATTTCTACTACGTAAGAATAACGTTGCATGTTATCGAACCTCGTTAGACCTCGTGATTTAACGAGATTTCAACTTGACGTTGACGATGATGACGTGTCTAAAACAATTTAATTATCTAAGTAAGTTTACTTGATTAGATGTGACATTTTATGTAAATATTTTTATCTGATATATGGTTATATTCAAATCCTTATATTTTAGACAATTTAATAAAATCCCAAGTGCTTAATTAGTATAAGAGCGATTTTTTAATTGGTAGAATTTATAATAATTATTCTTTATCCAACGACAATAATTTAGTAAAAGTCTAGATAATACACAAAATTTGGAAATGTTAATTAATATGCAACTCATAACTAGTAAAGATGTTTTCGATGGACCCACATGAAAAAAATAGATATACATATTAAAATAATAATATAATAATAAAATAAAAAGGCATAAATAATAATAATAAAAAATAAGTACATATAAATAAAAATACAAAATAAATAATATACATAAAACAAGGTAAAGACTAAAAATAAAAAAATAAAAAGTGAATAAATATATAAATAAATCAAATAAGTCAAAATATTTAGGTTAAATAACTAAGAGGAAAGTACAATACATTAATTTTTTAGCCTAAATACAAGACATAACACTTAGAAGGAAAATGCTTAAAAGATCTACAAGAATAAGAAGGACCTTTTTAGGTAAAATCATTTATCCTTATCCTAGCGGGCCAAAATTTTCTATTGAAGATCATAATTTCGGCAAGTTTCGGCGTCCAAAATCATAATTGACTTAATGAGACAAAGACTTTAAATTAAACAATGTTTACAAGGACAGTTATATCTACATTTCACATCAATTATATTTTTAAATCACTAAATAAATTACAATTTTTCTTATTGTGAGCCAAACTTGTAATTTTTGAAGAGAACATATCATCTGTTCCGATTAACTAATTCCTACCTTATTTCACTAAATCTCGTTCACACATTAAGTACACAGTGTTGGAACAGCCTAATAAGAATAGGGTGGTCCGACCCATTTTTGAACGGGGAACTTTCTTTTCTTAGGTGGATAAAATAGGGACATTGTTGCATCAAGTTTAGTCATGTTGTTGGTGTCAAATTGCCCTAATTTGGCTATAAGGCTAGTGGAAATGATAGTAAGTGGTAGGCACTAGGGTTTGGAAATTAGTCTATATTCTGTTTAGTTGATGTGATAAATTGGTGACTAAGTGACTACAAGTTGCTCCCTTCTTTCTTGCTTGTTGGGCCATACACCATAATTATGCTCTAAGTGGACCACTCTTCTTCTGATTTACAGAAATTTCATCAACAACCTTTCACATGCTGTGGGGTCTGCTGCTTAAACTTGATTTCACAAACTGAGAATGTGTCTCAAAGTGATTTGTGAAATCACTAATGTGGGTCCACATTTGAGTGATCAATGGTCCTGATTAAGTTTGGCAAGTGAATGGATGGATGTGATTAAAGATCAAGCTATCCCAGCTCATTGGCCATATTGTGTAACAATCATGACTGGTCCTGAATCCTAGTTGAACTAATTATAGCAACTAAGGGTTTTAAATGAATGCAGATACATACTCCATAGCTGAGAGCCACAGAACTTTAATGCCAAGAAAAGCCCCAATTCATGCTTGCAAATTGACAAAATCTTGAAACCTACCAAATTTGAATTTTGGGGTAGGGATCTATGACTTTGCTTTCTTCCTTCCAACAATTAGTATGGTCTACATCATATGGGATTTATGTGCTTATCTGACTCAACATATCTATTGACAAAGTTGTAGTGACACTTACTTGTACTTTTATGGCTTCAATGTTATCTTGAACATTTAGATGTCAAACTCTTAATAGTTTGTTCCAATAAGCATACTTGAAAATATTACGTTCGAACTCGAATCCGAATTTAACAATACATCTCGGATTATTTTATCATCAAATGTATGGATCAAAATGGTGTTGTATCTCTAAACTCATATAATATATGGTGAAAGATATCTTCTCTTCCTCTACCCAAATTGTAGAAGTGGTCAGGTGAGACTGAAATAAGATGAGATAATTGTTTTAGTGCACATCATAGAAGCTGAATCCAATGAAATCCCTTTTCAGAAAAACAATGTTGATTGGATTTGAATGGATTAATCTTCTATGTTTTTCTTCCCTTTAAAGATAAAAGGAAACAACTTCAGAGAAGGGGGTGGTGATTAAATCAATAGTCCAAAGCTGAGGTTCTATTTTTGGCAAGTAGTGGACTATAATTTCAGAGCTTGCCTTTACGTTGAAGTATCTTCATCCCTAGCTCTTAATTGTCCATTCAAGTTGGTCTCTGCACTATTTTGTCTGGTTGGTGAGGGAAGCTGGGAAGTTTCCTGGAACTTTCAGCTTTAGATCCATGCCATTTGAGGACTCTTAACATTTTCTAGTAATGTTTTACTTTCATTTCCAAACTAAGCATGACCAAAAATTCTGAATCTAGCTCAAGGTTAGTGGATCAAATTAGTTCGAGTTTTAACAAATTTTCTTAGGATAGACCAATAATCTAAAATCGATACAACTCAATTCAAAATCAACAAACCAAACTATATTTGATCAGGCTTGAACTCAAACTTTAAGAGGCCCGAGCTCCATCGCCATCCCTAATCCAAACCCAGAAGCTAAATCAAGAGCTTAGCTCATGTGAGGATGCTTATGATCTCTCTGGATTTAGATTAGTGGATGTCTTAGGCAAATAAGAATAAAGGGTGGAATAAAGTGAAAGGACACAAGTACATCGTGTGTAAACTAATGCCTATAAACTAAAACATCACACAGTTCGACCATCTTAGGTGAAATCTGCATAACACATCGGGATGGCATGTGAAGGTATTGTATTCCACATTGCGGACAACAGGCATATCAGAATCAGAATCAGAATCAGAATCATAAAAGCTGTGGAGTATGGAAAACCAGTCAGCATGAACTACGCAACACTCATAAAGGGTTATTCTTTTAGGTTCTCGCATAACCAGGAAAGAAGATAGGTCCAACAACTTTCCAGGAAGGAACTTTTCAAGTGTACATGTCATTGTCTTTACTCTATGATACCATTCTTATCAGTCTATACTTTGAATTCCCACTTATAGAACCTCCTCCTTTGGTGTAAAACAAGAGAAAAAAGAAAAAAAAAAACATCTTTAGCAGAGCACCTGGCTTACTGCAAATCTCATTGGGAAGTCAGACATCAATTCTAACATACATGTTAAACTTTCTAGTGCAACTTACAACTTTTCGTGCTACAACAAATCCAAGATGATTTAACAATGATGTATAGCGTACAGAAGTGTGAAACATATTTCAGAACAGAGAAACGTGCATACAAATTTTAATTTACAACAAATGCAAATCTGTAAAATCTGAGTTTCCCCCTGAGAATCTGGATCCACTAACAAGGCATCCGTCTCATAGAACCTTTGAATGATACTGGAAAAATCAAAGCAGTTACATGGTCACAGTACGGGCCTTGTACATGCAAATATATGCCATATGCCAATCACCTGAAATTAGAACACGTTCAGTCTCATCAAAAGAGGAATTGTATAGCTACTAAAGAATTTGGCAGCTTGCAACAAATGTTTTAACTATGTGAACAGCTTACCTCCTCCAGAGAGTCTAGAAATATCTTCCTCCCGTTGTGGTATTGGATTATCATCATCATACTCGATCCATTTTCCTGTAAGGAAAAAGAAAGATGTTTAGAGTTTAAAGTTGAATATCAGGACAATCAATTACTGAAGAGCTGGCTCAGAAAACTGACCACTTTCTTGTTTGACCCAAGCAACATAATGCCCTGAATCCGCACTCCTCCCCTTATGAGTCAGCACAGCAACCAATTCGTATACTCCAGTTAAATGTAATTCTTTATCTGATGGAACACCTGAAGGCAGAGGTGTAATATAGGTAACAGAACTTCAGATGATAAAGTTTATAACAAAAAGTCTTGAAACCAGAAAAATCCAGGCAGCATTGGAGAAATGAAAGATAAGACAATTCATAATGAGGCATCTTAAGGAACTGCACTATCAAAATATCCCGTCCACTCCATGTATGCGTCACGATCAGTAAAGTGCCTCAGAGGCACAAGGTATTTTGTAAAGACAAGAAGCAAAGCCACTAACTATTGCCACATGTCTATCATAGGATCTTATGATATATAACTGTTTATTCTGACCAACAATACAGAGCCCAACTAAGGGAAATTTTTGAAAGCATTTACCTTTCTCTGAGGTACCCTTTGATTCTCCAATTCCACTGGATGATCCCTGTAAACAGTATGTATACAAGAAAGACACGTCAGAATATTCACATAATCTTTTGAGTCACAACATCAATGTATGTGTCAGAAAAGCTCAACTATAGGCCCAACCTCTGCATTAGGCATGTTGACATCATTGACCTGTGAACCCGAGTTCTTCTCATTGGTTTTCAAACCAATCTTTTTACCCTCCTCATTTCTTAATATCTGAGAGTCAAGTATGCATGAAACTGCTTTATACACCTGAATAACAAAACTACAAGTGCATAACAACAAAGCAAAACTACCAAATCAATGGGTTCCCTATACCTGACGTGGGGCATCCAATTTTTTGCGAAGATCATCAGAACAGAAATCATAGACATCCAATTCCAAAGGGTAATCCACTTTCTGAAAGAAACAAGTTGCTTGATACTCATAAACTACGTATCCATGCAAGATCTAATTTATCTGTTACTAGTTTTTTACAATAAACCTTAAACCAATGGCTTACAACACAAAGAGATCTGCAGTTACCCGCAAAATTTTAGCCTTCTGATTTGTCTCTCTCTTCCAGAAGAAGCGAACAAACTGAATCGTCATGTACCTTGTAAATTAAATATAGATAGTAAGAAATAATCATCTTTCATCAATAAATCTTACAATCAATCTGAGATTTATGAGAAGAAAGAGAAAAGCGAAAACAAAAAAAGAGAGAGAGAACCATGATGTCAAACAGCAGATTACAGCATGTTAAATATTTCATTAGAAAGAGAGAAAATTGGAGGTTGACATATTCTCTCCTGTCAATCACCGGAAGTAGGATGAAGACAAAATGTTAGAGAAAAAGGCCTTCACATTACCTTGGTAAAGCACTGATACGGGACTCTTTCAAATAAATTGCGCTACGTCCCAAGGAAGGAGAGACCTTCTCCAATTCAGATTTAAGACCCTATGATGTATATAAGTTGGTAAAATATATAACACACTTTGATTAGAGATGTTAAAGAATAAGTAATAGCAACAAATCAATTTCATGAGATAGATTAGTATGTGATCATAAATCCTATATAGTCGCATAACAAGTAATAAAGCAATAGCAGAATCGGTGGTGAACTCCTTTCTAAGAGGAATCTCAGAATTTAAATAACAAAGTAACCACTAAACTCAGTAGCTCTACATAAAAGTCTGCAATAACTTCACGATAATTCACCTCCAAATGGCAGCAAACAGCTTCAATTCAGAGCTTAGGCACGTGTGCATGATTAGAACTAACCACCCACAAATATTCCTAAATTAGGTTAAGGTAAATTAGCTTTAGTAGGTTTATTTCTCAGACAAAATATAAATTGTGTACCAACAAAACCCTAAAGAAAAGAAGGTTATTTGGCAGAAAACTGCCATGAACCAATTTTCTGTTTCATTCAAATTCAAACTACAAGAAACAAGGAAATCTTTTTGGCAGAAACAAAACAATCTTGAAGATATAGCAGAATAATATACATAGAGTTGACATGTGAAAGTAAAACAAATGAAAAAGGAGAGAAACTAGGTTGGGGTCAAAGTCAAAAGCTCAATGATTTCAGAAAATTTATAGCAACTAAAATGAGCCAGCCAAGTGAAACAGGACGAGGACCAATTGCTGAAGGAACATAGAAGGCATTAAACCATAGTGTCTTAATGAGATAAGCATTGACTAACTAGCAAAACTCACATGCTTTAGTCCTTCATGCAAATGGTTAACCTCTTGAGAAATGTGGCATTTAAGTGAGTAAGTTGATTCTGTCTCCGAACTTTCTTCACCACTTTCTTGGCAGTGTAGTCTAACACCAAGCACCGAAAACATACAACTATGTCAAATTTCTTGGCCCTTTTCTTAGCTGAAAAGCATCCACACTCAATTAAAATTATCAAGATAATAGAAGATGTAACAAAATGCTCCAGGTAGAAACTGGAGATAAGTTAGCAATGCACATACCTGCTCATGAGTTCAATGCCAAAAAGTGCCTTCACAGCATCTGGATTTTCACTGCGAGTTTAAAGATTACGAAGCAATAGAGTTAACTTAGATGAATAGCAAGATCTAAACCAGCTGCACAAGACATTATTCAACAATAGAACCGTTATCCATGTAATTTTCCCAAGTTCATCAATGAAAATAGGAAATGGAGCTAATGGTTTTTTATTATAGCACAAACAATACAGAACACTTAAATGAGCCAAATTCCACAAAGATGCCAATAGTTTATGCCGCAAACAATACCAAACTACCTTGGGCTAGGTGATGTGAGAGACTGTGAAAGTGTGTATAAAAGCTGTGTCCAACATTCTTCAGCATCCTGTTCCACATTTTGACACGTAGAAGTCAATGGGAGAAAAAGGCGTAGATCAATAAGTTGCAGAAAATATGTGGATGTTTAAAGAACCTGCTGCATGAAGACACCATTGTGCAACTGACCAAATTGTGGATACTTTTTGCGCAAAACCTGAAAATAAAACATGATAAATAAATGTTTTATGTCTGTTCCATGTTTGCTAGCACGTAAACCAAAATATAACAATAGCCTTCAATATGAAGTTTAATACAGGTTACACAGGAAACAACAGTTTTGTTGTTATTTCATGGCCAAAAGTTCCCGAATTATGAAACATTGTCACAAAAAATCAAGGAAACCTTTTAACACTATTTGTAATCAAGAGAACTTTTAAACAATATCATGGATCCGCAAATGGAATGCTGAATCAAAGTGTCAATAAGTAAGAAAACACCACAAAGTGCATTTCACTTATCGCCCCAAAAGCATGCTTTTTACTAAGAAGATAGTTCTTGTACCACAAAAAGAAAGATAAGCTGGCCAAGAGGTTCTAAAAGAACTTTCTTCTATTTACATATGGCATTCCTAGGAGCCCCTTGCAATAGCAAACATGAGGCAATGCTTTATTTCAGAAAAGAGAGAAAGAGACCATCCAAAACTGCATAGGTGCCACTGGCTTGATACTTTTGTCAAGCTCGTTAAATAGTTCTCGAGTTGCAGCTGTCAACATATGAGATGTCTGATCCAAATCATTCCTTCTATCGGATGGATACCTAAACAAAGTGCATTGGAGATAAGAGAATTAATGAACTTATTTCATCGAAGAGTACATGGCTATTCAGAAAGAAAGAAATCTTACTTAAGTAAAGCAGACTTCAACTCTGGAACAGAATGCAGGCATTGTATTGTAGAATTCATGTAGCAGGTGTTACCTAGATTAAAAAGACCAGAACTATGACCCTGGAAGTGTAAACAAGTACAGCAGTGAGTTGGTAGAGATCAGCAACAAACTGTATAATTAACATAAATCATTTGCAATTTACTTTTAGCTCTGGGACACAAAACTACTACTTAAACTATGAGTTGTCAATCTCGTATACTAGTAGTGCATTGACAGCAAAATTTTACAATTGGAATTTACAAAAAAGCATCAGATGTTAGTAAACAGACTCACTAGAGCAACTACTTGTTCTTCTTCTGGGAGATCTTCCATGAAGACAGGACCCTTCTCTGGGGCCTTCACAATCTCATCAGCAGTTCCCATCATCATAAATCTTTGCCCCTAAAAGATCATTCGGAAATATATTCGATATCAATGTTCTAAAATTTAGAAAATGCAATGCAACAATACCATATAGAAAATATCATGTACCTGCTTCACTCCTACTGTTGACCAATCATCATCATCCTTCATTGTGCAAGAATAAACATAAGAATGAATCATATTCAAATTCTTGAAACAGAAAAACAAAATACCATAGAGGTACCAGTCGAATAAAGTTAGCTAATAATTAACCAACACACCGAGCCAAAAAAAAAAGAAATCATCTTATCACCTTTAATAAGCCACCCTTAACCATAATCTTCTGCCTCTCAGGAGGCACCCCAGTCAAGTCGTACAATTGGCACTTGAAAACATAAGGCGGCAGGCTTGTGTCAATTTCAACCTTCGGGAAAACTTCTTTTTGCCATTTTACACTTACTGCAATATGATAGCATAAGAATAATTTCCAAGATTAAATATAAAAATTGCACATTAATGTCATACTGGATTCCTAGTAAGTCGTAAATTAAAGAAGAAGGAACAGAAACATAGATGTTATGCATCAAACAAACAAAAAAACAATATTTCGAGCCTTTTTTGTTATTCTACCCAGATTCAGGACGAAGTCTGAAAATTCCCACAGCACTTATATAAGGTTCATGATTCATGAGGGACAGCATAAGCACTTAAAGCACACAACGACAAAACAGCAACTCCATTAAATAGTATATCTTTCCAAAAAAAACAAAAGCAATAGCACATCTGCAACATTTAAACAAACACAAGATGCATGTAGAAATTTCTCCAAGCACCAAAACACTTCCAACACAAGCAAGACACGACACAAGTGAGCTATTTCAATCATCAAAATCCATAGCCACCTAACAGAACTCCATAATCACCTATGACCTAGTTCGAGAAACACAAAAGCAAGCCCTAAAGATCCAAGATTTCGTAGCTACATTTAACCTATAACTGCCCCATGTTAACATACAACTGCCACAAATCACCCCCGCCATCCCACCAAAAAAACTTTTATCAATAAGGAGTTAATCAGAAGAGCAAGATCACCTGTAAGCATGACTGATGGGTTATCAAAAGATCGAAAGCGAGAAAAAGGTTTCGCCTTTATGCTTTGCTTGAAGAAATCGAACTAGGCTCTGAAGGTCTCCAATGGGTTCTGATTTCTAATTTTATACACGAAAAAGAGGTGTCCGGGTACGGATCCGGTCCGGATCTTACCGTGCGGTACGATTACACATTTTGGTCAAAGGTTTTTCAAAATAAGGTAAATTATAATTTTAAAAACATCAAAATTGATATTAAAAAATTAAGTATAATTAAATAATAAATTTAAGCTTATTTATTTTTTTAATTTTTATGTATTTCACTTATATTCCTCTAATTATTTATTCATTTTAAAAAGTTTATATTTAAAATGAAAAGGAGTAGATTTATTGGATTAATAAAAACCTTTTAAATATAATTAATTATTTCTTTTAAATTTAAAATATAAATGCATAAAGTATAATATAATTTCCATAATTATTTTTGTGTATATATATATACATATATATATATGTATTTAAGATTTAATTTTATCATAGAATTTTTAATGATTTATATATCATTAATAATTTTATTATATAACTTAATTTAATTTAGAACTACAAAATTCTCTTTTTTTTAAAGAGATTATATAAAAATTTTGTTTATAAATATTTATTACATAGTTTAATTTAATTAATTGAAATATTGTTTTAATTTGTTTTTAATAAAAAATAGAAAGACAAAATGATCCTTCTCCACTACTAGCCAAAAAAATTGATTCCCTACTCTCTCTCCATCAATCCCAATTCTCTTCTTTCAATCCCTAAAATCAAAATTGCGCAATCAAAATCATTACTTTCGCATTACCAATGTACGGTGGCTCGTCCAAGCTAGGTGGTCGGGGGGGCGGCGGCGGCGGAGCGGGGAGAGGGGCCGGCGCCGGCGGCGGCAACAAACGCCTTCCCTCGTCGTCCTTCCCTCCGCCGCCGCCTCATCGACCCTCCTCGACCATCTCCGGGCTGTCCCTCGGTTCGAAGCGCTCTGCCGTAGGTGCTAGTTCTACTGCGGCGACGGAGGAGACGTTCTCTCTCATGCCTGGTAAAATCGCGTTTGGGATGATTATAAGGTTGGCGCCGGATCTTGTGGAGGAAATCAGAAGGGTTGAAGCTCAGGGTGGCACTGCTAGAATTAAGTTTGATTCTGTTCCTACTAATCCAACCGGAAATGTGAGTAAATTGGTGGCTTAATGAGTTTAATGCTTGGTTTTAGACTTGGGGTTACTTCTGGTTTATTCATATTTGATGGAATAGTCATGTAAAGTTGTGAACTTGATGCTTAAATGTTTTTGGTTTTGTATATAGTATTGGTGTGATATGTATTCTTTTGGTTTGATGGTTACTTTGTGCAACTCATTACTGTATTGAATTGGTTAAGCTTGCTTTTGTAATATCTCACTTGGATTTCGAATCTTGGATTTTGATTATGCTTTTTGCAATTCAATGGTCACCAGACTCCTTAGAGGATACACATAGTGGGAATGAATGGGTTACTTCAGAATTGCAGGTTTATTCATAATTTGATGGAATAGTCATATAAAGTTGTCAATGCTTACTTGTTTTTGGTTGTGCTATGTATCGGTTTGGTTTGATGGCTACTTTGTGCAATTCAATGCTGTATTGAAGTGGTAAAGCTTGCTTTTGTAATATCTCACTTAGACTTCGAATCTTGGATTTTGCTCTATGGTTTTTGCAATTCAATGGTCACCAGACTCCACACAGGATACACACACTTAGAATCCAACCGGCTAGTAGATGAGGATCTTCTTGCATCATCATACTCCTTACTTCTACCTCCTTGCCATCAGGACAGACCAAAACTGTGGCTTTTAATGTTATGTCATGCTTGGCTTTAATGTGCTTGCTATAATTTGTGACCAATGACACATAGTCTCTGAAAACTGAAAGAAGAGTTGACTGTGATTGTGCAAGATGACGAAGTTTTATCTTGACGTTAATGGAATTGGATGCCTAGCAGAATGATTTTAGAACAAATGTAAATTTGGGCGGTTGACGTTGTGTCAGGTTATTGATGTGGGTGGAAAAGAGTTCAGATTTACGTGGTCAACAGAAGTTGGTGGCCTTTGTGACATATATGAAGAACGTCAAAGTGGTAAAAATGGTAACGGTGTACTTGTTGAATCTGGGGGTGCATGGCGCAAGGTGAACGTGCAGCGCGTCTTGGATGAATCAACTACGAACCATGTTAAGATGCTTTCGGTGGAAGCTGAACGGAAGTCTAAATCCCGCAAGTATGTCACTTGTTGTTGACATGTTTAACTTTTGAATCTCACTGCTTGTATTCATTTACTATATATATGATATATATGATGTAGGACGAGTAGAGAACAAGACAGGACTAATGGCGATGAAAATTGGAATATGGATTCGTTTTCTGGAAGCATAATTCTTAGGATACATAAAACTAATAGCCTCACACCTATAATATCGCCTACTTTTTCCATATTCTAATTTGATGGAAACTGTAACCATGACCTGTTTTTCTTGAACTTGAACTCTTAACATAATTAACATGATTAAGAACTCGTGACATGTCTAAACTTCTAAACATAAGAAGAGGAAAATGAATGTGTTGTGAATAGTAAAGTTTTGATACCCTATCTGGTAAGCATAGGCATCAAATGCATTTAATCTGTTTACTATGTTTCTTCTTATGCAATTGTACTTTTTATTTCTCGTGATGACAGGGCCATTGTTTTGGACCATGGGAACCCATCTAAGAGTCAAATAAAGGCAATGGTAGCTGCTGAGAGTAAGTTCTTGGCCTACATTCTGTATCTTCTCTGTTCACTCTGTGTTGTCTTGGAAATGCACAACCCACAATTATTCCTGTTTTTCCTTTCACTAAACTGTATTAAGATATTTGATTTTACTTGTTTAATATTTGTGTCTAGCTAATCCATGGAGGCATTTTAAGAACAAGAAAGAGCCGCCATTTAAAAAGCGGAAAGTTGACCCACCTCAAGGTAACTGGCATTCCACCAAATTAAAAGTTATCATATCTTCAAAGTTTTTTTGCCGTACGATTGAGAATCTTGTATTTACTAGAGTATATTAACATTTTTCTCTCTTTTCAAAATGTATGTTAATTCTGCATTGCATTTTTATGGACATTTCTTTATCCACGCACAACTTGCTGTAGGAGGTCCATCTAAGTCTGCCGTTAGACCTGGATCAATTTCAAATGTTAATGCAAAGCATAGACGGTCATCTTCACCTCTATCTGCACCTGAGCAATCTGGTCGTCCGTCATCCCCTTTTGTAGCAGCACCTGCAAGTAAGATTCATGTGAGCACAGAAGAGATCACTCCAACCCTGGTGAAAAACAAAGAGAATGCTACGATCTCAGAGAAAGAGACCACAACTAAGGGTACTAATTCCATTCAGGAGACCTTGTTGCACAAAGGTAGCCTTGGAACTAAGCCAATGGATTTGCAAAGTACGCTAACTACTCTACTGACAGAGAATCCTAAAGGTTTGAGCTTGAAGGTACGATGAATTCTTTTATCAAAAGCTCTTGTCCAGTCTTGGGTTCATTGTTTGCTGCAGTTTAAATTTTCTCATGTTTTATTGAGTCATTTAAATGATTGCTCTTTTCTTTCTTTGGCATTGTTTTATATTATTCTACCTTAATTAAAGCTATTTTAATGGAAATTGTAGGCTTTGGAGAAGGCTGTTGGGGATGTAATTCCGAACTCTGCAAAGAAGATTGAACCTATTATCAAAAAGGTCGGTGAACAGCTTTTGGTGCTTCTGATTTTAGGATAGTATGCCATCTTAAATCTTTTTGTATAATCTTGACCATCAGATCGCGACTTTCCAAGCTCCAGGAAGATATATCTTGAAGCCTGGAGTGGAACTGGACAGCTTCAAAAAGCCTTCATCTGATAGTGGAAGGTATCAACACTTCTAGTTTGAATTAGTAGTCATTAACAGAAGTTGGCAATTATCATTTTCCATTTCTCAACAGTAATTGTACCTTAGCTATTTGACATTAAAGTATGAGAACAGGTTACAGTGATATTTGACAAAAGCAATTACTATCATGTAAAGCTCAATCATGCAATGATATCTTTAAAGTAATTATATGCACCTTTGTAAAAGCTAGTCAAAAGAAATTTCATATTCTCCCAAAAAAGCTTCTTAGTACTTTTGAAGCACATTGCTCTAGATATTTAAATATGTATCTGTTGTAGATTGCTGAAGTTGTTTATTCATATTTTTAGTTCTCCTGAGGACATCCGTCAACAGAAACATGCTGCTGAAGTCGATTATGGCCAAAAAAGTGCTGCAGAAACAAGTCTTGCAGAAAAAGTGCCTGCTGTTGGATTAGAGGAACCTATTCAGTTGAACTCTATACTTGAAGAATCATCAAATACAACAGGAAAACTTGATGTCAAGCATCAATCACTTGATTTGTTGGGTGAGAAGAAGACATCTGACATTAGTGAGGGGCAAGCTGGCACCTCTAGTGAGAGCGGGAGTGACAGTGATAGTGAAAGTGACAGCAGTGATAGTGGCAGTCACAGTAGGAGCAGGAGTGGGAGCAGAAGCCCAGTTGAAACCGCAAGTGGGAGTAGTAGTGATAGTGAGAGTGATGCTTCTTCAAACAGCAAGGAGGTTTCTGATGAAGAGGAAGTTGATATTATGACGAGTAACGATGACAAAGAACCTCAGAATAAATTGCAGGCCTCTGAACCAAGGCTCTCAGTCTCACCTAATCCATGGAGTTCTGAACATAATAGGATCAATGAGAAACAAGGTGATGATTTATCTGATGCAATTGATATAGAGGACCATGGATCTGCTGCAATCGATATTGAGGGTCATGACTCTGATGCTATTGACATTGAGAAGGACTCTGGTGATGATGAAAGTCTTTTTAAAGTGAATGCAAAGGATGGTCTCCTTTCTAGTAAAGAAGGCGAAGAGCGGTTAGAGGAAGTGAAATCCCTTTCTTCTGATCATGATATGGTCCTTGAGCGCCAAAATTTCATAGGAAATTTATTTGATGATAATGAAGATTTGGATAAGGACAGCTTAAGACCCGAGATGTCTGACAGTTCTGAGAAGACACCCAAAAAAGGCTCTGATATGAAGAAATCAGGTCAAAAATCTGAACGTGCAAAAAGATTAAAAGCTGAAAGATTGTCTCAACAGCCTGCTTCTGCGGGTGGGGATACCGAATTCTCAAGGAGCCCTCAAAGTATGCACATTGAAGAGTTTCACAAGGGCCCTAATATTCAAGGGATAAATAGACCTGATAGAGAGACAGTTTCTGAATTTGGTTCACAAAAGGTTCATAGCCAGCTGCATTCAGTACGAAGATCTTCGGAACAAGGCGTGCGGGCTAAAGCTCTTGATAGAGTAGGGCCTCTCAAACATGCTGAGAATTCAGGGCATGGGCGTAAACTTCCAGAAAAGGATTTTCATATGCATGAAAGTTTTCCCCTTCAAAGAGAGAAAGTTTCTAAGGACATTCAAAATGAGGACAGCATCAAGGACAAAAAGGTGCAAAGGAATCCGAAGGAAGGTGGTGCTGGAGGCAGACATTCAGCTCCATCTGATTCCCGTTACAGGAAAATGAGTGAGAACTTAGGGAAGGTCAAAGATTCTGGTCAAGTTTTAAAGTCGCATGCAGGATCCTCACCAAAGGATAACAACAGAGCAGATATGGACAAGAACCCTGTGGTCAGTGGAAAAGGACTCCAACGAGAGCTTTCAGACTTAGAGCTAGGCGAACTACGTGAACTATTACCTGAGGAGACACCAGTTAAAAAACAATTTGAAAAGAAGGGTTCCTTTAAGCAGGCAGACAATAGAACAAGTACTTCAGACCATTGTAACTTGGACTCAAGTAAGGGAAAATCAGTTGGAAAGGCAACATTGGACTTGGGAAAGACTTCTTCACCCAATACAAATAATGGGATCAAGAGGTCTCCAGAACATCATTTTGAAGATTCATTTAGATCTCAATATAAGGTTGTGCAGTCTCAGCCACAACCGCTTTCAAGAGTAGAAAACCTTGAAGTTGGATCACAATCATCCAAGTTGGCAGACACAAATAATAGATCAAGAAATAGTGAATCTGGGGTAAAACTGGGAAATGGTGTGGAACGTAATGTAGATAAGAAAGCCTCTATTAGTGGATTACAGCTGCATGACTCTAAGCATGCCTCACTTTCCCAGCCAGTGAAAGAGAGTAAAACACAAACATCCAGTGCAATGGCTGAGTTTTTAGATGGAAAAGGGAGTAAAATTATCTCAGAGGGGAAAAGTAATGCTCGAAAGAGAAGGGAATCTTCTTCAGAAGAAGATAGCTCGTCCTATTTAAAATATGAAAAGGATGCACCGGATCTCAAGGGACCTATTAAGGATTTCTCACAGTAAGTATCGTTTATTTTCATCAACACATTCTTTCCCAGATATTTACTATTTTGTTATAACATGATTCATATAGTTCTCAATCACAATAGAAATCATGTGCTCCTTTTCTTTCATGTTAGATACAAGGAATACGTACAGGAATATCGTGATAAGTATGATGATTATTGCTCTTTGAACATTATCCTTGAGACCTACAGGTACCACCAGAGTACAAGTTGGTTGTTACTTGATTTTATGGCTTTTGATCCTGTTGTCTATTTTACTAATCTGATTCCTTTATATGTGAAGGAACAAATTTGAGAAACTGGGAAAGGAGCTTAATTTTGCTAAAGACAGGGATATGGACAGATATCATAAGATCTTGGCCAAAATGAGGGAGTCTTATGGTCAATGTTCAGCGGTATGCTTGTAATTACCGTAATACTTGAACATAGTCTTCCAGGAATCTCTTATAATGTAACTACCTCATAAACATAGACCTGGATGGAAAATTTTTAGTTTTAACTATTCAGAATTTTGAAGATGTTGCCTTCAATTTATACCCTAATTATGGACTACTAAAATGTTTCCAGTATTACTTTGTAACCTTTTGGATCTTAAAAGTTATTTCCGGTATTCTGTCTTTTTGAAGGGCAAGTGGACCTTTCATTTTTGTGAAGGATCACAAATTGAGATTCACTTTGTCTGCATGGTTCTTAAGTTTCAATTTTATTATTTGTACATGGTTCTTAAGTTTCAATTTTATTATTTGTACATGAACCAGCTACCTGTTTCAAATTAAAATGAAGTAGGTAATTTGCTGACTACTAAAGTAGTGCTTGATATTTTGATGAGCATAAGATTACTGAGAAATATAGAAGGTGGAGATGACTGGGTGAAGTGTGTATTTTCTTGTTCGTGTCATAAAACTAAAATTTGTTTGAATGCAGTGATGATTTGACCATGAATAAAAATAACTACTATAATGTGAAACTCAAGTTCTCTTACTTGACAATTTCAATATCTTAGAACCCAGAGGTCTATAGCCTTAAATTTTGTGCTTTGTAAAGGAGTGGTATTGTTGCTTTTAGCTGGTACTAAAGATGGTCAGAGTGCGTGGATTATGTTCCTAGTCTATGTAACTTGAGAACTTAATGAGATTGGCCAAGTTTTGTTTCAGTAGGTGCACATAGTTTCACATGTATCTGTTCAATTAATTTGATTTTCTTTTTAATTTTGACTCCTTTCAGAGGCACAAACGGTTGAAGAAGATATTCATTGTTCTTCATCAAGAACTAATGGTGAGTCTTGATAATGCTAGCTTCTTTTATTTCCCTTTCCCTTTTAGAAATCTTTTCTATAGGGTTGATTATGCATTACTTTTTGCAGAACGTTAAGCAGAGGATAAAAGATTTCGCTCACATGTATACAAAAGATTGAACAGTGATCTTTTGGATCCTGATGCATTTTTGTCAACCTTTCCTGTCCAAACCTAACCCTTTATCTTCACCAGCAATGTACAGGGTATTATAGAAGGAAAAGATTTTGTGAACTGAAACAATTTTTTGCCATATAAAAATTTGTACATAATTGTCAATTCATCTCTGAATTAAACTGTTTGTTTCAATGTATTGTTCCATAAGATTTATTTTTTCATGGAGGAAAGATATGTGAAATTTCCAAGTCTTTCAATCTTCAACAGTGACGACACTGTACTCTTTACTCAAGGTGCGAGGACTAAGTTCCCATTATGCAGTTACAGGTGCCTACGGACTCTCGTTTCCTGCAAATCATGTTGGTCTATTCATAATGTTGGCCTATTTGGTTATTAATGAATAGCGAGTTCGTCAAGAGCTGTTTATATCGAATCTATTATTTAATTTTGAAGTGTTAATTATGGTATTTGCAGATTATTTTGTATATAAAGCAGAAGTAAAAAGGGGTGACAAATGCATTATCCAATGGAGAAGCATTCATATCTAAGAAATTGAATCAATGAAATACGAACTCATTACCTTATATATAAGATGCGTGAAACTCGAAGAGGAATTTGCCATTTTTCAATACCTTCTAAGCTCAAACTATTCCTAAAGTTTTAGCATCAATGTCACTAGTTTTGTACAGCTCTCCCTTTATCTTATCTTCGGACAACATAGAACCTATGTAACCAAACGTGTGGGAGACGGACATAGATCAGGAGACCAAAGCAGAGTACGTAACTATATATACAAAACATTCGATTCTGCGGTTGGTAGTCTTTTTCTATTGCGTTTGTCTTCTTTAAGAAAACAAAAAGAAAAACCAAAAAAAAGGACGAAAAAAAGAAAGAAACAAAGAAAACAACAATAAAAAACAAACTATTTCTCTATCTATAACGCGGTACTCACTGATCAAGCGAAAGCCGAGTCCCTATCTGCAGATCTCCCCGTGGCAATCTTAAGTTTGCTTAAGCACATGTACTGATCAGTACTTTGAGCCCATAAAGAAGCAATCTTTCATAGAAGAAAACGGACCCAGAAGAGGATACAACTTCCGCTTACTGTAACTTTTGGCTGTTTGGATTGTCATTCGGTTGCAAAGGTATGTCTTTTTGATTTTCTTCTCCTTTTCGTATGAAATTGACCTTCTGGGTATTGCTCAAAATCCAAATTCGCGACCTGGTATGTGTAAAAATTGAATCTTTTCGTCGTATCACTAGTGGGTGTGCCAATTTTGGTGTAAAAAGTCAAGATTTTACTCGGTTTCGGGATTTTGTCATTGGTTTTGTTGAGTAATTTGCGAAATGGTAGATAAATTTTGGTTCTGAGAATGCTATCAGGTACCTTCTTTTTAGTTTGTAGGAGCAGAAAGTGGCGGATATTTCAGTTGTTTTGTCTGGAAGAATGGCTAAAAGTATAATTTGGGCCAAAATTTATCCAAGTTACCGTCAACTTCTGTCTTTCTGTGTTCGTTTATGTGTTTGGTGGTTCATTCAACAATTACAAGGAATGCTTGATGCTGAAGTATCTAAAGGAAACTGAAGGTTGATACTTGAAAGTCAATTTAGCGTTAAAGGAGTTCTCCAATTGTTACCAAAATGTGTTCTTTTTATGTTTCATTTTCAATAGAAGGAAGATTTTGTTTCACACAGTTTATTGTTTCATTAATTTGGTTTTACTCTGGGCACCTTCTAATTTTTATTTGATGGAAAGATTGTATTAAGATGGAAAAAGTCTAAAAACTTGCGTTCATTATTACTTTATACGGTTAAACTTGTAGACGCCTAATTTGTTTAAATTATAGGGATTTCCCATGAAAAGTGATAGTGTTATCAGGATATTAGAATTTCAAACCATTTTTTTATTTTATATTCTTGATTTAGTGAGCTACTGAGCTTGGTCGGGATCCATAAAGGAAGTCTCACTGTTTCCCCTTCCTGGACTTAACGGTAAACTATACACTAAGGAACACTTGGCTCCCTTGATGACCTATTACCACAAGCTGACAACTTTGACTGTACTAGACCTTTTAGATTCGTGAGAGACCTTTTTTCTCATTTTGGAATTCCATCTCCTACAAGAGGGCCATGAACGATAAGCTTCTAGCTCATATCTCATCTAATTTGGCCATTCTTCTCGGTTCTTACCTGATTTGTGTACTGTATGCATCGCGAGTTCCATCACCTGAATGAATCCACTAAAGTTGCTTATTCATTTCTATTCCTGTTTCACTTCTACAATCTCAGCTGCTTGTATGCAGCAGACACAAATTGCTTCTTTTGCTGCCAAACCTCCCTGTCAAACAGTCAGCAAGGACAAAAGTGTTGAATGACAGTCCTATTGGTAGGAAAAATTGACAACCTTACTTTTAAGAAAATATATAATATTAAAGGCTTTAATTTTTAACTTCACTCATTCATTGTCATGAAACTGATTGACCTTTCTTGTTGAGCAGTTGATTTTGAAGTCTGTTGTGATTGATGACAGGAAGCAAGAGATTATTCAGATTGGGAAGATTGTCATGCTGAATGTTATTACCAGTCGGTGGAACAGGTATCAATCCTGCAATGGATGATATGAACTTGATTCAGCCAACACAGAGGCATCATCACATCGTTGTCCGGGATCTTGGAGAGGAGATTGATTTGGAAATTGGCCATGGTGATGATGACCCTTCATTTGCTAATACTCCCCTTATCAGTGGCCCACCACGGGAGCCTTCTGCTGAGGATCCTGATGACGCCAAGAATATGGTGATGGTTTCTCAACTTCCTAGTGATGAACAGAATTTATCAAAGACTCAACCTGTAAAAAGAAAGAAAAAAGTGGTAAAACGATGGAGGGAGGAATGGGCTGATACTTACAAATGGGCATATGTAGATGTCAAGGAAGGAACTGCAAGGATATTCTGTTCAGTTTGTAGAGAGTTTGGTAGGAAGCATAGAAGGAATCCATATGGAAATGAAGGCAGCAGGAACATGCAGATGAGTGCACTTGAAGAGCACAACAATAGTTTGCTTCATAAAGAGGCTCTTCGTCTGCAGATGGCTTCCAAGGATAAGATCGTTGTTGATAAGCCCGTTTATGTAAAAGGTTAGTAAACTTACCTTTCGGGCCACAATTTAGGATCTGGATTTTAGCGATCAATTTCCTTATCTTTGTTTATGCATCTATGAATTTCATTACTTGGTACAGAATTAAAAGATGTTGCTTTTACTGATATTTATTGCTAGACTTTCTTATCTGATGCTACTATAAATGCTGTGTTTCAAAGCTTTAATGTCAAAGACCGCTGGATCAATTGTTGAAGCTGTGCTAAAAAGGGATCCTCATGAAGTTGAATTTATACAATCAGTGCAAGAAGCTGTCCATGCTTTAGAAAGAGTAATCGCAAAAAATGCTCAGTGAGTTTGTTGGATAATGGATTATATTCGATTTTTTCTCATGTAACCATCTAAATTGTGATCGAATAAAGCCGGATTTATCTCAAATCTAACTGGGTACTCTACTTCAGTTATGTCAACATCATGGAGCGTGTGTTGGAGCCTGAGCGTATGATTATATTCAGAGTTCCTTGGGTAGATGACAGGGGTGAGACTCATGTTAATCGGGGCTTTCGCGTGCATTTTAATCAGGCATTGGGGCCATGTAGGGGTGGCATCCGCTTTCATCCGTCGATTAACTTGAGTATTGTGAAGTTTCTTGGGTTTGAACAGGTACCACTTGTACCTGTTCTGTTTTGAGAACTTGAGAGATAGAGATAGAGAGAGTTCTGTTTTGTGTTTGATTGAATTAAACGGGAGATATAATTTTTCAACTTTGGATTGAATAAATGAATGATATAGCTTCAAGTAAAAGAGGCTTAGATTTTACAATCTTCATTTTGCTGTGCTATCTTCTTTGACCAGACATTAAAAAATGCTCTATCGCCATACAAATTAGGAGGGGCTGCAGGTGGAAGTGATTTCGATCCAAAAGGAAAAAGTGATAATGAGGTAGTATTTATTTTATATTATGGTTGTCTTCCGTTTAGCTTTTCTGGAAATTCTGAATTTGATATCCTCTTGTGAAACTACCCTGTCAGATTATGCGGTTTTGCCAAAGTTTTATGAATGAGATCTATAGATATCTGGCTCCTGATAAGGTAACTGAAAATGATGTTATTATTCTGTCTTCTTAAGTTTCATTTGGTTAATTCTCAGTTACTACTATGGTTAAATTTTCTATTTGGTGTCAGGACCTCCCTTCAGAGGAGATGGGTGTTGGCACCCGTGAAATGGGCTATCTATTTGGGCAATATCGACGTCTAGCTGGTCATTTTCAGGTGCCCATCTTTCTTCTTCCTGTCTTGTTAACTGAAATAAAAGAAGATTTTGCTGTTGTGGCTTTGCTTCCACTTTCTTTCTCTATAGTGTTTGTGTTTTTGTGTGTTTGTAGGATGTTTGAGGATTGAAGCATAATTGTTCAATGCTAATCAGGTCTAAAACTTGAGACCAAAGTGCTTATTCACAACCTAATCTTTTGCAGTATACTCCCATTTTCTTTAATGCATAGCATCTTCATACATTGGCTTTGCGTGCCTTTTTTCTCCTAATTACTATTTTGGTGATTACTCGTCTTGGAAAGGAGATTAATAAACTTGTCTTCCATGCCTTCATATGCATGCCCAACTTATGCAGGGAAGTTTTACAGGGCCAAGGATATTCTGGTCTGGCTCTAGCCTCCGAACTGAAGCTACTGGCTATGGGCTGGTAAGAGATAATATTATCCAAACTCTTACATACTTCATTGGTGTTTTACGTTCATTGTCCTAATTGATTGCTTCTGCATGAGTGAGATTATGCATCTACCTTTGCCTCTTGCGTGGAATTTTGACCAAATATAAATGCTCTGATTTATTATGCATCTGACTTTGCCTCTTGCATGGAATTTTAACCAAATATAAATGCGTCCGCAGGTTTTCTTTGCCCAGCTTATTCTTGCCGACATGAACAAAGAACTCAAAGGACTAAGGTGCTGGTCATGTCTCTGAAAACTTACTACAACCGAACATGATATTTTCTGAGACAATTTATAATCACAAAAATGAACGGAATAAGCTAATAGGATTTGCTATGTAAATTGAAGCTCTTTTTCCTTGTGTTGATGCTTCCTTTTTTACATTTAGTTTTTGCACATACTTAAAACAATTCATGCCCAGATTGTGGATATGGCTTACTTGCTTTAGTGAAAAAGGAGGTTTTGAATTGCTGAATTTACTGGCTGCTGAAGATCGTTATCCAAATTCATTTTCCTTAATTTATCTCTTTACATTTCTTGTCCAGATGTGTTGTAAGTGGTTCTGGAAAGATTGCCATGCATGTTTTGGAGAAGCTTATT
This sequence comes from Erythroxylum suave, assembly GCA_027563595.1. Lineage (NCBI taxonomy): Eukaryota > Viridiplantae > Streptophyta > Magnoliopsida > Malpighiales > Erythroxylaceae > Erythroxylum > Erythroxylum suave. Next base: position 3,654,699 of record JAOSBN010000005.1, on the reverse strand, counting down.
GCTTATGGCGCTGTTCCAATCACAGTATCAGGTACATTTGAGTCCTTGATGAATATTTGAAGTTACATATGGGTCAGAAACCATGAGAGTGGCATAAATTAGCATCTTAGAATATTAAAAGTATTGTCAGACTAGAAGATCTGCGGTTTTCCGAACCGTGCATTGAGTAATGTTATTTGGTTTTTCATTTCTTGCTTCTGCCTCTTCACTATGGTTGTTTGCTGTAGCTCCATAGACACTCTTGTCATTGCTTTGAATGTTTCTTTATTTTCTGTCATCCTATCATTGATTAGCTTACATGAGAATTGAGTTTGTATTTTTAGTGTATTAGTTCACATATGTTTGAAGCTGGCTTTTTGTCCTTCACTGGCTTCAGTAAGTTATTAATTTAGAGTACTTGTTACACTTTGGTGTCACTCACCTAAAGGGTATCGGAGGTTCTCTTTAGTGCAAGTATTAAACAATCTTATCACATGAGAATGTAGACTTTAAATTCAGTGTGCTATTAATGCGTTTCTGAAAGCATTTTAAATGCATTTCTGGAAGATTCCTTCACTACAAATGCAAGTTCTGATATGCCTTTAATCCCTTCCTTCAGTAATACCTCTTTAAACATACAATTGTAGAATTTCTTTTCTTTTCCTTTTTTATGGCATTTTTTATTTCAGTTTTAAGTTTATTAATTCTGATATTGAAATAGTTGTATGATCTGGTCAAGGTTTCACCAAACTTTTGCACGTAAAATGAAACAGATTCAAAGGGATATTTGGTGGATGACGATGGATTTGATTACATGAAAATATCATTCTTGAGAGATATAAAAGCCCAGCAGAGAAGTTTAAGGTGTGTTCCATTCTGTTTTATTCATCTTTCGACGAACTTCAAATCTTTTAGAATCTTATGGCTCTGTACATACCCACTGCATATTCAGAGATTACTCGAAGACATATGCTCGGTCTAAGTACTATGATGAAGCAAAACCTTGGAATGAAAGGTGTGATGTTGCCTTTCCTTGTGCTTCGCAAAATGAAATCGATCAATCTGATGCCATAAATTTGGTTAATTCAGGTTGTCGCATATTAGTTGAAGGTAGAAGTTCCTGACATGATACAGTTAGCCACACCATCTTCTTCCAATTTGTCAATTTTTATGTTTGAAGGTATTTTTTTGCAGGATCAAACATGCCCTGCACCCATGAAGCAATTGATGTTCTGAGAAAGGCCAATATTCTGGTTGCTCCTGCTATGGCAGCTGGTGCTGGAGGGGTATGATATTCAACCCATACTGTGAGCAATACAAACGCCTTTGTGGGTCGGATTCAGTTTATTTCTTTTACTTACGTATATTCTTAAGCTTTAGAAGTTAATGCCTTTGGTATAATTAGCTCTATATGTAACTTTGATCCTCCCTTCATTTGTTATCTGGTTATAGTAAAAGACTGGTATGACATTTTTTGGCATTTTCAGTTTGATTCATCTATCATATAGTATAGATACAGTTGTTGAATTAGGCATCACCAATTGGTCATGTTTTATGGTGCTTATGATTGGGCTTTCCTTCGGCCAACTATTCTCGTCAATATCAGCTGCTAGTTGAGTGTGGATAAATAGACCATCTGATTGATTAGCGTGATCTTTTTACATGTATGAATCTAACCAATTTATCAACGTATTTTTCATGCACTAAATTTAAGTCTAATTGGATGAAGGTTGTTGCTGGAGAGCTTGAACTCAACCATGAGTGTAACTTGATGAACTGGTCACCTGAGGACTTTGAATCTAAGTTGCAGGTAAGCCTATATGACCTTTATGTCATCCTTAATTGATATGAATATCTGGTAATTGGGAGCTGAATTCTGTGAGTTTGAACATGGCCCGAAAAGATGAAATTGATAGCATTTGATAGCAAGAAGCACAGCTTTCAGATTTGTTGTTTTATAAATGACTAAAATGATGAATTGAAATTACATCCATAATACTGCATTACATACACGAATTGATTTATAATGCTCTTGGAACTTGAGAAACACAAATGATCCTTCATGCGTAACTTAAAATCACCATCCTACTACTTAAGGACCTAAATTTAGTAACTTGTACTGTCATTACTTATGATATTCCTTTTTCCAAACTTTTTAGTTTCTTCCAGTTAAAGTCTACAACGTTATGCAATTAAGTAACTTGGATTTTCAACTTGTAATTTGACTGGCAGGAGGCAATGAAACAGATATACCAGAGAGCTCTAAAAGCAGCAGCTGACTTCGGTTACCAAAAGGAGAGTCCTGAGTAAGTTCCTTTCCATCCTGTCGCTGTTTAAAAAGTGCTGGTTCTATGTTTTCATTTGAGTGATTGATTGCTTGTCAAGTGGTATTCTTTGATGGGAAACATCCCGTTAATGTCAACTTCTTTTCACGTTGAGTACTTGTGCATATGATTCAAGTACGTATGGTATAGTATTAAGCAAAGAAACATAGATGAACCAAGTATATTACTTGACATCGTAATTATATAGCAGAAGATATAGTTTTCTTATTCGGTCATTTCTCCGCATAATTCTGCAGGACTTTGGTCCACGGCGCTGTCATTTCTGCTTTTCTTACTATTGCTCAGGCCATGACTGACCAAGGATGTGTATAGAGATCAGGGATGATACTTTCCGCAGGCAGTTCAGGGAAAGCAGCCGTGTGCCAGCATCGATATCTGGATATCTTCATGCTTTGAAGGTTTAGCTGTAGCTTGGAAAGATTGAAACTGTGGCAGCATTCTTTGTAACATATCTGTAATAGTAGACTATAGAAAGGTACCAATGGGGAGTTTCTTAAGAGAGCATTTGTTGTATGAAAAGAAGAAAATTTGAATAGGTTTTAGAAGTAGAATTTGAAGGGCCTCCTCCAAAAGGGGAGTATTCTTGAGCCAACTTAAGCTGACTCAATGCTTGACATATTGGGAAATACTGATACATTAAAGTTGGAAATAAAAGTATTATTTATGTGATTGTTAGTTCATGCTTGCCTTTTGCAGATGCCCATAAACCTCACAACAACCTTTATAATTTGGGAAATATATCCTGCAATGAAGCTTCAACAATTGAGTATGAAGTCCAATTGCCTTGTTCTGTTTAGAATACATAAATACTCACAATAGCAAGCAAAGATGTAATGACTATGCCATTTTTATATGACCACACCAAAAATAATATTCACATCCCTTTCTACAAGTCCAAGGTCTCATGTACAATAAGTGCTTGGGGAATTCTCCGAAAGAAGTCATTTTTTTTGCTGACCTCTTCTCCAACTTTGACAAAAATATGATATCTATCCCTAATCTAATGCAGGTGGAAGCCATGTCAAAAACTGTTAAAAACATTACCACTCCATGCAATGCTTGGAAATTCCTTCTTGAATAACTGCGCTAAGCATTCCAATTTAGCTGGCCCTTCTCCAAGATAGATTTTTCAGCCAGATAATGCTTGAGCATATCTTTGTCGTCATCTGCCTTTATATACAAGACGATGAAACATTACTCTGATAAGATTTTCACACGATAGATCTTTCAAATCCTGCTTGTTCATTGTGAAGAAAAAAAAAAGGAAGTAGAATTTGCAAGTTAGAAACTAATTGTATCCCTTCAAAATCATCATCAAATTAAATTCCATCATCCTCTTCCTCATCAGATTGTTCATCGACCAGTGCTCCACCTTTCTGTGTAAGAGAACGTTACTTTCTACTTTTGCCCTACAGAAGATTTCTTTTAGATGTTGGGAACACTTATATCCATTTTAAGCAAAGCAATAGGATCCCAGAAGTAAATTGATACATTTCATGACTGGGACGGGCAGTCAGAGAAGAAAAACATACCAATCTGCCACTTTCAAACCACCGTCTGCCCGGAAGCTTCTTCTCCTTGGGGGCTCTAAGTGCAGAATCAGGCATCAACCTGAAACGTTGGTAAGATAAATATATTATTGAGAGAAGCATCATTAATATTCAAAGTACAAGGTATAGGAGTTTATCAAATATGTGTGGTGAACAATCACAAGTCTCAAGCAATATCATTGTTACATTAACCGGCTCTTTCGGGTCTTCTCTCCATGCAATAAATATTCAACAGTAACTAGTTCTCCAAGTCTAATTAGACGAATCTGGACTTCCAAATTCCCTTTCTATGTTGAGTGTTTTAGAACCACCACCTTGGAACACCACGGAATTTGAAGATTACACAAACATAACATTGTTATACATGCCACTGCTCAACAAGACAGCTGATATGGAAGAGAAAAAGAGATTCTAGGTTTCAAAATTTTGAAACACACAGATGACATGATCAATCAATAACCACTTTCAGCAGAATAGATATGAATAGCATCACATATTGTTCTCCTAAAATCTTTAAAATCAAGTCACCAAATAAAAAATCATGACAGTTTAGAGCTAGTGTCAAGCACTTTACACTTGTATATTATCAGTATCAACTGTTATTGGCACCACAATGTTTTCATAAACAAAGCAGGAGACGGCAACAGTTCTATTAACAAGACTTTCAAACAACACATCTTTGAAATCATTCATCAGTATGGCGTCCAACCATTTAATGCATCAATTTCAATTGCCAGCTCCTGTCCATAGTCTGCCCACATAGTTGAAGATATAGGAACATAACCAGCAACATCAAACCAAACATAAGATATGATGCCCTCAATGAAAATCCAATACTTCAAAACATATTTTTACACTTCACATATATTCCAGCTAGATTCAGAAAAATCTAATCCCAATAGCAGGTCCTCAAGAAGCTCATGTTTTAATGGAACAAAGCTCATTCAATTGCATGAACAAATTTGTATCAATTGTTATTAAAAAAAAAAAAAACTGAACTGCCTTTATTCAAAAACCCATCTAAATAACCCAAAAAGAATATCTTTTTAGATTCTGGGTGTTCGTTATTTTCATCAAATATGGTCAATCTATCACTACACAGTAGCAATATCAACTTATAAACCCTCAAAACAGAGAAAACAAACCAGTTAAAGAAACCCCTTCAAGTTTTGAAAAAGACCAAAACTCACCCATTGTAAATTAAGTTAAAAGACTGTAATTAAGGTTGCATTAGCCATTAGTCTCTCTGTCTCTCTCCCTCCTTTCCAAGCCTCAAGAGTGTCTTTTTCTGATCGTGGCCTCTCTTCTGCACACTAAGCAAAACAAAACATAAGAAGCTTCAGAGAAACCCAGCGTTTAGAATAATACCTTTCATTCTTTTATATTATAAGTTTAATCTCTTTTTTTTCTTTTGAATATATAGGAAAGAAAACTGAAAAAAGACAACAAAAAAACTTCAGTTCAACCGTAGGTTATACTCGGTGACATAAAGCTCTATTCCGATCTGATACTATAAAGGACATCGAGGTTGGTGGAGATTCGGTAAGAATATGCAATCTTGGGTGTATTTGCATAGCTTCAGCTGCCAGACTATCTGCGCTTTGATTCTTCTGCTGATATACATGTTGAAACTGTACCTTCCCATCACGTTCCAGCAATGCACGGATATCCTGCACCAAACAAATAGTCACAGTTAGTAAGTATCCAGAAGAGAAAAGTATACTGATAACCTCGAGCGAATCTACTTTCAATATAATCTTTCGATAGCCTAGTTCTCATGCGTCATGCCATTGTAAGCCCCACACAAATCCCTTTTAATTCAGCTATTAATGGCGAGAATGTCTCAAACTTGTGAAGAAAGCCCCACGTTATTGGTCATGACAGTCCCTAAGCAGCCCCTTAACCGTACTGTATGAGGAACCGGAAGAAGTTTAGTCTCTGCTTTAATACATAACAAGTAATTAAAATTTTATTTATTTCAATTATCGTAATTGATAATTATAGGGTTAATAATAAATTGGGTTGAACTTGAATCACTCGAACTTGGGCCCGGGATAAATATAATTTTTATTATTTTATTTAATAAATAATAAAAATTCAAATAAAAATGTGTTCAATAAATGTTTTAATCTTGTTAGAGTTATACAAAGTGATTATAGATAATATAACCAAATAAATTAGTTTAATACAATCACATCTAGTATTTTTAAATTTTATATATTTTATATTAATATTTTATATATATATAGACACACATATGAAAAAATTATAATATTTTTAAAATATGTAAAGATAATATTTGAAATTTTAATTTATAAGATATATGTCAAAATAATGTTAATAAAAATAAATAAGTATTTGACATACCATTTATATTATTATAATTGTTTTAAGAAATGATTGAAATCAACTAAAAAACTTTATAACGTTGAGGAATTTTTTTTGTCATTTTATAAAATCTAATAAATATTTATAAATTTTAAAAATTATCCAAATTTAGTATCGAATCTGGTAGGGTATTGATTGACAGACGAAGTGTCCAACTATCCATGTGCAAAGCTCAATCACATATTTCGGACAAAAACGTTAAACATAAACATAACATGTTTAAGAACTTGGGCCCATAGCTACGTCGGCGAAAGGGCTTGCGTTGCACATCCATAGTGTTTTTAGAGAAGTCAAAAAAGGACCCGGCCTGGTCAGCTCGACTAGCCCCTGGCCCCTAGCCCCTGGCCCAAATTGACCGAATTATAGGTGAGTTACGAGTTGATCATGATCGGCCCGATTGAGTTAAGGGCCAAGGTTAGATAAGCCCCAAGTAGACTCGAGCCGACCCATGCCTGACTTTTATTTCCAAAACGATATCGTTTTAAAATTTTTCTTAAAAAAATGGCGGACCGATTGATTTGACCTACCTATGGTTCGTCGGGCCAGCGGCTGATCAGCCTATGGTCTGTCAGGCGACGGGCCCAGCCTGACCCATTAACAACTTTAATTGTTTTCTCGTGACTTGTGGCTATTTAAAAGATGTAGAAATTTCATTTGCTTCACTTTTTAAAAAAGGTTATACTTTTTATTAAATAGACGTATATATTTTTGTAATATTTATTAAAATTTTGATAGGTTCAAACTAATAAAAACGTCAATTTTTCGATTTCAGTTTTTAATTGTTTAGTTATATTTTAATAATTTTTGTTGTAAAAAATTGATTAATTTTCGTAAACTAATCAGTTTTTATAAACTAAAATAAATCAATTAATTTTTATTTAACATTTTCTTTTTTAGTTAACTTTAAATAATTCGATAAAGAAAAACAAATTTTTTCAAACAATTTTAAAATTCTTCAATTTTATTTAATTTTTAACCGATTTTATGATGATCTAATACTAATTGAGCCTTTTAAATATTAAATTACTGTCTCATCGGTTTAACTTTCGATCCGGTTTTGAAAACATTAATTTTATGTTATCAAGAAAAGTTTTAAGAATAAAGCAAACCAAAAAAGAAGTAAATTAGTTTGACCTATTTAATAAATTATAATGATAATAAATAATATCTATGACTATTTAATAAAGCATAATTACTTAATTTAAGATATTTCTTGTGAATCAAATGTATCTTTCTTCTATTTTTAATATGCTATGTTTGTCTTTTTATTTTTTTTGAATATTATGGAAAAGAAAACACAAAAGCAATTAATGAACAATTCGTTTAGATATCACCCTTTGCATATTTTGATGAATTGTCTCAAAACATTGCAGCAGGAACCGAAAGCACATGATCATCATGTAATGATCTTGAGGCTATATTAGCCAACTAATCGGCACAATAATTCCCTTCTCGAATCTCGATAGACATGTTGAAGCTGAAGCTCCCAATCTCGACCCTGTAGCTCTTGTATGCCCATAACCAACGCCTACCCGTCGAAAGACCTGTAATCGGAAGAAGAAAGAATATTAATAATCTCTAAAGAGTCCACTTCGACCACTATATGTCCATAGCTAAGTTCTCAGGGTAGATTAAGGCCTGAAAATACCCCCCCAAAGTTTAGCAGTTACTGGCGAACACACACCGATATTCTGTATGAACCCCTTGCATCATTACCATGCGCAATCTCAAATTAAACCACTTGCAGAAGCGATACTAGTAGCGAGTTAGGCCGCACCATCTGTATTTAGTTTTACCTAGCCCACTTTCGAGTTATCCCATCCTACAAAAGTCCCCAGTGGCAAACTCGATGCTGCTATTACTCGGCCGATCACTACCCTTGTTTTTTCTATCCACGCAACATATTCCATAGCATTCGAGATTCGATTTTTGGCCAACTAAAGTCATCCTCAAAGATGCTCTTGTTGCGCCACTACTATAAATATTAACATGAAACGTCAAAAATGGTGGCCCAAGTACTTGTCATGACTTGTTGATGACACCCCACATGTGCATTCATCCATGACACTACATCATGTTGAAAGAATGCATTGTCAAGCACCCCTAGAGGAAATTGAGTCCAAAACTTTCTATCCCTGGAACAATTGCGTAATGCATAGTAGCAGTGATTCTTCGTGTTGATGGTAATGACAACTAGAGTCCCTGGTGATCTGGCGAACCACTCATTGTTGATTCGTTATCATTTTCTTTTTAGTGAGAAGTCAGAGAAATAAGCAATTCCTCTGAGGTCTTGGTCATTTCCAAATCAAATCTCATAATTTGTTATTAGTGTCAAAAGCATTATTTGCAGTGAAATTATACGCGGATGCCATCGTAAATTGCCCATTCTTAGTGGGTCCCCAAACAACTCAATCCTCCCCCATGTTCTTATTAGGCGTCCCTATTGCTGCTAGAGTCGTATAAACGGAGGCGGGTAAATATTGTTGGAATAAGGTCCACTGCCAGGAGCCTTTTTCATCTACCAAATCCTTACTTTAGCGAACAACAAGTTGTCTGGCGGTTATTGAATTGTTACCGATAATAAGGGACCCCAGTCCCCCACGCATACATCTAGCCAATTTTAAGTGCGACCCTCATTTCCTATCTGCCATTTGACTCCTTGTCGTACCAAGTGTCGGGTGGTGGAGATTTACCCCCCTTCCAATACTACTGAAGCCCCTTTCCTTTCCGTGATTGAGGTATAGGATGATCTTCGAAGCGATACTTTGCGCAATGGAGTTGGACCCATAAAGCTTGTGGCTTAGTAAGTACTGCCTAACCCAATTTGATAAGTAAAGCATCATTCGAAGCTCGAATTCATTTTATCCCAAGACTTCCTGCTGTTTTGGGCCGACATATCGCTTCCCAATTAACTAGATTCATTTTTCGCTGGTCGTTCTTGGATCTCCATATGAAGTCTCTCATTATTTTCTCCAAGTCATCACAAAGTTGTCTAGATAATCACATTGTTTGCATGGTGTAGATCAGAAGAGCAGAGAGAACTGATTGAGTTAGAGTGATGCCCCCAGCCAGAGATAAGACTCGAGTGCTCCACCCTGCAAACTTTTGCTGCACTCTATCGAGGATGTACCGGTGTGTCCTTCTGGAAGTTTACTTATGGATCAACGACACACTCAGGTATTTACCAAGATTGTCAGTGCTTTGAAACTGGAAGTCTTGACTAATAATTTGAGTTTTGTATCCGAGAGACATTCTTGGAAAAGAAAATCCTAGTTTTAGCTTGGCTTACTTTCTGACCTGAGACTTTACAGAATAAATTTAAGACTCTCTAAACTACCTGTACTTTATCTAATGTGGCTTCCGCGAACAGGATTAAATCATTAGCAAAGAATAGATGGGATATCGGAGGACCTGTTTTGCTCATCCAAAACGATTTCCAATGCCCTTGACTGACCTCGTGGGTTATTAGCTGGCCTAACCTTTCTATGCATAATACGAAAAGATAGGGCGACAACGGTTATTTAGTGATGCACGTGATCTAACGATTAAAGTTCTCGACTTGTGTGGTTGTGATTTTTTATTTTTTGGTAAATTTTGTTAGGAATAATCTTATTTTCTAAATTAGTATTCATGATTTTAATATTGGTTTAAAGTAAAAGAATTACGAATAAAAAAAGTTCCATTTTTAAAATTTGTTTATTTTAATATTATTTTAAAATTAAAATATTATATATTAATAAATAATATAAAACTAATATTTTGAATAGTTATAATTTTTAAGTCTCTCCTAATAAATAAATTAGTGATTATCTATTCAAATTATGATCGCTTAATAATTGTATAAAAAACTATAAGGTAAAATTTTCAAATATGTATCTTTACGTTACGTTTATAGTTTTATTAACAAAATATTAAAATAAATAAAATTTTCAAATAAATTTGTTCAAATTTAAATAGTTTTGATATTAAAAATTTTGAATATTAAAATAAAAAACATTAGTTAAAACTTTGAAAACTTTATAATTTTTTTCAAAGTAGGAAGAATGGAACAGACTCAATACAAAAATAAAAAATCAACATGTAAGTATCACATAAATATTTTGTAATTATGATTATTTATCTGAAAAGTATCTCCTTATACCGTAACAACAACAACAATAACGTGCGGCGAGAATCTTCGTTTGGAGAGTTTTAATAATATACAACCTTATTCGTAACAAGAATAAAGACTATTTTTAAATAATCGGCATGAAAAGAAAGAGAGGGAGATAGAGAGAGAGGGAAATAATAATAATAATAATAATAACTACTATTACATTTTTATACTATATTGCATGCAAAATAAAAATATTAATAAAACAAAACAACAATAATTACTTAGTAAAAATTTCAATAAATAGGAAGGGCTTAAAATATGCAGTCTTATTCTTTTTTTTTTATTACATTAGGTATTCCAACTTAATTGGACTAATCCTAAGTTTCTATGACCCTACCTTAAGAGCTCTAGAGGATGTAAATATGAAATCCCAAGAACCCTCAGGTTCTTATGTAGCCTGTTACATTTCTACGCACAAAGAGTTGTCACATATTTGATTAGTCAACTGCTGATTGATCGCTGATCCTGCTCAGCATCAAGTTCTTAGTAGCCCTCGAGTTCTCTAGTAATTTCAACTCCCACATTGCCACTAGAAGCGAGGCATTCGTAATTGATTTGATCAAGGAGCTTTGCCCAGGGGACTAAAAGATCATCAATAAAAAATATTTCTCATTTCCTCCCTTTTACATGACTCGAATTCAAGACCTCCTGTAAGGGAGAGCCTTAAGTGAAGAATTTACATCATTTAAGCCATTCCTCGTTATTTGCAATCTTATTCTTAATTAGTAAAGAAGTTGTGTTTTTATTAATCTCACGACGAATTATATATAATTATTAAAATAATAATAATTAAAAATAAAAATAAAAATAATTTTTAGATTAAAATAAAGATAAAGGTGTAAAATTTATATAACATAAATGTAGTAATTTATAAATGCTGACGTGGTCCTAATGTTGCATACATGGCAAGTTGCATGTATAAAACTCCACAAAAACTCTAACTTCTCTTTCTTCCACTTTCTTTCCCCCTGTTGAAAAAGAAAATAAAAGGACAGAAGAAAAAAACCAAAGCTTTCTTTTTCCCTCACAAACTCTCTCAAAGCCAGTTTGATACCAAAAGGTACGATTTTGATCCATAGACACATCTCATTCTCTCTATATCTTTCGCTACTTGTACACTGTAAGAAACAGCTCTACATGGGTTCATTGAAATCTTTGAGAAGAAAGTACTAAGCTGTGAAAGCCTTTGACAAAAACAACCATTATTGGTTAAAACTAGCGCCCTAGAACGATGTACTAAGCAGTTTCCTTAAAATTACTTACTTTAAATCAACGAGAAAAGCAAAAAAGAACCAACCCCAGATCTCTTTTTCTTGTGTTTTCTTCCAGATCTCTCTCCCTACACAAAACCCTCCAATTTGAGGTCTTCTGCTTCTTGTTTGTTTGTGGTTTTTGGTATTTTGTTTTCCCAGTTTTTTTGGTGATAAAGTTGGGGCGTGTTGCATGCAATACTGGGTTTTTGTTTCTGGACTGAGTTTTGTTTTTTTTTTTGTTGCGTTTGGGTTTCAGGTTTTAAAGGGTTTATCGGGTTGTTCCATGGAACCAAGGTTCATGAACTTTTGGCACTTGGGTTGATTAAAATAAGGAATTTCCATTGATTTTTTTGCGCTTTTATCTTTTTGCCTTTTTGGGCTTTTTTAAAAGAAAAACTGAGTTGGGGTTTTTGGAGATGGGTAGCTCTGGCGATCCCGGCAGCAACGGCAAAGCCATTGATGCGTCGGTCGGCGGGTTAGTTTGGGTTCGGCGTAGAAACGGGTCTTGGTGGCCGGGTCGGATTATGGGCCTTGACGAGATTTCTGAGGGCAGCTTGGTTTCGCCGAGATCAGGCACTCCGGTTAAGCTTCTTGGTCGTGAGGATGCTAGCGTGTAAGTGCTCGTTAGCCTCTTATCTTTTTCAGTGTTTAGTTCTTCTGCTGCTAGACATTATTCCTATTTTTGTCTTTGTGGGTCTGGTTGTTCTTGTGAGGATACAACTTAACCCAGTTGCAGCCTTACCTGAACAGTGAAAAGTCTAATGTGACTGATTCATATTGCTTTTCCAGTTTTTTTGGTCTATAGTTATGAATATGTTCTCAGTTTCTAACTTGCTATGTTAAGAGAGAGATACGAGTCTGGTAGTGCTCGTATTGCTATTGTGGAGAGTTAGTTTCTTTACTGGTTTTGACCCTCGAAAGTATGTTTTTATGATTGTATTGGCTTTTCTGATTACTTTTTCATGCTTCCTGATTCTTATTTATATAAGTTTTTATTGCTAGATTTGACAGTGAGGATTTGTTTTGAACTTTGATAAGCTCTTCAGCATCTTTAAGTTGCGTTGGATGGCTATCAAATGGCGTGGGAATTTTATCAATATGTGGATGCCTACTTACCCTTTTTCTTGCATTACTGAAACCTATGCGATACTGGCGAATAGATGAACACTCCAATTTGGGTGGCAGACTGGCATTGTTTAGGTTTTGGAGCAATGTTCATATTGTAAATGGACTTTATGCTCTTTGAATTTTCAGAGTGACTTTTGTAATCCACCTTATGCAGGTTTTGTTAGATTACAAACAAGCAAATGTACGAATAAAAGTGTGCTTCTGTGCTCCTCTATGCTATCTGCAGGTTTAATCTGTTTGATCAATAGTAAATGGAGGAACACTATTAACTACTGTTTAACAGTGCTCCTTTTACCCATTGGTAAATGTACTTCCAAACTTTATTGAGTTTCTTCTTATACATGTTCCAAGAGTGTGATATTAGTGAAGAAACTTGATTTTCTTATGAATTATGCAATGTGGGTCATTATGTCCATGTGAACAAAAATTTTGACAAAAGCTGTGTTTTTTTTTTAGGGACTGGTATAATCTTGAAAAATCTAAAAGGGTGAAAGCATTTCGATGTGGGGAATATGATGAATGTATTGAAAAAGCAAAGGTATCCGCTGCAAATGGTAATAAGAAAGCAGTGAAGTATGCAAGGAGGGAAGATGCAATTCTCCATGCTCTTGAGATTGAGCATGCTCGCCTGGGCAAGGGTAATGTGCACTTCTCCAGAACTAACGATTCCGGTGCTGGGAATGGTAATTTAGCCAAAGAATCAGCTAGCATGTCTCTTTCGAGAAAAGAAGAGGAAGACATGACTATCAAAGAGAGTGGCTCTGATGATCCAGATTCTGATTCTGACTCCGGTTTCACATCTGGTGCAGATTCGGGTTCAGCACTGGAATTATCCCAGTCTGGTATATCATTTGAGGAACCAAACCATAATGGTGCTTCTAAGATGCAAACAAACCAGGGAAAGAGAAGAAGAACGCCAAATGACTCAGAGGATGATGGAACAGAAGGGACTAAGCGCATGAGAGGACTTGAGGACCTTGGCATGGCTGTGGGAGATTCAAGCACTGGGAATTGCATGTCTAATGGCACCTTTGGAAATGGACACAAAATGTCGAACTCATCTGTCAAAAGAAAGAGATCTCAAACTCCAATGGTCAATGAGTTCTTAAAAAGAAAAAACCGTCGTCGGCCGTTGACAAAAGTTTTGGAGAGCACAGCTATGGTCTCTGTTCCAGTTACGTGTGACCAACTTCCCAATTCATGTGGTTCTCTTCAGGGGTTGTCTGATGGCAAGATTTCTGGTGTGGACTCTAATGACTCTAAAAGAAGCTTATGTTTAGCTGTTAACAACAATAATTCGGACAGCAATGGTGTTTCATGTGACAATGGTCCCTCTTTAAACCCTTGTGAAAATGACTGTGATAATTCCCTTGTTAATCCCGAAGTGAAGAAAGAGAATGATAGACCACGCTTACCAGGCTCAGTAGAAAATGATTCTTCTGATAGACTATTTGATGTGCCTTTTGTCGGGGAGGAAAAGCATACCTCAGGTGTGGTAATTAGGACTTCTGCAAATTTGATGTTTACACTTGTGTAAGTAGTTACTATTGTGGAATATTACTCCATTTGCTGATTTGCTTATATTCTCCAGGTATGTCCCCCATGCTGTCTTCGTCTTTAAGGCATCAAGTTGATGGATTGAGGAGACAATCTGGTCAAAATAGTCAAGCAGAAGCAATGTCTTCAAAAAACGAGGGAATGAATGAATCTGCTTCTACCAGTTCAGCGGCAAAGCATTTTAGCAACATCAGCCAAAGGATAGAGAAAGGCACCTCAAAGTGGCATAGAAAGGGAAAGAGGAATTCAAGACATGTGAATAAGAACAGAAAACGAGAGAGATACTATGTTGACATGGATGATGAAGCCAATGCTTATTCAGCAGATGCAGGGCAAATGGATGGTTTCCTTCAGGGTTCCGATCAGAAATTTGATGGTCATGGCAACAGAAGGACCTTTGCTTCATTCTGTTCCAACTTGCAAGTCAAATCCACTTCTGTAGAAGACCGATTAGACAGGATTGGAGATTGGGGTAAACCCTTTTCTCTAACGGAACCTAGATTAGGGGGGGCATCAGGGGATGTGTCTCTGCCTCCCCAAAGATTACTTCCTTTCCGGCAGTCACGATTTACAGTTAATTCTAAGTATGAGACGTCAGATTTTCCAGGGAAAAACGGCCGTAGTGCTTCAAATCTTTTTGATGTCAAGCTTGAGGTTAGAGCCAACTACCGGCCACAACATGTTCCACTGGTTTCTCTGATGAGCAAATTAAATGGTAAAGCCATTGTTGGTCACCCTTTAACTATTGAGCCTCTGGATGACGGCTATTGTGATGAGATAATCACTAGCTGTGAATGTGATGCAACTCATGAAAGTGTTTTGGAAGCTGCTGAACAAAGTAATACAGTTATGCGAACTGAAGCAGGAAGAATTCCTACGAAGCAGTCAAGATTTTCACCTGGTAAATCTGCTAAATTGAGGAGATCGGGACTATTATCCAAAAAGATTAGAAAACTGTCTTCGTTGACTCGAAATAAAGAAGAATATAAGAAACCAGTGGCTGAGAAACCCAAGGGTCCAGTTATAGCTTGTATTCCCCTCAAATTAGTCTTCAGTAGGATAAATGAGGGAATGAATGGTTCGGCACGACAAATGCAGCAGCAGCAGCGTGCCTCAACTTCAGACAACTCATGATCTTCCTTCATGGTACTGCTGCAGGACATGGATCATCTCCATGAATTTGGACCCTTTTGGGAAGGTTTATTCTGCTTAGTTTTCATTCTAACATGCTCAGTTATGCTATTGTCATTGAAGTTAGAATCCTTCTGTATAATCCAATTTAATGTTGTAGAAAGAACAGCGAGAATGATAATAGATGAAAGCTGCTTTGGTTTTGTACATATGTAACATTAGGTGAGTTGTAAAGATGATGATCTTGGTATTAGGTACTTGTTACCTGATACAAGGTAGCCTATGGAATGAGGTTGGTTCAGGAGGCTGACTGATAACCTAAATTTTCGGCAACTTGTTGGGACATGATTGTTAATTTATTTCAAGCTCAAATACCATTTGTTTTATTACTTCAAATATTGCAGCCATTTTGTGTGCCTGTTTCTACCTGTAGGGCTGATCTTTGTTCTTACTTTCCATTGCCATTTTTGTTACCTGAGAAGGTTCCTAATGGTTTGGAGCTGGAACATTTTGTGTGACTGTTTCTACCTGGTGAAAGCCGTTGAATCACATGTTCTGAGAACAGTCTAGTGCACTTGAGGAAGAAGATGGGCTGTTGGTGTTGTTAGCAACTTGCCAGTGCATTGAGCTGACTTATATTGGTCCACAATAATTTGTTAGAAAATAATTATCATGTTAGCATACATGTGATTCAGTGCAAAATCCGTTGGTATATGGGTGAAGCTCTCGGATTCTGTCAATGATTTGATGTTGTTCAGCAAAACAGCGTGAAGGTAGTTTGGCATACACACTTCAGATCATGAGTGTTTTGTTCACCTTTTTAGTGAGGGAATTGGTCAGGCTGGGTTAGGACATGGATCTTAAAAATGCAACCCGAATCTAATAATTCAATTTGAACTTAATCTAATTGGGTTTAAGTCAAGATCAAAATGATGACGAATTAGTTTTATTAATTAAAATAACTTTATTTTAATTTATAATTTAAAAAATGTCGTTTTGGTCATTTAAATTAAAATGATATTATTTTATCTAAAGTATTTCGGGTTGTACCAAACCAATGCTTAGACTTGAACCATGTTCAAAATTTGGTGAACTTAAGTTGATATGTTGATTTAAGTCAGACCGAGTCGGGTTTTAATTGTCAACTCTAACTAAATTTTATAACTGTTCTAAGTCATTTTAATCAATTAAATCAAAACAATATCGTTTAATGTAACTAACTCTAGTTAGGTCAAGCAGACCCTCAAACTCAAGTTTTGTTTAGAATTTTGTGAACTTGAGTTTAATATGTTAAATTTGGGTTGAGAAGAAATTAGGTTCAAATTACCAACTTTAACTAAATTTTATACATGATTAAGTCATTTTAATTAGTTTAATTTTATATAATAAATTTTATTTGAATCGAGTCGGCTCTCAAATTTAAGCTTTGTCCGAAACTCAATAAATTGCAACTTGATATATTAATTTTGGGTCGGATCGAGTTAGGTTTAATTTGTCAACTTTAACTAAATTTAATGTTTATGTTAATAATGGAATAAAGAACAAAGTATGTATTAAATAAGATTTAAGGCATAGGAATGTCAACCCGAGTTACAGTGGCCCGTGGCCTAAGTTATGGCCCATCAGGTCAGGAACGAGCCAGGCCATTTTTAAGCAAAAAAATTTAAAAACGACGTCGTTTAAATTGGCTTGTGACCCATCCAACCATCCCTGATAAGGCATAGAAGACAAAGCCCAATGTTCATATTTTGGGTTCAACCGATCCAAACCGATTATACATTAACGAGGACATTTTAGTAATTGTGCCTGACGAGATTCAGATTAGGGTTTACTATAAAATCTAGCAAACTCTTAGGTCTCCGTCTCGTTGTAGCTAGTTTGTTCTAGTCATATACTCTCAGAGACGCTGTGATAGAGAGAGAGAGCAGACGGCGAGAGATCAAAATGACAACGGCGCCGGGGCAGTTGGTGTGGGAGATAGTGAAGAAGAACAACTGTTTTCTTGTGAAGCAGTTCGGTAGAGGAAATGCCAAAGTTCAGTTCAGTAAAGAGCCCAACAATCTCTATAACCTCAACTCCTACAAGCACTCTGGTGATTCACTCTCTGTCGCTTTCTTTTTATCTTTATATGCATACATGGGTTGTTCTTGGTTTGTGTGTGTATTTTTTTCTTTATTGAAGAAATGAATTACTGTTTTGGTTGGTTATTTTTATTTTGGCTGCGGAACTGGAATGACTTGTTTTGCTATATGTGAAGATTGGGGCTTTTTATGTTTGCTGATCTGGGTTTATGAGATTTTGTGTGTTTGTGTAAGAAATCGATGGTTTGATTGTGGGGTTAATTGTGTAGGGTTGGCTAACAAAAAGACAGTGAGCATTCAGGCTGGTGGCAAAGACCTGTCTGTGGTCTTGGCTACTACCAAGACCAAGAAACAGAACAAACCTTCTGCTCTCCTTCACAAGTCTGTCATGAACAAGGAGTTCCGGCGAATGGCCAAGGCTGTTGAGAACCAGGTATGTTTATGCGAATAGACTGATCTATTTGTCTTAATGGTTCTTATTCTGTTGTTGGGTATTTACATGCCTACACACTACTAGAAGTTGAGAGATCACTGATTCAAATTGATGACTGGGTCTTCTTGATTGAATTATCTCTAAATGATCGAACATATTAATTATGATGCTGTTGCTGCGTTGAGTTGCTCCTAAATTGTTGTAAGGTGCGAGTTATGCCATTTGGTAACTAGATTGAGACTCTTTACATATTTTTTAAAGAAATTTTGTTTATTGTTTTGTGTCATTTTGTAAAAAGCTTTACTTTCCATTTTCTTGTCTTGATTTATCAAATGCATTTCTGGCAACATTCATCAAGTTGGATCATTTTGGTTTGTTGCCTGCAGTGATGAGCCCTAACATGTAAGAAGAATCTCTCAATAGAGTTTCTTCTATGAAATATACTTGTTACGCTTGGCTTCTGAGCATTATCTTGATGAATAGTCACCTGTGCTCCATATATCAGATGTGTTATGGTCTTATAACTTCCATTTATCTGTAATTACCTGCTCAACTCTGATAATCAATTTGTTTCTGTTGTGTAAAATATTACTTTTGTATTGAATGTTTTATTGATTGCTTCCTCTGTTTCTTTGGAATATCATTTCTCACATGAGGCACCAATTTTTGTTTGGAGTAGATATTGAATGATGATAACTGAGTTATCATGTCTTCTCATGATGTATTTTTATTTATTTTTTAAGCAGCCAAGGTAACTGATTTGCATTTCCTTGTTGCAGGTTGCTGATAACTACTATAGACCTGACCTTAAGAAGGCAGCCCTTGCAAGATTGAGTGCTGTGCACAGGAGCCTGAAGGTCGCCAAATCTGGTGTCAAGAAGAGGAACAGACAAGCTAGCAAGTGATTTCAGATGAAAAATAATGCATCACTTTGAATTGTGCTGGAGATAATTTCCATCAATCATATCAACCTACTTTTGTATTTTTGTTTTGCTTGTTCCAATTCAGACGAAGAACCATAGAGTTTAGGGCTTTTTTGGGGAGATAATTTGCATTGCAATATCATAGTTTTGAGTTGTGTGCCTGGCATCTGATTCAGTTATGGTATTCTTCCGAATTCTATCATTTCATTTATGCTAAGGTACCTAAACTTTTTCTGATGGATTAGGTGCTTATATTCTCCTTGCTTTTCTAAAATGAAACTGTAATCAATACATGGAAGTTGTAGATTGCTCGAAGATTAAGCCTTCAATTTTGTGTTCTGCGTAATTTGTGAATCAATGACGCTATAGCACCCGATTTCTTGGGGACATTGAATGAACTAAATGATGTTAAATGGTAGTTTAATTTCATTTTGAAGCATTATCAACAATACATCACCAGATAACTGGGGGAGTTTTATTCACGTAATGCTGCTGATGAACATTACTGGAGAATGAAAGTATAAGGACATAATTATTCATTAGCTCATTCTGAGAACTGTAAATAATGAAAGCTATGTCAATTATTTAGAAACATAAATGCTTCCAGTTTAACAAACATGAAAAATTGTAAAACTTATGATCAAAACTTTCTATTGTTGCGGATTCAGAATGCATAGGTATGCAGCATTCAGCTAAGGCCATATGTTGCAAGCTGCCTCAGAAGAATCAAGTTGAGCAGCAGGTTGTAGAACCTTGGTTGACAGGCTTCCCACGAATTGGCACCGTTGTAGGTCTAATTGCGCTTGTTGCTGGTTGACTAGCCATCCTGCAACAGAAATGAGATATATCTGTAAAATGTTGTTCAAGGGTAATATTATTCATATCCAGTTGATAAAACTCGAGACCTTTTCTTTATCTCTGAAGCCATGGTCATGAATGCCTCTTCTACATTGGTAGCACTCTTAGCACTTGTTTCCAAAAATGGAATGCCAATATCATCTGCAAAAGCCTTTAGAAAAGGGTGAAACAGTGTCAGTCATAACCCAAAATTACAACTCAAGCATAGTATCTCTTCTAAACCAGCATCTGATCATGACCATCAGGAGCAGAATGATCAAAAACTAGCACATGCCTTTGCAGTTTCATAGGAAACCACCCTCTTGCTGGTTAAATCGCATTTGTTTCCAACTAAAAGCTTGTTGACGCTGTCAGTGGCAAACTTATCAATTTCTGCTAGCCATGTCTTGACATTGCTGAAGCTTTCTTCATCAGTTACATCATAGACAATCTAGCAGACAAGGAAGAAGATGCATAAGAACTAGTTGCACAGTTCATGTAGAAGATATAAATGAAGAAAAACATGGGAGAGTTGGCATACGATAATTCCATGAGCACCGCGATAGTAGCTGCTTGTAATCGTGCGAAATCGTTCTTGGCCGGCAGTATCCCACTACGGAGAAAACACAGTGTTCTATCAACTGATAAGCACTAAATACTGATTTGTAGAACCCTCAATAAATCTCTGCAAAGTACATACTATCTGAAGTTTAATGGTTTTTCCATCTTGCTCAACCGTGCGTATTTTCTATGGAAAAAACAGATAGAAAAAGAACAGTTAGTACAGGATCATAACATCCTGACAAATTCAATTGCAAGAAAAGATAGTTGATTCACTCCAACTTACAAAGTCGACACCAATAGTACTTATGTAGCTTTCAATGTAAGAGTCATCCTGCAGAACATGGAAATTTACTGAGTTGGTTCATATTCTGAGAAGGCCTTCGAGCTCCTTAGTTGTCCCAAAGATGGTAAATCATGGACCAAAAACTAATTATGGAAGAAGAACCCTAAAGTCTTACCGCAAATCTCAGGAGAAGGCATGACTTGCCAACACCAGAATCTCCAATAAGCAGTAGCTTGAAGAGGTAATCACTGAAAAAAAACAAAACCTAACTACCTGAAACACCAGCTAACATGCTCTAGAGACCACAAGGATATGGATTGTTCTGTAATTATGCTCAAATCCATGAAAAGTTCTTGAAACATGCTCTAGAGACCACAAGGATATGGATTGTTCTGTAATTATCCTCAAATCCATGAAAAGTTCTTGAACTCCAAGATCAATACTAATGAACGAATTTTCAAGTAATCCAACCATATTGCAAGAAATGAAAGACCGTAGACAAAGAGTTGCGCTATTCTTCACACCAATTCACTTCCATATTAACAAGTTCATCCAACTGTACCGACTTTATGCTTGCAATAAGCTTCTGACAAGAATTTCATAAAACAGCGTTTGATCATCTCATAAAACAAAGATTGAGGATCTGCTCAAAAATGCTAGAAAGGACCAGAAAATGCATTCTCATGAGTGCAGAGAGAAACTAGATCAATCTGAAATCTGCACGATTGCCAGGAAACAACAAAATTTCAATCATAAGTCCTGCATTATTTTTATCAGCAGTTCTTTCCAACCATCAGAAATGCACGTGATATTCATATAAATGGGTTCATAAATATGCTTAAGATCCCAGAAGGAAAACAAGAGAATCTGAATCCACACTCAAACGTATTGCAACTTTCTGTTTCCTTTTATGCATCACAAGAATAGAACAAGAATGGCAACACGAACGAAGACAAACCACGTTCAAGAAAAATAAAGCCTGAATTGAATCTTCATATCAGGAAAAAAAAACAGAACCCAGATGCATAAAGATGCAATCTTTGATAAATGTGGATGTGCACCGACAAATTCAACCACACCATTGGCAAAAAAAATGCAATCTTTTTGTGCCATATAGCGAAAGAACATACTATTCAGGCATCATGGTTGCTGGAAGAAATTGCCAAGAATCCTGTGGAACAGTTGTTTGAGTTTTTCCCTGATCGAAGATCTCAGAGAGGAGAAAGAGAGGGAGAGAGAAAGACTCCGTTGCGTAAACTTGTAGGAGCCACCAAGTTTCGTGACATTGAATGTTTCATAGGAGGAAGAAAACAAGTGGTTAACGACTTTAATATTTACAAAAATTGCTAACTAGCCCTTCTATTTCTATGTTATTACCTCAATGAACTTATTTCATTTTTGCTCATTGCACGTAAAAAAACAAGAATATTATTCCTCTTTCTATGATAGTATTTTGTTTTTATTGATTATTAAATTATTGACTGTTTTTTTAGAATAGAGGAACCCACAATTACTATCCTTCTCATAGAATAGAGGAACCCACAATTACTATCCTTCATATGAGCACTAGGTAAACCTTCAAATTAACATAATAGCTTGTAAATCACATTAACCGGGTACTTTGTATCAGACAAGCTCTATATGACATGTTCGATCAAGAGAGTGTAAGTAGAGGGGATTCGAATATAGGACCTTTTCACCTTATGCCCTCTCACTCCAACTCGATTATCCTTGGGGACGACTTTTTGTGTTAGTAATGTCTAATTAATATATTCATAAATTTATCTTTTCTACTAAAAATAGTTTATTACTATGTGTTGTTTTACATTCAATTTAGTCTAATTGAATTAAGATAATCCAAAATCTTAATTGAATTGAGAATAAAATGACATCATTTTTTAAATCAATTAAGACAAATTTAAACTTTTTAAATTGTTTAAATAGGACAAAATCAATCATTCTAAACGTAAATCTAATACAAAATTCAATCAATTTGATTTCAATTGAATCGAACCCTTTTTCAGTATCTTTATTTAAAATCGTATTTATTGTTATTTGTTATTACCACCACACCACAAAAGTGACAAGTGTTAACAAAATGGATCATTTTAAAAAATATATATATACTAAATGTAAAATAAATACTTAAGTATTATATTTCTCTAATTTAAAGAGGTTGACATTGCATTTTCATTCATTTTGTAAGCAAGGCCTTTTAATTTGATTAATTTATAAAATTAGAAATTAAGACATGACATCTATCTTGATTAAGATCTTAGATATATAGTGTGAGGGAAGATGATGGATTGCTCTATTACATATTCCAAAATTTGTTTAGTAGTACTTTATAAATTATATTGAAAAAGATGAATTAAGATAAAACTAAGTTTCTTGGAAATGTCTCAACTTTTTTGGTTTTTGTATGAGATTCAAGGAATTTTGAAACCAGCAACAAGTTAGGAGACATCAAAATGTTGAGAATTTTAACAAGTCCCTCTTTCTAAGAACCCCTTAAATGTTACATTGCATAAGGCACAACTTAAAGAACAAAGTTTAGAGACCAAATTAATATATATATATATATATATATACATATATATATATATATATATATATATATAGTTTATCGGATAAATTAATAAGTTGGGCATTTCCAACCTGTCAATTGAATCCGGTAATTTCTTGGTCACGACTGGCTAAAACTAAAATTCTATTAAAGAGAATTTTCATAGGGTAGAACCTCCTCAGGGAATATAAGGTTTTATAAAACTAAATGGATTGTTTCCTGGTTTCTTTCGCTATCCTACCCAATAAATCATTAAGATTCTTTATCTTTTTATTTAATAGAATCTTATGTATTCATAGATTCTGATGTTCCATTACTTCTCAATTAATGCTTAAGTCTCATTTTTTATAGTAGAGCCTCATTAATCAAATTCGATGATATATATATATATATATAATCGTAAAACATACTTTTTAACTACCCTTTTAATTTCTAATTAAGTATTGATTAACAACTAAGTGCAAAATGATATAGTATGATTTCAATAATTTTGAATTCTTTGAAAGTAAATTTGGGTTTAAGTATCTAAAATTAGGTTGATGCAACATATTGGAAATATAGTATTTATTTAATACATAAGTTTCTTCTCAACAATGATGGAGAATGAAGTTACAAATTTAATTTTATAAAAATTAAATTATCAAACTTAAAAAACAGAAATTTAACATATATTAAAAAGAATATATATGAAAAAAGAGATTTCATCTTAAAAAATCCATGTTCATTTTTATAATGATTTATAATATTTGTCATTTTCTCATGTAATATTAAGATACCCTTTACTTCTAATCATTTGATTCATAAGTAAAAATGACAATGAACTCATTTTGAGTCGAATTTAATCACTCAACTCTTGCAAAACGGGAACTTATATTTACGGAGTTTATCTTTTATTAATGTTGTTTTAATAAAAGATAAACTCAGAAAATAAGGTTCTTCGTTTTGTAACAATTGAGTGAAAGTATTGTTTTTTGTATTTTATAAAGAGATAATTTCCGTGACTTGAACGTGTGATTTTTCGGTCACGAAGGTATAACTTATTAATTGTTACAAGACAAATTGAGAATCATTCTCATACAATTTACATCTAACTCAAACTCAATTTTTTATTCATTAACTCGGACCAGGACAAATCCAAATTGGGTTGGTTTACCATCCTTATAATCATAAAGATTCCATACCAATTACGAAAAAGGTTCTTGACCACTTCTTCACAGAGGTTAACAAAAATGGAAGAAATGAAACATCTGAAAAGTCAGCTCAATGACATTAGCTAGTTACACGCATTGGAATACCATATGTTCCTTGTAGAATAATATTATGTTACTTGCCTGAGCTGACTTCTCTATCCTCGTATAAGAGCGTCTCATAACCTACGATCTGCCAGCATAACTGACTGCTCAGAATTTAAGCACCTGAACACTGCACTTTATGTCTGTTAAGAGAGCTCCTAGTCTCAGCAAATCCAAGTCTGTCAAGGACTTCAACGATCATGCTACATCTAAGCGTTCCCGACATGAACAAAAAAGATGCTTCCCTTTTATGGAGATATCTATGGAACCAGGAAAGTCCCTGAAGGACATTGATTCCAACAAGTTGAAGTCTGATATCAGGAGATGGGCTAAGGCTGTTGTTGCTTATGCTCGTCAGGTTAGTGGCAGAATTGGAAGATCTCGCCGGAGCAGTCGGAATTCAAGTTCTCGTGATTCTTCGCAAGTATACTCATCCGGTTGATGATCATACGTACATACTCGTTTCTGTTCATGGAAGAATTTGTCAGGAAAACTTGATGGATGACAAAGAAAAAGATCAAGAATATCCAGAAAAATTTGAGGGATTCTGCTGCTATATTCTTTTAAATGTGTGCATGCATGCATGCGTATTTGTTTTTCAGGGAAGAAACGTGAAGAAATTAACTTTCTGTAACTTTTCCATTTGATTAACTTTTTCGTCTCTGTCTTTCCAACTTGTAATTGATTGAGTCTGTTTCTGGTTTAAAATTTATACATTGAAGTCTTATGTAAGCAATTTTCAATAAAAGCTCTCCCCAAATGCACAGAAAAAGCTATTTCCAGATGTAAATTTCAAGTATTTTGATAACGTACTTAATCTACACTATGAGTTTGCAGGACCCATAATAACAAATTGTTCATAAATCAAAGCCAAAAGCAAGCAGAGAATGTGTATTGCATTCATTGTATTCCTATCTTGCTTTCAACTCCTCCTGATTACTTCTTCATTTGTTTATTTTCTTTTCGTTCTTTGGCCACAGAATTATCATTTTATATGCAAGTTCTTCAGTTTCTGTCAATCCTATTCTCATCAGAAAACTACTTTACCAAGACTAGCAAAACATAAAACTAAAAGAAAAGTAAGCACCATAGAGAGCAAACAGAAGGAATCAAGCAAAGAAGTTGGCAAAAACAGGGGAAAAAAAAGCTAAAGCAGAAAAGACCAACTTAGCTTGTAATGTCTTCCATGGAATGAT
This sequence comes from Erythroxylum suave, assembly GCA_027563595.1. Taxonomy (NCBI): domain Eukaryota; kingdom Viridiplantae; phylum Streptophyta; class Magnoliopsida; order Malpighiales; family Erythroxylaceae; genus Erythroxylum; species Erythroxylum suave. Next base: position 3,629,037 of record JAOSBN010000005.1, on the reverse strand, counting down.
AATTCTGAGGCTGATATAATATCCATAGTTGTTGATAACCATTAAAGTTCAAAACTTTATTCTGCAGAGAAGGCATTAATGGCTACGTCACTGAGAACGAGATTGGTTGAATCTGCATTCAACCCTGTCTTCAAGTTACTAAATCGCAGAAGGATTGAGCTTGATGCCGATGTACCTGAAGAAGCAGATGCTGCAAGTCGGGGAAGGAACAGAACTGAAAGATTAGATACAGTTGAAGTGCCTATCGGTCCCATTCACCGAGCTTTTGCAACAGACGTTGATTCAATTTACAAAGCAGCAGTAAATGGAGAAATTGGCGTTTTCAAGGCTCATCCAGAATGTATTGACCGGTTTGAAACTCCTGATAAGAACTCTGTCCTCCATGTCTTCATCACTGCCAAACCTCACCCTCACGAGGAATCTAATAGTCAGTCCAAAAGGTTGCAGGTAATCAAGTTTCTGCAGGTCAATATCGCTAGAAAAACCACAGTCCAAGAGCATCCCAGAGATGAAACAGAAGAATTCCTGAAAGGGATACTAAGCATGCGCCCGGACTTACTGCGGAAGGCCAACGGCAAAGATGAAATTCCGCTGCACATTGCGGCCAGGCACGGCCATTCCGATGTCGTAGAAACCCTTTTGAAGTGGTGCAGAAAGGATCACGAGAATGATCTAGAAAAGGGAAATGGGGCAGTGAGAGGTATGTTAATGATGACAAATAAAGCGAAAGACACAGCTTTGCACGAGGCGGTTCGATACAATCACATTGATGTGGTGGTGGCATTGACAAAAGGAAACCTTAATGTACCATATGATGCAAATCTGGACGGAGAAACTCCTCTTTATCTGGCAGTGGAGAGGGGATATGAAAAAGTTATAGATGAAATGTTGAAGGAACCCTCCTCATGGGCTCATGGAGGTCCTAATGGTAGAACAACACTGCATGCTGCTGTACTTCACAACAATAGAGGTATATTAAGACTATGTTGGTAGTTCTTGATTTTGAACTTAAAAAATTATTATATCTTATCATATAAAGATCAGAAAACACTGTTCTTCCGTTGATGATCATTTATCAGAGGTCCAAAATCACATGATCTACCTGGAAACTTATTCTTAATCTATGTGACGCTGCAATAATTTATTAAATTTCAAAGCTTTAGCTGCATTGATGATAAGCTGAATGGTTTCGCTCGTTATTTTGTTTAGACCTCGCAAAAAGATTGCTAAAAGAAGTAGAAAGGAAAGAGATGATCACGAAAGAGATGATCACCCAAAAATCAGATAAAAAAGGGTGGATCCCTCTTCATTATGCTGCATACTTTGGCTACGTTGCAATTGTGAAATGGTTGCTGAAAGAAGATAAATCTTCGGCCTGCATACCGACCACAACAGAGAAGATGACAGCAATTCATCTTGCGGCTAGCCGTGGCAAATTAAGCGTTATGTGTGAGCTTATATCATCTTGTCCGCGCTGCTGCGAGCTGGTTGACAGAAGAGGATGGAATGTTGTTCACTTTGCAGTGGTGAGTGAAAACAAGCAAGTGGTTGACTACGTTCTAAGCAGCCCCCTTCTCAGGAACCTTATAAATGAGAGGAACTCTGAAGGGAATGCCCCTCTTCATCTACTTATTGATTCTGGTATCTATATGAGTTCCTTCATTAGACACCCAAGAGTTGATAGGCTAGCCTTCAATGCCAAAAACCTCAACTGTCTAGACATCATCTTATCCAAGGAAGGTGTTTTGTGGGAGCAGGTATTGCTTCTTTATGGATTAACATTTCTGGATTTGGAAACTTCAGCAGTATTTGTTGATTCTTTATGTGCAACTAAAGTTTCCTTATCCTATTGTAGAGGGAAGCTGCAAACTGCTTGAGAGAGTGCGGAGCTAGACAGGGTAAGAGAGTTATTATCAAGCAAAACGATTGGAAAGAAGATAGAAGCAGTGTCGCACAGGATGATAATCGGCACGGGAATGAAAAAAACATTAAGGCCATTGTAGCCATAGATGATAGCAGCAAGGTGGTCTCTAAAGGTTATTCTAGGAGAAAGTACGAGGACAATGATACTATCATGAAGCAAATTAAGGATGCAAGAGAGTCTCATCTAATTGTAGCTACTCTCATAGCAACAGTCAGTTTTGCAGCAGGATTCACTATGCCTGGAGGTTACAAGAGTGATGGTCCTGATGAGGGGGGTGCAATCCTGACAAGAAGTAAAGCTTTCGAGGCATTTGTGATAACCAATACGGTGTCCATGATGCTCTCCAGCTCTGCAGTCTTCGCTCACTTCTTTATGGCTATAAGTCAAGACAAGAAACTGGTCTATCCTATGTTCACTCTGGCACTAACTCTTACTTTCTTGGCCATGATTGCTATGGTGATCGCTTTCATTTCAGGAACATATGCTGTTCTTGCTCATGTTCAGGCTCTTGCCATTTCCACTTGTGTCCTGGCATGTTCCTTCTTTGGGTTTTACTACTATCCACTGGACTTGCTCATACTGGAATCGCTTATTATGACCATACGTTCCCGTCGGCTTAGTGAGGATGCTTAGCAGAACCTTCGTTGTCTCTGTAATGTGTAGCACGTGCTTCTGTCCAAATAGAGTCGGATTCTGTACTCACTGGAAACAAAACTCCAGTCTTATAAGCTGTTTCCACATTTTTCACTCCTTTTTCTTTTCAATGCTATGATAAGATGTTTCTCTCAGAAGATGAGAATTGCATGAACAAAATAAAGTACTCAGATTCAAAATATGAAAAATGAAAAGAACTCATTTGGCTTTCTGGGAAAATCTTATGATTTTTAGTTTCAACATTGTTCATCTTAGGAAAAGTTTCCCAACTTATGGTGAAGTAGACAAGCTAGCCTTGAGTTGAAAAAATCTCAGTACTTTGAACATTATCCTACTAGAGAATAAATTTCTGATGAACGAGGAAAACTCTTTATCAATCATAAAAACTCGAAACAAGTTAATTATGTAATTCCAAACCCAAAACAAAAGTGCAAAAGCAAATGCTGAATAGAAGAGTTCCACAACTTCTGTGGAGATTTTGGAGTTACGCAGATGGTTCTCAGATAAGGATATGTAAAGAACTGAGTGCTGACTGAGAACTTAGTAGATCGCGTTAAGGATGCTTAACTCGAAAAGTCCATCTGGTTCTTGCGATTCTAATTGTAAGAGTAAGTTCTGCAGAAGTTTAAGACCTTTACATTCATAGAGCTCAATCCAATCCATAGTGAACAAGTACTAAGTTCCAATATCTTCTGGTCTGGGAAAGCAAACAGGTCAGTAAATTAAGCAACTCACAGACCTCATTTCAATATAGATTAAATAAGTAGCAAGTTCCCATATGTTTCATCTTGCCATCATCTAATTTCAACAGAAAGTTTAATGCCAAGCATACACCATCACATCCTATATATAATGGTTAATATCAACCGCATAGCGGAATTCAATTTACACCATATTAATACATAACCTAGCCCCTGGCTTTAAGCTCTGCGAGCCTCCTAGACAAGTCATCCTCATCAACCTTCTCTTCAGACTTTGTTGGTACTGCATGAGTAGCAGGCTGGGGCAGCCCAACAGAGACCTCCAATCCATAGTCATCAGCCACCTGCTGCATCAAGCTGTTAACCTCACCCTCAGGTGTTGAAAGTGATGTTGAGCCAGCCATTGCATTCTCCATGAACTCTGCCTGCACCTCCATGTTCACAAACTGCTTCTCGAATTGATCCATTGTCTCAGACATCTTCTGCAAGTTACCTACAACAAAGGCAAAACCAAATTATCATCCCCGCATGCAACATCCAAAAACAACCATCACCTTCACCCATAGTAGTCAAAGAAATTTAGAACATTGAAATTCATCACACAAACCAACAACCAACACATCTCAGAGCCAATAATCAGAAGTCTTTGCTCATAAATTCAACCACACAGAATTCTGTACCCAACTCTTTAACAGTAAAATCATAAACCTCTATGAGAAAGAAACACCATTCCTAAAACTCAACAACTACAAACTTGGACCAACTATTCTCCACTTTATAACAAGCATAATCAGTGATAAATTGCATACTCGGCTGCTATTACCCTCTACATCCCTGTCAAGGATTGAATATTTCAAACTACAGTAATTAGAATTGAATCAAAACTGAAGAATATTTAACGATCACCAGTCAAAAAGGAGACATGGACCCAAACTTTTCAAGTTTTTAGAAAGCAAATCTCAAGAAAATAAACTTTTGTTATAATATCATGATCAATAAATCGAAGAGTAAACTCCTTTTTCTTAAACTGAAAAAAAAAAAGCACCTGTAGCTAGACTAGATTCGAGAGATTTAACGATAGAGGCCATGGACTTGTTGATGGTGGTCATCTTGGCCTGTGTATCGAGCCTCGCAACTACAGCGTCAAGTCTCGAAGCCAATCGGAGGTAATTCATCTGCTCCGTCCGTTTACGGATGGCGTTCTCAGCGTAGATCCGACCTCCATCCATGTTCCCCTTCTCGATCGCCTTCTTGACCTTCAATTTCTCGGCTTTTTCCTCTTTCTCGCACTTCCTTGCTTGTCTCTGCAGCGACTTGGCCGTGAATTTCAGATCCATTATTTGATTCAACAGTTTCTCTGTGTTCCCCATCTTCGCTGACTCGAATCGAATCTCGTTTCTAGGTTTTTCGTTTCTTATCAACAATCGGGCATGCTCTTGTTGAGTTTCTGAGGAAAAAGGGTGGAGACAATGTGAAGTTACAAATATGCCCCTGTAGAAAGTGTGTCGACGACACCGTGTCCAGTAGATGATTGACTTTGACTTCGTCTTGTTTTCTTTTTAGATATCTTAATTTTTAAGTAAGTTAATTAAAGATTCAGACTTTTTAATTGTTGTTGTTGTTAATTAAATTTTTATTAGGAATAAAGGCATATATTTTTTATTTATAGTTTGATTCAATTTTTAAAAGAATCCTCATATTTTTATTTTTATTTTTATTTATCATAATTTTCTTAAAATTTAGTCTATGTGTTATTTTCATAGAAATTTTTTAATATTGGAGTATATGAGTTTTTTTTAAAGTTTAGTTTAATTGAAATTCGATTGGATACAAAATATTTAATTTAAGTTTATAATTAATCAAATTTTAAATAATTCAAAAT
>JAOSBN010000005.1:3589522-3623776 GCA_027563595.1 Erythroxylum suave | reverse complement strand
GAATCGAATCTCGTTTCTAGGTTTTTCGTTTCTTATCAACAATCGGGCATGCTCTTGTTGAGTTTCTGAGGAAAAAGAGTGGAGACAATGTGAAGTTACAAATATGCCCCTGTAGAAAGTGTGTCGACGACACCGTGTTTAGACGATGATTGATTTTGACTTCGTCTTGTTTTCTTTTTAGATATCTTCATTTTTAAGTAAGTTAATTAAAGTTCTTAGATTCGATCTTAAGATTACGTATTATTAGACCTTTTCATATATCACATATTAGTAGAATTTTTACTAATTGTTATTGTTATTAATTAAATATTTATTAGGAATAAAGGCGTATATTTTTAATTTATAGTTTGATTCAATTTTCAAAAGAATCTTCATATTTATATTTATATTTATCATAAATTTTTTATTAATTTTCTTAAAATTTAGTCTATGTGTTATTTTCATAGAAATTTTTTAATATTGGAGTATATGAGATTTTTTTAAAGTTCAGTTTAATTGAAATTCGATTGGATACAAAATATTTAATTTAAGTTTATAATTAATCAAATTTTAAATAATTCATAATATGATTAGATTGAATTAAGCTCAAAATTTTATAACGGGTTATAAACTTGCAATGATATTTTATTATCAAGACAGATGACGAATCAACCATATGAAAATTAATTTAACATTAAAATTGCAAATTTTGAATTTGAATTTAGTTCGAAAAATGATTAATTCAAATTGATTTTATAGATTTTAGATTAGGTCAAATTCAAACCCTTTTGTCAAATTTAGTTAAAATTAAGTGTATCATTAAAAAGTATTTCAAATAATTCGGCCATTAAAACATGTGAATATTCTTTTGTTGGTGCTAAAACATATTAAATTGTCTTCAATGAAGTAAAGTTCCTAATAAGAAATGTATGATTTCTTTGGTTTTTAGATGATTTATTTTTTCCGTTGAAAAACTCATTATTCTTTAAATACAACTTTTACAAAAATGGAGGAAAAACTCTTACAGTGACATGATATGCAACCTCATCTTTAACAGAGAGAGGTAGAGAGAGCATTCAGGAATCTTATCATTATTCTCAAACGCTAAGCTCTGCCAATTTGTTGATCTTATATAAAGTAGGAACCTCTTCTCTTCTCCATAGCAAAACTAATTAAGCTAATCAGCGTCTGCCGTTATTTTGGCAACTGGCAAGTCTTCGGAGCTTTTGTTTGAAAGGTGGGCGATGTCTAGGAGGACTAGTAGTAGGAGCAGGTGGCGCTGGCGGCGGCGTCGGCGTTGACAGCGGTGACTGCGGCGATGGTGGTCTCGGTGGACGGTGGCGATAGAGGGTGAGATATGTAGAACCCAATTGAATCAAGGAACCGACCACTTCTTCCCTTGAATCCCACTACTGATCCTGATTCAATTGTGTACGTAAACGGTCTTCCTAATTCTTCTCCAAATGGTCCATATGTTCTTCTGTTGCTCTTGAACGTTATTGACCTTATCAAATTCATATACCAGAACTCTCCATAGTACCCACTCACACTTACCAAGAATTCGTCTGGATAATCCAACTTAATCTGTCAACATAACAATTCAAACCTCCCAACTTTCAAGATCAAAACTTGAATTGTAGCAAGATTTAAAATGTATGACAGGAAAATAGTTGCCAAGAGCCATTTCAAGCTTGCTAACATGTAACATGCATTGTGCGAAGTTGGAAATGGTTGAAAAAGGAAATGAAATGATAAAAGCTAACCTCATCGATATTTCCTCCATTGCCTCCGTGTTTGTCGGCTGTCACAGGTTTGCCATTGTAATCGTATACTGCACGTATGGAATCTATGCAAAGTCCATGACCAACATAGATCGCTCTAACTCCATGGTAGGTACCACCATCATCCCAGCTATCGCCTCCTCTTCCACCCCAAGGTCCTACGAACATGGTCATCCTTTTCCTGTTTGTTTGATACTTACCATTAGCTTCCTGTAACGTTTTCAGTGTGTGAAACTTGCATTACAAGAGAAGGTGGTTGTTGAAAAATAAAAGCGTCGAACACGTGTTTGACTCAGGACCGCTAGACGAGATAAGTAGCTAGACCGCCATTCCTTTTTTCCAAGCTTGACCTAAAGTACTTCTATTAAAAGTTCGAAGAAGACATTGTGGCACCGTTTGGTTCAATTTTTGATCGGTGAAAAAGTACTTTTTTTCACTGTAAAAATTATTTTAGGAAAAAAATAAGTATTTGACTGTAAACTTCAAAAGCACTTTTGAAGTTGAAATAATTTTTTTAAAAATTAAAATACAATTTTCAACCAAACAAACACTTAATATGAATGAGAAGAGTAGTTGATTTTCTCTCCCATAAGAATACTTTTACCCTAAAATATTTTAATTAATTACTAAAATACCATTATCTTTACATGGTATCAGAGTTGAGCCTCTGCTAATACAGCTCAACTTACCCTAATACAGCTTAACCTTACCTAACCTGCAGCCGCCGCCGCCGCCACCATGGCCAACTCTAATGTCACTACCAAGACTCTTACCTTGCTTAACTCAGATCAGCTAAGCATGCCGCTAGTCACTAACTTTTTTTATGGATCCAACTATCCCTGGAGCCAAGCCATGTTAATCGTTTTCCAAGCCAAGCACAAGCTTGCTCTTGTGGATGGCATATTGTAAAAAACTGTGGAAGGAACTGTGATAGCATGGTGAGATCATGGATACTTAACTCCATGACCAAGGAGCTATCTAGTGGGTTCTTGTTTTCATCCTTAGCCAAGAGCCTATGGGACCAGATTAAGGAAAGACATGTTGAGAGTAATGGACCATTACTTTATCAGATTAAAAGAAATATCAGTTCAGTGAATCAGGGAGAACTTACCGTGGTCGCTTACTTCACCAAGCTCAAGAAGCTATGGGATGAGCTAGAGCGCTTGAGACCACCTCCCATTTGCACCTACCATGCTGCAAATTTGCACAATGAGACAGAAAATACGGATAACCTAATGCAGGTCTTGATGGGCCTCAATGATTCTTTTGACAATGTGCGCAACCAGATATTAATAACTAAGCCACTACCAACAGTTAGCAAAGCCTACTCTATGGTATTAAGTGTGGAGAAACAATGTGAAGTTCACTGTGCCACACCTGAAGGCATCAAAGATCCTAATCTGCAGGCATCAAAGGGGAAGAATTTCCCACTACCAAATGGACTCGGGCTAAACACTGAAGATGGTGAGGTCCTAACTGATCCAGAATGTTACTGAAGGCTAATTGGAAGGCTCCTATACCTAAATTTCACCAAACCGGACATTTTCTACTCTATACAACAATTAAGCCAGTACATGAAAGAACCAAGGAAGCCTCACCTTGATGCTGCACTTCACCTTGTTCGGTATCTCAAATAGTATCCCGAGTAAGGGCTTTTCCTCCCAAGAGACAACCAACTTCAGCTACATCTGCGATGCCAATTGGGCATCATGCTCCACCACACGCAGATCCCCCATTGAGTTCTGCATTTTCCTTGGACCGGCTCTAATATCCTAGAAGACAAAAGAGCAGAGAACTGTTAGCAAGTCTCTGGCGGAAGCTGAGTGTAGAAGTATGTCAGCTACTGTGTGTGAACTGTAGTAGATCTCATACTTGTTGAAAGACCTCCTCATCAAGCTCATGCTACTGATTCCTCTGAGTTGTGACAACCAAATAGCCTAACATATAGCAGCGAATTCGATATTTCATGAATGCACAAAACATCTTAAGATAGACTGCCATATTGTTCGAAATCAAGTTCAGAGTGGTTTTATTAAGATAAGACATGTGAGCTCACGAGACCAACTAGCAGATCTCTTAACTAAACCTCTCGATTCTACTGCACACCACAGGATTTTATACAAAATCACAGTCAAAAGCTCAATGGTTATTGTTCACTAAGCTCCTTTTCCACAGCAATTCACCGACATTACTGCTCTTTTCCGACTACCCATTTCAAACCCAAACACACAGAACCACTGCAATTACACACAACACCACAAACTCCCACTCAATCCAAACACCCATTGTCCGTTTGTCGACAATGCAATCCGAAAACACGTCAATAGCTCTGAATGAACAATCCCCCAAGAAAGTCTGAGTCAGGAGTCGCGATGCAGACCCCCCTCCAGGCCCTAAACTCTCTTACAGTGCGGCAGTAGGAAACCATCTGCAGCGAGGGGCCGACAATGAGGAATTCGCCTGGTCAGCTGAGGAACAAATTGACATCGAGGAAGGGGATATTTGCACCTGGACAGAAACAAAAGATGTGGGCATCATCCTCTCCCAATCATTCAAGGACAAATTAGACAATCAATGGACCCAGGCCGTGATTGTCAAACTGTTGGGACAGAGGATTGGCTATCAGATCCTCAGCCAGAGGCTAAGATCCCTGTGGCAACCACAGGGTCCGATAAAAATCATAGATTTAGAATTTGATTTTTACCTCGTTAACTTCTGCACTGAACCTGACTACCTTAAAGCGCCACACAAGGACCCTGGATAATCTTTGGGCAGGTCCTCTCAGTATAAAGGTGGTCTTCGACTTTTCACCCATCTCAAGGCACTATCCCAAGAGTTGTCATTTGGGTGCGACTACTGGATCTTCCGATTGCCTGATACCACACCAAAATCCTTGAAGCCCTGGGAAATATTATTGTTCAGCCTGTGAAAATAGACGAAGCAACCCTTACAACCCAATGAGGCAAATTCGCTAGAATAGTGGTCGAACTAAATCTAAACTTACCTCTCCATTCCACAATGACCCTAGACGGCGAAACCATTTGACTAGCTTACGAAGGCCTGACATAGATTTGCTACCAATGCGGGGTGGTCGAACATGAGCTAGGTCACTGTCCGCAGGCGTCCCCCTTCGCCGCACCGAACCAGTCCCCCCAGGCCCAACCAAGGGCGACTACCACAGCAGGTCCATCAACCCAGAGCGATGCACCAGCATCGTCGACCATCAATCAGGGCGGCCATCTAGCGTCCGCGAGCAGCTAGGCGACGGCGAACGCGACCGGACCATGGATCCAAGTCCACCAGACTCCTTCGCGTCAACTCACACAACGGTCGACTAAGGGCTCCGCTCGCCCAACCGTTGCCAACAGTACGTCCACCGGCTCCAGATTCGACGTTCTGACAGCATCATCAGACGACCAGACGACACGTCCCACCTCTCTATCAGTCGCTCCCACCAGAGGCTTCACGTTTGGCCAAACGCGTTTAATGTCTCAACCAAACCCCGCACTGTTTAAGTTGAGTGATGGGCTTGCTAGACTTGAACATCTGGGGTTTGGAGCCTGGCCCACTGTTGGGCTTGAATTTTAAGTCAGTGAGTCCAGGACCAAACCCAGTCACAAAGGCAAAAAAGGAGTCCACCTAGCGATTGTTCCCTCCAACCCAACCCAGACCACTCAACAGAGCTTGGGCCCAATCATCCCTACCCCATTACAACCCACGGCCACTGAACAACACAGGGTAGTGACAATCCACTCATACCAAGAAGTATTAGGGGCACCACTTGTTGAGGAGCCTGTCATGGCCGGGACCAAACAAGGGAGACCCATGGACGAGCTCGAGGGATCCGAGGCCCCTAACTCTACCCAAGGGAATGATTACCAATTACCCCCCTCCGAGCCTCCAGATAATGGGGCCTACGATAATCGAATGATGGATCTCTCGACTGAACCCCACGTTGTCGAAGGGATCTATATGACGCCTCAGGACGAAGACCTGAGTATGTTACCATCTGAAGTCCAAAGTCTACCGGGGGCTGTGGAGCCCTATATTTGGCCTTCATATCATGTCGATTCTATTATGGAATTGTTAGGAGGCCGGGAGTAAACGTTTCCTAATGCCCTTTCGGAACTACATTTGCCAGTATAATCTCGGTTTAGTTGTCCTCGTCGAAACTCGCATTAGTGGTCGATGAGCTAGCATTATTATTAATCAATTAGGTTTTGACTACTCCTTTCATGTGGAAGCTGAAGGATATTCTGGCGGGATTTGGATTTTATGGAAGACGGAGTTTGAGATCTCTATTAAGATCACCCACAAAACACGCGGTCATTACCTATGAATCCTATTCTTTTGACTTTTCGACTATTTATGCTAGTCCTCAGAAACCATCCCAAAAATTCCTATAGGACCTTTTACGAGGGATTGGGCATATTGTTACTCGTCCTTGGCTCGTAGGAGGGGATTTTAATGCGAAATTATTGGTTGGCGATAAAAAAGGGGGGTCCAAGACCATTTCGGTGGTTAGCCAGCTGTTCAGAGAGTGGTTTCACGATAGTGGCCTCCATGACTTGGGTTATGTAGGATCCTGATTTACCTGACAAAGAGGACATATCCAACCTCGTTTAGACCATGTCTTAGGATCGTCTGCGTGACTGGAAATTTCCCTCATACTGTGAATCACCACTTCCCCTTTTTAGGGTCCGACTACAGACCCATGTTAGTTCAGTTCCTCCATCAGAATAGGAGACCCATCGTGCCAAGCTCCTTTCCGATTTCAATCTACTTGGCTAGCACACGCCGACTTTGCAAAGTTAGTAGAGGATTATTGGCTACCTCCAGCTGAGACGTTTGCCAAATCGTTATCTAAATTTTCCAGGCATCTTTTGGATTGGAACAAAGAGGTTTTTGGACACATATTCTATCGTAAACGACAATTAATGGCTTGTTTGGAAGGAATCGAACGATCCTTGCAAAATGGAGAAACAGAGTCACTACTAGCCTTGGAGGCCAAACTTAGCGGGGACTTAGGGCAAGTGCTCTGTGAGGAAGAACTGTTTTGGCATCAGAAAGCCCGGTGTGATTGACTTTCTCAGGGAGATCGCAATACTCAGTATTATCACATGGTATCCACGACCAAACGAAAGAAAATCTTGATTGATCGTCTTTTTTGATCATAATGACACAGAAATCATAGTGGCTGACCAATTGCGTCATATGGCACGGAACTATTTTGCGACTCTTTACACATTAGAAACTACCCCAACACAGAGGTTATCCACAAGCGAAGCTTTCCCTAATCTTATGGAGGCTCAAATGACGACTTTGGCGTTCCCTATCCACGACAATGAAATAAGAACGACCCTATTTGACATGAATCCGAATTAAAGCTCCGAGCCCTTATGGCTTTACAGCTTTATTTTTCCAATCCTAATGGGACCAAGTGGGTTCAATAATAACCTCCTTTATCCAGCAAATATTTCGGGTTGAGGGCTGGGAACAGGGCTTGAATCACATGATCCCCGTCCTCATATCCAAAGTACCGTCCCCGAAGTACATTACCCAGTTTCGGCCGATCAGTCTTTGCAATGTTCTATATAAGACTATCTCCAAAGTCATAGTCAACCATCTGAAACCATACCCCCTTTAGTGGCAAATACCCAATGCAGTTTTATTCCTGGCTGGCAAATCATTGATAATATTATCATTGCTCAGGAAATTACCCATTCGATGCACAGGAAAAAGGGTAAGACGGGGTATTTTGTATTAAATGTAGACCTAGAAAAAACTTATGATTGACTACACTGGACTTTTATTCAAGACACTCTCTAAGTCCTAGGGATCCCCTTATTTTTTATCAGTACCATTATGAAGTGTATTACTATAGCCACCATGCAAGTAGCATGGCAAGATCAGTTGTCGAAACCCTTTCAATCGTCCCGAGGTATCCGCCAAAAGGACCCACTATCGCCCTACATTTTCGTACTGTGCCTGGAATAACTAGGACACCTGGTTTCCCAAGCGGTGAACCAGGGATATTGGAAACCTTTTAAATGGTGTGGCACAGAGCTTTCCATATCCCACATTTTTTTTGCTGATGATCTAGTTCTGTTTAGTGAAGCTACGGAAGCTCAAGTGGTGGGGGTTTCAAACTTGCTGGCTACTGTTTGTGAGTTATCCGGTTAAAAAGTGAACCATAAAAAGTCCCGCATTTATTTTTCTCCAAATGTCTTGCCAGATTAGGTACATTGACTCAGTCACCTTCTTCAAATTCAATGCATGCCTAATCTAGGTAAATATTTAAGAGTCCCCTTAATTCATGAGCGCGTTACGAGAAACACTTACCAGTTCTTACTCGATAAGGTGCAGCATCGACTATCAGGGTGGTGAGCTAGGGAATTATCACTCGCCGAGAGAGTCACGTTAACCTAATCTATCATCGCCTCCCTCCCACTCTACACTATGCAAACAGTACGGTTACCTCGAATACTATGTGATGACCTAGAAAAACTTATGCGGTCCTTCATTTAGGATTCCCAAACTGAGAAGCGGAACATCCATCTCGTTAATTGGGATACAGTGTGCCACCCGAAGAATGTTGGGGGACTTGGAATCAAAAGAATTTGGGCAGCTAATGATGCCCTTCTCACTAAATTGGGCTAAAACTTACTAAATAATCCCAATGCCTTATGGGTTCAAGTTCTTTAAGCTAAATATAGGGTTAATTCCCACTCTATCCCTGAATGGATACAAGCCAAAGGAGCATCGAGTACCTGGCGGGCCATAGCCCACACGTGGGATTATGTCAAGCAAGGTATTACATGGCACCTAGGAAATGGAAGGAAAATACGCTTTTGGGTCAACAATTGGTTGGAACACTGTGGTCCTCTCGAAAATGTGCCCATGTATCCTATTCCAGCAAGTTGGAGGGTCATGTTTATAGCCGAGTATGTAGAGGCAACCGGCACATGGAACTGGGATCTGATCAACCAAAACCTCCCAGTCCCTCTACGGGCGGTCCTGGAAACAATTCGACCTCCGGCAGAGATAGACGACGAGGACAGAATGGTTTGGGCCCCAGGTAAGCAAGGTAAGTTTACAGTAGCCTCCACTTATGAGCTAATTATCAAGTTAGAGACCACCCCCAACAATCCTATCTAGAATTCCGTATGAAAATGGTCGGGTCTGCAGCGAATTCGTTCTTTTCTGTAGCTATTAGCCACCAATAAGTTACTGACAAACCACCAGCGAGTTATTCGACATCTAACCGCAGATAGAAGTTGTCAGTTTTGCGGACAGGAAGAGTCCACAATTCACGCATTTACAAGATTATGTCCGGGTCCAGGTTTTTGGCGAACCTGGTCCCCAGAGGAGCAGGACCCGTTTTTCTTTCAAGAATCTGCAAAGAGGTAGCTACAGGCCAATATCTCCAACATTGGCCCTATCCAGGAGATCGCATGGGCCATCATTTTTGGTATTTCTTGCTGGTACATCTGGCAATAGAGGAATCGGAGTATTTTCAACGAGTTTGAATGGCTGAACACTGGTCATCGCATAGTACTTGAGTGTGCCTCTTGGGTACGACAGGCACACATTGTAACAAACTGCATTTTTCCACATCAAGGAGTGCCAGTAGGCTCCTCAATATGCTGGGCTCCACCCCCGGTAGGTTGCATAAAGGTAAATACCGATGCTGCCATGCCCCTAGGTGCTACCACTGGTACGACAAGGGGGTTACTACAGGACCACACTGGCCGGTGGTATGGAAGATTCTTACACAAATTTAGGGCATGTTCGCCACTGGAAACAGAATTAAGGAGCGCTGCAGAGGGCCTAAAGTTGGCCTGGGGCCTAGGATACCGGAACATCATATTAGAAATGGACTCTCTAGAAGTCATCACTATACTCTCCTCGTCTGATCGTTTACTGACTACAGATTCTCTTTTGGTGCAGGATACACACACGATGCTGGCGCGAGACTAGACAGTATAGATCCATCATGTCTATAGAGAAGGCAATCAAAGTGCCGACCTGCTGGCTTCAATAGCAAAGAGTGGACTTCCAAGGCTGCAACTTCTAACAGAACCTCCTCCGGACTTGACTTCCATCCTTTGTAGCGATCGACAAGGAACGCTCTATCAGCGAGGACTGCGTTACAGTTGATTGGTTTTTTTTAATTCAATTTTTTATTTTCATTTTCTTTAACTCCTCTGTATGCCCAAAAAAAAAAGAAACCTTAAAGAGGGAGAACTACTTACCAGGTATGTCGAGTCGCCAAGGACGAACAACAAAGTCTCACTTCACCCCAAAAGTTGAGACCTTGAAGACATGAAAGAGGTGGACGAAGAGACCCTAAATCTGTTGAGAAACAAAACTGAAGTGGTGTCTTCGAAAGTTAAGACAGAAGTACTTCTATCTTGACTAATTATGTCTTGAGAAGGGGTTGTTGAAAAATAAAAGCCCTGGACACATGTTTGGCTCAGGACCGCTAGATGAGAGAAGTAGTTGGACGGTAGAGATCCTTCAAACAGCTCTTTAATGCCAGCACTATTCCAGCTTTCATTCTTTCCTTTTTTTCCAAACTTGACCTCGAGTACCTGTATTTGAAGTTCTAAGAAGACATTTAATATGAATGAGAAGAGTCATTGATTTTCTCTCCCATAAGAATACTTTTACCCTAAAATATTTTAATTAATGACTAAAATACCATTGTCATTTTTACTTATGATGGGGTTGCAATCATTTACCGAATTTTTAAGGACAGTCGGAGAAAATAACATTATCTTGTTATATGTTGCTTTATTATTTTTTAATTTAATTAATTAACGTATCTATCTATATATATATCTTTAATTTATTAACTTAAATTGTAATATAAATATATTTAATAAATTAAATTACAATAAGATTATAATTATAAAATTTAACCTTGTCATCTATGTTATATAAGTCACTAATAAAATGAAAATGTTTGCACACGGTTCTTTTTAAATATTTTAGTATCTTTAGAAAATTTTATTATTATTGACAAAATTTAAAAATATTTATTATAAAATTATTATTTCTTAACACTTTTTAGTATGTATATAATGAGATATATTATGAAGTATGTAAATTTAAGTAATTAAAGAAAATTCTCAGTAGTCATCACCACTTTATTTGTTACGATAAGGGTTTGATGAGCATATTTGTTTTGTTTTGGCTTTAGGTGGCAAGTTCCTGAATTTATAAATTAATGACGGCGACACATTATGGTTAATATAATTAAATTTAATCTAATATTTTAAAAGTTAAACCAATTTAGATTGTTAAAAAAAACATTAAATTGATTAACTTTTTAATTTAATTTTTAATATTCTAATTTAATTTAGTTTAATAATCTTTGCTCATCTCTGCTGTGATCTCTGCAGTGACCTGGCCATGAATTTCGGATGCATTACTTGATTCATTAGTTTCTCTGCGTTGCCCATCTTTGCTGACTCGAATCGAATCTTGTTTCTAGATTTTTGGTTTCTGATTAACAACAGGGTTTGCTCTCGTTGAGTTTTCGAGGAAAAAGGGTCGAGACAATGTGAAGTTACAATAATTATAGTCGACGAGACCGTGTCTAGATCGTCGACAATAATTGACTTTGACTTCGTCTTGTATTCTTTTTAGATATCTTAATTTTTAGGTAAGTTGATTAAAATTTTTAGAAAATAATCTCTCCACTAATTAGGGTTAGATTACATATTATTGGACCTTTTCAAATGTCACATATTAGTGAAATTTTTATTAGGTGTTGTTATTGTTAATTAAATTTTTATTAGGAATAAAGGCATATATTTTTTATTTATAGTTTGATTCAATTTTCAAAAGAATCCTCATATTTATATTTATATTTATCATAATTTTTATTAATTTTCTTAAAATTTAGTCGATGTGTAATTTTCATAGAAATTTTTTAATATTGAACTATATGAGATTTTTTAAAGCTCAGTTTAATTGAAATTCAAGTGGATACAAAATATTTGATTTAAGATTATAATTAATCGAAATTTAAATAATTCAAAATATGATGAGATTAAATTAAGCCTAAAAATTTATAAGGAGTCATAATCCTGCAATGATATTTTATTATCAAGATAAACCAACCACATGAAAATTAATTTACTATTAAAATTGCAAATTTTGAATTTGAATTTAGTTTGAAAATTGATTAATTCAAATTGATTTTATGGATTTTAAATTTAGATCAAATTCAAACTCTGTTGTCAAATTTAGTTAAAATTAACTATATTATTAAAAAGTATTTCAAACAATTCTCTCATTAAAGTATGTGAATATTCTTTTGCTGGTTATAAAAGTAAAGATGTCAATGGGTCGGGTCAGACTTGGCTCAACCCAACTTCTAGCCATGGTGGTCCATGGCCTGGTCGACGGGGATGGGTCGGCCCATGGCCTGGGCTATGACCCGATGAGCCACGAACGGGCTAGGCCAACCAAACCTATCAATTTTTTTTGAAACACACTTTTACAAAGCGGCTATTTCTATGATTTGAACTTATAACCTTATAGTCACAAAAAAGTAATTTTATCGATTGCTCGAGGCTCTTTATCAAAAGTCAACATACTCAATAGATAAAGCTCCCACTTTGTAGAGATTGGGAAAGAGTCATCATGTATACAATTTTTCTTTATATTTTTAATAATTGGGTCACTTTGAATTAAATTAGATCCAAATAATTCTGCTTAATGGGTGTGATTGATTAGAGTTCAATAAAGTTTTTACTAAGAAGAATTTTTTGTTGCAAAACTCATTATTCTTTAATATCAACTTTTACAAACATAGAGGAAAAACTCAGGTAGAGTTTGAAGAGTTACAGTGATATGATATGCAACCTTATCTTTAACAGGGAGAGATAGAGACAGCATTCAGGAATCTTATCATTATTCTCGAACGCTAAGTTCTGCCAATTTTTTAATCTTATATAAAGTAGGAACCTCTTCTCTTCTCCATAGCAACACTAAGCTAATCAGCGTCTGCCGTTATTTAGAAACTAGTTATGGCAACTGGCAAGTCTTCGGAGCTTTTGTTTGAAAGGTCGGCGATGTCTAGGAGGAGTAGTAGTAGGAGCAGGAGGTGGCGGCGGCTGCGGTGGTGGCGGTGGCGGTGGTAGTGGCGGTGACGGTGGCGGTGGCGGTGGAGGGTGAGATATATGGAACCCAATTGAATCAATGTACCAACCACTTCTTCCCTTGAATCCCACTACTGATCCTGATTCAATTGTGCACGTAAACGGTGTTCCTACTTCTTCTCCAAATGGTCCATATGTTCTTCTGTTGCTCTGGAACTTTATTGACCTTATCACATTCATAAACCAGAAATATCCATAGTACCCACTCACACTTATCAAGAATTCGTCTGGATAATCCAACTGAATCTGTCAACATAACAATTCAAACCTCCCAACTTTCAAGATAAAAACTTGAATTGTAACAAGATTTAAAATGTATGACAGGAAAATAGTTGCCAAGAGCCATGTCAAGCTTGCTAACATGTAACATGCATTGCGCGAAGTTGGGAATGGTTGAAAAGGAAATGAAATGATAAAAGCTAACCTCATCGGTTTTTCCTCCAGTCCCTCCGTGCTTGTCGGCTCTCACAGGTTTGCCATTGTAATCGTATACTGCACGTATGGAATCTATGCAAAGTCCATGAGCAACATCGATCGCTCTAACTCCATGGTAGGTACCACCATCATCCCAGCTATCGCCTCCACTTCCACCCCAAGGTCCTACGAACATGGTTATCCTTTTCCTATTTGTTTGATACTTACCATTGGCTTCCTGCAACGTTTTCATTGCGGGGAACTTAAATTAAAAGAGAAGATGGCGTTCAAAAAACCAAGACGAAATAGAACGCCAGAAGAAAAGGAGCTTCCAAGAAAGCTGGAAAGAAACAACAGGCATTTGATTAGTTATTGGAAGAGCTTAGAACAGTTCGTACCATTTGGACTTTGGAGATAAGGTTGATCGATAATAAATGATAATCCGAATATGGTTTGTGTTACTGAAATAGATGATAATATATAGAAAGAGCAGAGTAAGTGATATGGCAGTATCAGATTCTCAAGTGATATGGCAGTATCAGATTCTTCTGTTCATGCACTACATAAAAAACCAGAACTTTGCATTATCTTTTCCTTTCACTTACCAAATTGTTGTCCCTATTGGTGTTATTGGTCATAACTTGGAACTACGGTTGTCAACCTCATTATTATTCTTTAACAGTTATAGTGTTCAGCTATTATTATGCTCCAACGTTCATTTCTCCTATTTTCAACATATACATTGTTTCTCTTATATATAGGAGTCATGCATCTGCCTAACAGGGAGACCGTGGAACACTGCTCATTTTCTCTATTTTTCTTCTCTCACACATTTTTATTTGCTCCATCCAACTCAAGCATTTTCTTCTACATACAAACAACTTACACACGTATTTTGTCTTACGCACAAATTCTGCATTTTTCTTGCTTCTTTTAATTTCAGATACAGTTCCTATTCCACCTTTTAGAATGCACCGTAGCACTTAGGGTAATGTTTTTTCATAACGCCTTGCATTTCAAATAAGTCGTTCCATTTTAATTATTATTGCTACTTTCACTAATAATCTTAGTCGGAAAATTGTTGTGTTGCTATCATTTATTGGAAATTACTACGATTTTGCTGTTGCGTATTTAATTTGGTAGAAATCGCAATACGATGTTGTTTTCTTCGTATTGTTTGATTATTTTGTGTGAGACATTTCTACTTTTTGATTTAATATGTCATCTACAAACAAGATCAACGTAGGTTTTGCACTTACTGTTCCCTATATAGGTTCATCCCCTATCATCGTAGCCCAAAAAATTATAGCTGATCTAACTAGATTATAGCCTCTAAATAAGAGAAATTTTAAACGATAGTTTGAGAAAATTTTGTTTTACTTTCAACAATATGTAATGGATTATGTATTGTTTCAAAAGATTCCTAGTGACAATACTAACCCTAAGACTACTAAGGATAACCATACCGTTAGGGAAGTATTACTCAACTATATATATGATCAACCCTTTTGTTTGATATCTACTGCAAGTACAAAACTACTAAGGAAATTTGGGATGCTTTAGAAGTGTAAAATGAGACAGATGATGCCGGTACTAAGAAATATGTTGTAGCTAGGTGGTTAAAATTTACCATTATTGATGATAGTCCTATTATGAACCAACTACATGAGTATAAAAATCTAGTTGCTGAAATCTTTGCTGGAGGTATGAACATGTGTAAGTTGTTTCAAGCTAACACCCTTATTGAGAAACTACCTGCCTCATGGAATGAGTACAAAAACCAGTTGAGACATAAAAAGAAAGTCATGAAGCTTCAGGAGTTGATAAGACATATAAAGATTGAGGATGCCAACCGTACACAAGATAAGACCAAAACACTCACCCTTGTCCCTATTATTAAGGCTCATTTGGTAGAACATATAAATGCTAATAACTTCAAAAAGAATGATAGACAAAATAGGCCTTTCAACAACAAGCAGGGTTAGTTTAAGCGCAAAAAGATTGATGGTGACTGTTGGTGGTGTCACAAGTTAGGTCATCTTGGTGCCAATTGTCAAGCTAGAATCAACTATGAGAAGAAAGGCCAAGGATAGAAACCGCGAAAGTTCCAGAAAAGAAACCAGATAGGGTACCAACGATGTGACCAGAAGAGTTTTGGGAAACCTCAAGCTAATATGGTTGAAGTTGGTAATGACGAGGAGGTCATTATTGCTATGATGTCCAAAGTCAACATTGTTAGAATTTGGTCGAGTGGATTGTTGACACCGGAGCTACACGCCACATCTGCACCAACAAGGACCTGTTCAAGGAATTGAATGATGCTGCTAATGGTGAATTCGTATACATGGGCAACTCCAGCAAAGTTTTTTGTCCAACGAGTTAGGAAGGTCACTCTCAAACTCACTTCTAGGAAAGTGTTGGCGTTAGAAAATGTTTTATTTGTTCCTACGTAGAAACCTGATTTCTAGTACATTGCTTAACAAAGCTAGAGTTAAACTGACCTTTGATTCTAATAAGCTAGTTTTGACTAAAAATGAAAACTTTGTTGGAAAAGGGTTTTTTAATGGAGGTTTATTTGTACTTGATGTTGAAATGAATGCATTTACTTCTACTTAAATTGTTGAGTTTTTAGCACTCTAAACTTGGGCATGTGAATTTGAGGTCAATTAAGAGGAAGCAAAGCTTAAACTTGTTACCTAACCAAATTACTAATGAAATGAAAAATTTTCAAATTTGTGTTGAGGCTAAATACTCTAAGAAACCTTGTAAATCAGTGACCGAGAAAGAGTCACAATTGTTGGACTTAGTTCACACATACTTGGGTGATTTTAAGGAGGCATGAGATATTATATTACCTTTGTGGATGATTATTTTAGATTTACTAATTAAGGTCTGATAATTTTCTTGCTGATTTTTATGAAAAAGTTGGTATTATTTATGAGCTTTCAACCCCTTATACTCCTGAACAAAATGGAATGGCAGAGAGAAAAATCGAATACTCATGGACATGATAAATGCAATATTAATTTGCTCAGGATTACCTAATTTATGTGGGGGGAAGCTATTCTTTCTGCTTGTTATGTTCTAAACAAAGTTCCTCATAAGAAATTAGATCAACCTAACTTGCATTTTTAGAAACTGTGGGGGTGTCTTGCTAAGAGTGCTCTACTTGAACATAAGAGGAAGAAAATTGGGCATAAGACCGTTGATTCAATTTTTGTGAGATATGGCTCTAGTAGTGCTGATTATAGATTTATGGTTAAGGAAGAGGAGTCTAGCACTTACGGATCGATTATGGAGTCAAGAGATGTAGTGCTCTTCGAAGATATATTTCCTATGAAAGTGAGTGTGTAAGTCCCTAGAGAATTTGTTACTAATTCTTCTACCAATGATTATATAGAGGAAGAGAAATTTGTTGAACGAAGAAGAAGTAAAAGAGCTAGAGTACCTACTAGTTTTGGTTCTGAACTTTATTACTTCCTTTGTAGTGACAAAACCTGAGGAGATAAGTGACGTTTTTGTGGTGATTTATATTATTGAGGAAGATCCCAAAACTTGTGAGGAAGTAATGAGATCTGTGGATGCTATGTTTTGGAAGGAAGCTATAGATAATGGATTAGAGTCAATCATGTCTAATAAAACTTGGGTTTTAGTTGATCTACCTCAAGGGTGTAAGCCTTTTGAGTGGAAGTGGATTTTCAAGAAATTGAGACTTGAAGGAACCATTAAGAGGTTTAAGACAAGACTTGTGATTAAAGGCTTTTAAAAAAAAAGAAGGATTGGGCTTTTTTTATACTTACTCTCCTGTTACTAAAATTGCATATATAAGAATGTTATTTGCTATTGTCTCGGTATTTAAGTTTCATGTGCACCAAATGGATGTTAAGACAACTTTTTTGAATGGTGATCTAGATGAGAAAATTTATATGGTCCAACCCGAGGGGTTTAAAGTGCCTGGTCAAGAGTAAAAGGTGTGTAAGTTGGTCAAGTCTTTATATGAACTTAAACAAGCTCCCAAACAATGGAATGAAAATTTTGAATTCAAACATGGTTTCACCCCTTGTGATGTTGATTATTGCATTTATATGAAATCTGATGCCAATGGTTGTGTAATCATAACTTTTTATGTAGATGATATGCTTATTTTTGGTACTAGTTTATCTATTATTGATATTACTAAGAATTTGCTAAAGTCTTCTTTTGATATGAAAGATCGTGGACTTGTGGACTTTATTTTGGGAATCAAAGTTGATAGAACTGACTTTGGTTTTAGGTTGAATCAATCTCATATGTTGAGCAAATTTTGAAGAAGTTCGGTTAATATGATAATGATCCAGTCAAAACTCCTTACAATGTTAGTGCTGCTTTAAAGAAAAATCTTGATGATAGTGTAAACTAAGCTGAGTATGCTAAAATTCTTGGTAATGTGATGTTATTAATGAACTATTCTCTTCTTGATATTGCATATTGCGTGAGTAGACTTAGTAGGTATACTCATAATCCTAATTAAGTGCATTAGAATGCATTGATTAGTTTGTTGAGGTGTTTGCAAGGTACTATGCATTATGAGTTATCTTTTAGTGGTCATCCTCCTGTATTGGAGGGGTATTCTGATGCTAACTGGGTTACAGAAAGTGATGATATACACTCTACCAGTGATTGTGTTTTTACCTTGGCAGGAGCTGCAGTGTCTTGGAAATCATCCAAGCAAACATGTATTGCGAAATCAACAATGGAGGCTGAGTTTATAGCTTTGGAATTAGCAAGATGAAAAGTTGAGTGGCTAAGGAATCTCTTAGTAGATATCCCACTTTGGGAAAAACCAATTCCTTCTGTTTTCCTTCATTGTGATTTGCAGGCTGCCATTCATGTTTCCAAGAACAAGGCATATAATGACAAAAGTAGACATCATATTGAGACACAAACTTGTCTATACTTTAATTAGACATGGTGTAATTTCTCTAGACTATGTCAAGTCAGAGAGAAACTTAGCAGATCCATTTACAAAAGCTTTGAATAGAAAAATAGTTTCAGAGCATGCTAAAGAGATGGGGTTAAGCCCAATTGTATAGTAATCACATAATGGACAATTGACTTGGGAAACCAAGTTCAGTTGGTTAAACGAAGTTATGTGGTGACTACTTACTTATACTTTGTTTGTGGTATAATAGTGAGATATATTCATTTGTTGAATTGCATCCCTAGCATGACTTTACTGCTTTTGATGAGTTTGGATTGTATAATCCTTAATGAGTTCCATAACCCAAGTTTGAGTTCCATAACCCAATTACACCTATTTTTCTCCTAAATTGTTACAACTTGTTTCTCAAGTTTTGAACCAAGTAAGAGATTGTTAGTGTAATTGGTCTATAACTTGGAACCTACGGTTGTCAACCTCATTATTATCCTTTAACAGTTATAATGTTTAGCCATTATTATGCTTCAACGTTCATTTCTCCTATTGCCAACGTATACATTGTTTCTGTTATATATAGAGTCTTGCATCTGCTCAATAGGGAGACCGATGAACACTGCTCATTTTCTCTATTTTTTTCTCTCACACATCTTTATTTGCTCCATCCAACTTAAGCATTTTGCTCTACATGCAAACACCTTACACACGTATTTTGTCTTACACACAAATTCTGCATTTATCTGCCTTCCTTTAATTTCAAAAACAGTTCCTACTCTACTCTTTGGAGTGCACCGAAGTTGGTGGAAAAGATGTTATCTCTAGGGTCAAATCCCGTTGTCCTACTGCACTGTAGAGGGGAATTTCCAACTTAAGGTAGTAATTTTTTACGATGCCTTACAGTTCAGATAAGCTAATCCATTTTAATTATTGTTGCTACTTTCACTAATAGTCCCAATCAAAGATTCGTGTCCTGGTGATTTTCTGACATTAACAATTAACTTGTGATGCTTTCTAGCTGGAACAGAGATTGAATACCGTGAATATTTAGAGATTTCGAAACTCATAATATGTAGAGTTGTTTTCATAAAGAAGGATTGGTAGTGAATTTAACTAATAAAATTTAAACTGAAGAATTTAATAAAAAAATTTAAATTTTAGATTTAAGTTATTATATATGCTTTACTTTCTCCAAAAAGTGCCGGTCAGATCAAGTACTTTCTCCAAAAAGTGCCGGTCAGATCAAGTTGAAAGAGATAAAATGCAATGAACTACGTTGATGCTTTGTTAACTCTAAGCTAACTCTAGCGTTGCATATGGTTACTGTGATCCATATATTGAGATGAAACGAAACAAAAATTGAAGATAGTAAGGGGTTTAGTTGTAATGGACAAAGCAGATAAAACTGTATATCTCGAAGACGAAAATGTGTTTAGTTGCAGTTGACATAACATAAAAAACAATTTCAATAACCAAAGTACCCCTGTAGTATAATATGATTGGAAATATATAATTCATTGATTATTTTAAAACGAATGATTTGTATTAGTATTTTTTAATTGTATCTATAAATAAGGAATTAAAAAAATGAGGGACCTAAAAATTTAATGAAATGAGCTATTGAATAGTAAAAAATTCGAACAAGTTAACATTAAAATGAATTACTTAAATATTTTTTATAATTGTATCAATATTTTTTTAATTGTATTTGTATTTTTTAATTACGATGAAATAAAATAAAAAACCTAAATATTTAATGAAATAAGAAACCTAAAAATTTAATGAAATGAGTTATTGAATAAAAAAATCCTATAAGTTAGAAATTCTAGTACATAATAATTTAATAAAATATCTAAGCATTCATAGAATTAATTACATAACAGGTTAAAGACACATTCAAGCTTTATATTTTAATAAGAATACCTTTTTTTGCTATTTATACATTTGGGCATGTGTGGAATATTAGTAATAATATGGAGATATTTTTGTACAACAGCCCGTATGTTTTATTTCTGTAACAAGCACAAGAAAGTTGTGCCACAGTTTTGAAATGAACAAAAAATTTGTATTTTTTTAAACTAGAGACAGAACAAAAATGAACAGTGTCAACAATCAAAGACTGTTGAGCATAAAATTTTTGTGTTTTATTATCTGTCTCTACCTACAAAAACATCAACCAAACCCAATGTAAAAGCTGATGATTCGTTAACTCTAAGCTAACTTTAAAGGCTCCGAAGCCGGGGGCATTTTGCTGGACTTGTGGACTTCTTCTAATTGATTCTTGGGTTAAAACTCTCGCACTCATTTTTGGTTGCTGATGACTTGCCTTATTGCTTGACAAAATAGTTTAGGTTCAGTTCGATCCAACTTAAGTCAGCCCAAAATTAATATGATTGACTCAACTTGATCAAAATTTAAGTTTTTAAAATAATTTTTAAATTTTAAGCTAAATTGTGCAGCTTGAAATTCAAAATTCTTTAAAACAAAGGACGCAATTTTTTAATTTTTAATTTTAAAAAATAAATATTTAGATTGAGTTGGACCTAATTGTGCTTCAAGTCATCCAAGCTTAATTGAACTTAGGTTCAAAGTCTTAAGTCTGGCTCGAGTCGAATCAAAGTTTTGAATTAGACTCAAGCCTCTCGAGTCGGATCAAAGTTTTGAATCAGACTCAAGCCTCAGTGGACCGAACTTGTGTTTACCCATTGTCATTTTTACTTATGATGGGGTTGCACTGATTAACCAAAATTTTAGAGACACTTGGAGGAAATAAGATTAGCCAGGATATGGATTATCTTGTTGTTTATTGCTCTATTATTCTTGAACTTAATTAATTAACGTATCTTTAATATATACATACATATATACATATATGTATAGAGATAAAAATACGATAATTAAGTAATTAATTATATAATTAATTAATTAATTAACTTAAATTTTGTAATATAAATATATTTAATAAATTAAATTATTATAAGATTATAATTATAAAACTTAACCTTTTCATCTATATTATATAAGTCACTAATAAAACGACACGGTTCTTTTCAAATATTATTTATATCTTTAAAAAAATTATTATAATTGACAAATTTTAAAATATTTATTATAAAAATTGTTATATCGTAACACTTTGTAGTATGTATATAATGAGATATATTATGAAATATGTAAATTTAAGTAATTAAAGAAAATTCTTTATTGTCATCCCCACTTTATTTGTTACGATAAAGGTTTGATGAGCATATTTGTTTTGTTTTGGATTTAGGTGGCAAGTTCCTGAATTTATAAATTAATGTCGGCAACACACAGTATGGTCAATGTAATTAAATTTAATTTAATGTTTTAAAAATTAAATGATTCAAATTGTTTAAAAATAAAAATCTTTAATCCGTTAACTTTTTAGTTTGATTTTCAACTTTTTCATTTAATTTAGTTTAATAATTTTTATTTGTCTCTGCGACCACTTAGGGGACCTGCTCCTCTAACCCCTCAACTCTATACTTATCCTATCCCAATTAGAACAGGATAGGTACAGAATTGAGGGGCCAAAGAATAAAAATAGATAGCTAAGATCAGCTAAAACAGGGTAGGTATAAAATTAAAGGGTCAGAGAATATAAATAGATGGCCAAAGATAAAGGGTCAAAAGTGAAGCTACAAATATTTCCTTGTAGAAAGTGTGTCGACGAGACGGTGTCTAGACGACGATTGACTTTGACTTCGCCTTGCTTTCTTTTTGGATATCTTAATTTTCAAGTAAGTAAATTAAATTTTTAAAAAATATTCTCTCTATTAATTAAGGTAAAATTACGTCCTATTAGATCTTTTCAAATGTTACATATTAGTAGAATTTTTACCGGGTGTTGTTGTTGTTAATTAAATTTTTATTTTGGGATGAAATTGGAATTGTAAATCCTCTTTCAGAAAATTAGGGATTGGAAAATGTTATATTTATTTTCCATATTTTGAAGGAATAAAGGCATATTTTTTTATTTAGAATAAAGGCATATTTTTTTATTTATAGTTTGATTCAATTTTCAAAAGAATCCCCATATTTATAATTATATTTATCATAATTTTCTTAAAATTTAGTTGATGTGTTATTTGCATAGAAAATTTTTAATATTGAACTATATGAGATTTTGTAAAGTTCAGTTTAATTGAAATTCGATTGGATACAAAATATTTAATTTAAGTTTATAATTAATCAAATTTTAAATAATTCAAAATATAATTTTATTGAATTAAGCCCAAAAATTTATAACAAGTTATAATCTTGCAATGATATTTTATTATCAAGATAGGTAACGAAAATAATTAATTTAATATTAAAATTGCAAATTGTGAATTCGAATTTAGTTCGCAATTTGATTAATTCAAATTGATTTTATGGATTTTAGATTAGGTCAAATTCAAACTCTTTTGTCAAATTTAGTTAAAATTAAGTGTATTATTAAAAAGTATTCCAATCAATTCTCTCATTAAAATATGTGAATATTCTTTTGTTTGAAGTTACAAGGGATTCTCCAAAATTGGGATATCAAACTATTGTCTTTGTAATGATAATTAATAACCAATCACTTACTTTTCATTTCTTACCTGTTAACCCCTTCTCAAACTTATTAACCAAGCACTCCCTTAATGTTTGACAAAACTTGATCCTTGGTATAGATCAATTTATGACTCAGTTGTGGTCTCGTATCACAACTGAGTACCATCAAATGTTGCCAAATTATATTACCATTGTTCCACCTTAGAGATCTTTACAAACTCGATTGCAAACCATAATGGCAACTACTGGTAAATTCAAATGATGTGTTTGAAAAATTGAAAACTTAAATCAAAGTGACGCTTCTGAAAAAGATATTATAAGTGCTTTAATTTTTTTTTGTATGAATTGAAATACGTTCGATTTATGTCGTAAAATCTAACTTAAGTTACATTGTTGTCTTGCAGTTTGAGAAAGCAAAAGATTTACTCATTCAAGATCCAAAATTTCAAAAAGTTTTCAACTTGATCATGCGTGGTCAATCCTAAAAAATATGGAGAAATGTGTTAATACTAACGAAGAG
The DNA here is from genome assembly GCA_027563595.1 of Erythroxylum suave. NCBI lineage: Eukaryota > Viridiplantae > Streptophyta > Magnoliopsida > Malpighiales > Erythroxylaceae > Erythroxylum > Erythroxylum suave. The sequence continues at coordinate 3,600,439 of JAOSBN010000005.1, read as the reverse complement.
AAAGTGTCGGGTCATAAAAAACAATCTAAGTGCAATGAAATATTACCGTCTGAATCCAAAAAATTAAATAAGTCAATTGGATTATTACCATTTTGTATTGATTTAAATAATAATTTTGAAGATGAAAATAAATTTACTGAAAGAAATGATGAAGTTGATCATCCTATTGAGAGGAAGAAAGAAAAAATAAAAAAGGAAAAAAAGAGGAAATGAAAAATAATTTACGTCCATAAATAAAGAAATCAAATGAATGTTTCATGAAAGTCAATTTCTTATCAAAACAAAATTATGAACTTCAATTTTTATGAGCTCAAAATGAGGCAAAAAAATTAGAGTTATGACAAAGACGTGAAGATAATAAAATTTTATATAAAGATCTGGATTCCATCAAAGATCCAGTGTTGCATGAGACTTTCAGTAATGAACAAATAAAATTTTATGCAAAAAGAGCTTAAGAAGGAGAATCTTAAAGAGGAGTTGACTCATCTAATGGTTTTAGCCAATATTTTGATTTTGGAGAAAATAGAGATGACCTTCCAAATTATAATTATTTATTTTAAATTAATATTTTCAAGTCCTTTAGTTTTATTTTTAATTTAATTGTTGTAATTTTAGTTTGATTGTAATCTCGAGTCTTGTTGCAATTGTAATTTATTTTAGTCTTGTTGTAATTTCAAACATTTTTGTTGAGTTTTAATTTTTTAAATCTATGTTGTAGTTTAAATTTATGTGCCTTTTATTTCAAATTTACCTTTTATTCTTAACTTTTATTAATGAATTTATAACATTTATAAATAAAAATTATAAATAAATATTTAAAAATAAAATTAATATTATATTCAATACTAGTATTATTTTAAATGCCCGATGAAATTTTTGTAATGATATATTTTATGTAAAGTAATATATATTTTAAAATTAATTACTTAATAAATTATATAAATAAATCAAATTATGAGAAGGGCATAAAAAAATATGCAAATGAAAAAAAGTTCAAGATATCATTTTACAACTTTTGGTGTACACAAAAAATTTGGTATTTTGGTGTGGTGGTTAGAGATAGCCTAACTTTAAAGGCCGGTAAATAATGGGCTTTTTGGTAGACTCGTGGACTTCTAATAGATTCTTGGGTTGAAGCTCTCCTACGCTCTTACGGGTTGCTGAAGTAATGAATCACCTTATGCATCGATTAGTCTGACTTAGCTCGGCCCATATTTAATAAATTCTACTAGATTTGATCATATTTTGCTTTGATTTTTTTTAAAAATTAAATTCTAAGTTGAACTCAGAGTACACAACTTGAAGTCTAAAATTATTTTGAAAACAATGACATTATTTTACACAAAATGTCGTTTTTCAAATTTTAAAATAAAAAAGAAAGAGTTTGATTAGATTGGACCTGATGGTACTTCAGACCCCCCAAGTTCAATTGGGCTTAGGAGTCTTGTGTACCCAATTCGAACCCGAAACAAAATTTTTTGTTGGGGCTCGAGTCTAGGCTGACCCAGGACATCCCGATCCATTGCCAATCATTTACAAAATTTTTAGGCACAATTAGAGGAAGTAAGATTAGCCAAATTATGAATTATCTTCTACCATGTTGTTTTATGGTTTTACAACATAATTAATTAACGTATGTATCTTTAATTAATTAACTTATATTTTGTAATATAAATACATTTAACAAATAAAAATATAATGAAATTATAATTATAAAAATTAACTTTTTAGTCTATTATAAAAGTCACTAATAAAACAAAAATGTTAGCATACCTAATGTTTCTTTTTAAATATTATTTATGTTTGTAAATTTTTTTATTATAATTATTATATTAGTAACCATTTGATTTAAAATTTTAAAATATTTCATATAAATTTTGTTATATTATCTTTAGAATACTCAATAATAATGATATATATTATAAAATATATACAATTAATTAAATGATTAATATAAGATTTGTTATTAAGTAATTAAAGAAAATATTTTATTGTCATCTCCACTTTATTTATTATGACAAAGGTTTGCTGAGTATATTTGTTTGATCATTTTAACATTTCTTTTGATTGTTATTTATGTTTTTTTTTGACTTTTTGTGAATATATAAATTAATTACAGTGATAAATTATTAATAATTAAAAAATTTAACTGATTTGATCGATTCAATCTTAAAAATTTTAAATCAACTAATTTTTAGATTTTGTTTTAATCTTTGAATTTGAATTGCTATAATAACTTTTATTATAAAAATTAATCAATTTATTAATTAAACGAATGAATAAGAAAATTTTTATTTTATAATAATTTAATATCAGTTGACTTTAAATTTTTTAGTTTAATTTTTAATATCATTTTTAAATTATTACAAATTACGGGCAATATAATTAAATTTAATCCTATATATTATAAAATGTAGAATAATTAGTAAGTAAATAATTGTTAATAATAACATGTGAAACATATGAGACTTGATTATTAGCACGTGAAGGAATGGCTAAGTCCAACTCCACGGGTGTGACACAGCAGATCACCACTGGAAAGAGCTCATGAAATCGGCAGCCACCACTGGAAAGACCCAATCTTTCATTCAAATTCAATCAACCACCTGGATTTTACACATATTCAAAGCTATTGACACAGAGAATCAGGTTCAGATCAACATGTCTTTGAGTCATTTCTCTTCATTTTAGGTTTTGTTTCACAAATTTCCCGTCTTTTTCTGAAAGTTTGTTCAATTTACAGTTTCAAGTTTGAAACTTTACGATTTCGGGGTTTCTTTTTTTTTTTTTTTTTGTAGATCGTGGGAGTGAAGCCATGAGTCTCCTTCTCTGGGTTGGTTTCGTTTTGTGTATGCTTTCTTTGAATCCATCTTTGAACTTATATGGGTCATCGTTGTCGGATATTCCCACGAGGTTTCTCAATTATGCCAAGGAAAAGGAGTTTTCTGATTGGATGGTGGACGTGAGAAGGAAAATACATGCGAACCCTGAATTGGGTTATGGGGAATTTGAGACCAGTAGGCTTATCCGGGAAGAATTGGATAAGATGGGCATTAAGTACAAACACCCTTTTGCAGTTACCGGTATAATTGGGTACATTGGGAGTGGTAAACCTCCCTTTGTTGCAATAAGGGCAGATATGGATGCGCTTCCTCTGCAGGTTTGCTTCAATTTTTGACTTCCAATTCCTTAGTTCCATTATTTATCCAAGCGTGATGCTTGTGAATTGAACAAGTCCGTGTAATTTCTTTTTTCCTACCAACATGTTTTATACACACTTATCTGAATATGTAAGTTTATGTGATTTATTGGATAATTGAAATTTGTCTGTTTTATCGGATAAAGTTGCAGAATTGAGTTTTTTGGGTTTATGGAGGGTATTGCTTGGTAGTGATGTGGAAAAAGTTATGGATTTTATCCCTCTTTTGTTTTAAATTGTAGTTGAATTCAGTTTGAATTTTATGTAGAAGTTCTGTACTGAATAAATTTCAGTTTCTTTTGAAGTTAATGCATTGTTGCTCGAACCCTTTGTCAGGAAATGGTGGAATGGGAGCATAAGAGTAAAGTCCCTGGAAAGATGCATGCTTGTGGGCATGATGCTCATGTTGCGATGCTTCTTGGTGCAGCGAAGATACTTAAAGACCATGTTGACCTGAAGGTCTGTTCCTTAATCTGGCTTGCTACTTGCCAGTCCTTTAATACGAGCTATCTTCTTGTTAATGAGATTGGAGATGATGAAATCCCCATAAGAAGCCCTTGAGAAGAAAAGAGGAGAAAATAAAAAAAGCCTTATACCTTACCACGAGATTCTAGTGACTTGGTATTTATGGTATTAATTGTTGTCCAACAATCATAATGGCAATAATCTCAATAGTTGAAACTGTTGACAATTGATCAAATCAGACTATATACTTTGTAAAAATTATCTGAAGAGAAGTCAGTGCTTAAGGGGAGAAATCCATTTACTCTCGGTTTATGTGATTCATTGAATGATGCTACATCATTTCCTATATTAATTTGCCAGTTTATAATTCAACATTTTTCCATCTTGTCAGCTTATCTGTTCATAAACAAGAAGACGTTACATAATTTTCGCTCTCTTACATAATTTTTGGTTCCTTCTTTTTCCCTCCTCAGATAGCGTGCTTAGGAAGGAAAAAGTCCGTAATTTAGTACAAACTCATTAGCATCATGATGCAAGGCCTCTGATATTTTCAGGCCAATAGGCCTTTTCATTATGCCTTTAATATGTTCCTCATATACCCAAGTAATTTTTGTTCATTAGGGTACAGTTGTTCTTGTCTTCCAACCAGCGGAGGAAGGAGGTGGTGGAGCCAAAAAGATGATTGATGCGGGGGCTTTAAAGGATGTCAATGCTATCTTTGGGTTGCATGTTGATCCTAAGTTACCGTTAGGTCAAGTTGCCTCCAGATCTGGCGCTCTATTGGCTGGGAGTGGCTTCTTTGAAGCTGTAATAAGTGGAAAAGGAGGTCATGCTGCAATTCCTCAGCACTCAATAGACCCAATATTAGCAGCTTCAAATGTGATCGTTAGCTTACAACATCTCATTTCACGTGAAGCTGATCCGCTGGACTCACAGGTAAATTTTTGTTATTCAAATGCCAGTGCACCCATCTTTTCTTGTCTTTCTTCCTATATGTGGCTAAGAACATCTTTGGGATGTTTTGCGTTTATTTTTGTTCATTAATGTTCTCCATTTTCATCAGGATCTTTAAAGCATAATTTTCATGCCATCATCTGTTAGGCCCTTTGTAATGGGTCTCTGTATCTATTTCCTAGAGCTTGTGCTTTAAAAACTAACAGTAATATTTCGGCATCTACAATAGACCATTTTAAAGATAAACAATGCAAATAAGCAACGGACAGAACTCTCTAGTTATGCAGTAACTACTAACTAGATAGGCGAGTTCATTATTCTGCTGATACTCTTTTAGATCTTTCTTAAAGAAACAACGGCAGTATTCATTTCAGAAGTTATTTTCTGGTCTATTATTGCAAATATGAACTGTCTAATGATGCTTGCACCTTTGACTGCAACTTCCTAACTTGCTGTTGAAATTTAACAATTCAAAAATTTCATCCCAATAGCTGTCAAAACTGTTGACGGAAGGTATTTAATACTTGGTTTCTAAGCAGAATGACTACGACACTTGGATTCTTGAACACATGAAACATGCTATCGTAATCATTATAGTGCCAGTTTAAATGCAGAGTATAACTTGCAGGTGGTGACAGTTGCAAAGTTTCAAGGAGGTGGTGCATTTAATGTCATTCCTGATTCTGTTACGATTGGGGGCACCTTCCGAGCCTTTTCAAAAGAAAGCTTCCATCAACTTAGGCAGAGAATTGAAGAGGTATTGTGTTTCTCTCCCTTGTGTTATAATAACTATGCTATAGCAACTTCATAGATTATAAGTACCATTCTTCTTCAGAGCAATGCGACCAAGTTAACTTTTGTGATCATAACTGGGATCTCAGCTTGCTTTTGTTTACTTTCCCTGTTTCGAATGTTTTTCCTTATTATCCTTATGTTGCTACCAATGTCTATAGCAAATATGATTCACATTATTTGTGCTCTGAACTCTTAAACTGCATGTTTTGATGCTAGAAATGTATTTATGGCTTAGTTACCTAAACCATTTTGCTCCCGTAACAGGTTATCACAGGGCAGGCAGCTGTGCAGAGATGTAAGGCAATGGTGAAGTTCAATGAAGAAGATAAACCCTTTTTCCCTCCTTGCATAAATGATAAAGAATTGCATGAGTACTTCAGAAAAGTTGCTGGAGATATGCTAGGCTTTGATAAAGTTAAGGACATGCAACCTTTGATGGGATCTGAGGATTTTTCCTTTTACCAAGAGTGTATGCCTGGGTACATATTCTTTCTTGGAATGCAGAACGAGACACAGCTTGAATTTGCCCATTCCCCCTATTTTGAAGTCAATGAGAACGCACTTCCTTACGGTGCTGCACTCCATGCCGCATTGGCTGCAGGGCGTCTTCGCGAATTGGAGCAGCAATCAGACGGTCATGATGAACTATGAACCACTTAATGCCCTTTAATCATAGCATAACATAAATTCTTTTAGATTTGGAACTTCAGAAGATGTTCGAAGATGGTGTTTAGTACTCGGATATTGTTTAAATGGCTTGTTATTCTAGTTGGAAGTCCATATAAGCTTGCAATAGATCCATCAAATGAGGGCTATTCTAATATTTTTTATTTATAGATTGTGGAATCTGATTTTGGTGGAGCATTAATTTTGTATTTACCATGCTCTAACTTTCATCGCCTATGAATAGCGTGTCTATAAATAAAGTAATTTGCATCCTCTGCTCCACAGTCTTGTGAAGAAGACATTTCTTTCTGTAATTAAGGGGCTTACAACTTATTCAAGAGATGCAGAGGAAGTAAAGTTAAAGAGTCCTGTGTTACAGCTGAAACTTCAAAACTCCATTTAGCGATGTTTAGTCTGAACATACACAAGCTATGATTCTCTGTCTACACAAACTATGCTTCTCTGTCTCGTGTTTTTACGGGTGCAGAGGGGATTTCGAGGATGATGGTGAACTACTAGACCAGACACTTGTATGCACCCCACTTTACTAGAATCTGATCTGCATCATGCAAGGCCACCTTCTGTAGCTGCAATGTTACACCAGAAGAGGTGCAGTGTCCGTATCATCTCGTAGTATGTCTCATGGGGATTGGGGGTCTTATGTCCTTTTCCATTATCCTAATCAGGATGGAGTCAGGTTCTATTCGGCTTCAGACAATGTTTTCAAGATTTCGAACATCATAAGTTAGTGATTATTGATCTGTCTGTGAAGATGTGTTCTGATAGGATTATCAAGTGTTAATGAAACACTAGGACCCATGTGTTAAATCATCATAATCAGGGGAGTCGAGGGAAGATGGGATATTCTGATTATTTAACATAAAATTCCACAAATCGAACATAGGAAAAGGCCTGTCTTTATTACCAAGTTCTTTGTTTAACATGCTGTGTGCAGCTCTTTTAAAGAATACCATGTTTAAATTAGCAAAAAGTTGTACTTAATTCAACAGAAAGAAGACCTAACTTAAACATTATTTTAGTATTTTTTTATGTCCAAATATTATTTATATTAGAGGGAGACTGGAAAGCACCATCAAAGTTGGAAGATGATGATAAAGTACCAGAATGAGATAACTTCAATACATGATAATAAGCCAAAAGAAAGGGATAGAATTTATATATTGAAGTTTTCCAAAAACTTGAGAACTGTTTATATCTAACACGCTTTGACATTGAGGTTTGTAAATGCCTATATGCTCATTACAAATAGACCAACAAGTCATAGCAAAGATTTTCCTGATACCTAAACTCACATGCTCAAGTTGGTGTTTTAACATAAACGTGTCGTCAAATCTACATTCAGTACCCCAAAACTTTGGATGCTAAGCCTAATAGAGGATCTAAAGTGCTTGGAGCGAACTTCCGGGCGAAAAGATAACAAACATTCGTTGGCTGGTTATTGTAAATACAGGCATGTCCCTCAAAAATCCTCTTGAAGAACTCCACTTTAATGTCAGCCTTACCGAAGGTTGCTGGATGCGCTCCACCCCTTGACCAATCTGTCCATGTCAGTGTTCTGTTTGCCAAGAGATGTGGAGATTTGATACTTAACATTGTCTGGAAGTAGTGCTCATCCACATAACATGCTGGTCGACAAAATGCTTTGAACTTGGGATAGTAAGTGGTGTCCTTAACTATGTCAATTGCCAGTCTACGATCGATTTCAAACCACTGAGACCCCTTACGCCAATCTTCAAGTGTGACCTCTGGTAGCATATTCCAATTGTAGCGCCCCCTCCCATACGGACCAGGTTCATCGAATGAACCCATAAAGCTGTATCTTGACCTTGATATGTAGCGGTAGATAATACTGAAATTGTGGAGAGGAATGCACGACTCAGACACCAGGACGAACCATTCATTGGAGATATCAAGCAATGCATTAGCCAATAGTCTCCTTTCAGCATCACACATACTCATCATTCCCCACTCTGCAACCTGCATGGAACGGAACTAAATGATGCATGCACAATAAAAATGACACATTGATGCGGTTGTGGAGAAGCTCCAAGCAAGCAAAACAAAGACTAAATTGCAAGGATGCAAAGAAATCGTGTTGATCAGAAAGTTGTGCACACAATGGCATACTCTGAATCTAATAAAAACTTTGAAACCGTCTTAAATACTCATTTGAAACAAAATTCCAAGAACAAAGTACCTTCAATAGATGTCTCATGTCTTACAAAAAAAACATGGCTCATTCAAGTCTCATAAACAAGCAAACACAGTTTTGGAACCCAACAGAAAAGAGAGAAGACTATCTCAAGACAAGAAACCAAATAGTAACTAGTTCAAATAGGCATAATAAATTATAGACCTGTGAGATAAAAGATGGAGTCCATAATTGGAGGATAGGGTGAAATTTCTTACAAACAAAGAACTCTACAAGTTGCTAATCAATGAAGCACCATTAATAAGCCAAAAATGGATTAATAGAGAAAAAAAGATGGGGGCAATTGAGGGATGAAAAATAAGTTCTGTGATAATTTAGCATGATTGGGATTCTTTGTACAACTTTCAAGTATTTTAACACATGCAATTTGAAGCAATTCGGTAATTCCTTCTCGAATTTATGTGGCAAGGTTGAGAAATCTGGTTGCCGTTTCCATCTCCTTGCAGACAGACACCAAATAAATCAACACATAAGATTCACAAATTTCATATCCCACTTGACAATTTTTTGTTGGTATCAGAAATAAACAGAAATGCAGACAAGGCGCAACAGAATACAGAATCCACTAATTGAGATCTCTCCAACTCTGAAAGGCTGTCAACAGAAAATGGCTTGATCTTTCCTTCTAAAATGAGTAATCAAACATTATCCAATATACAAGGTAAATACTGAAATGATGGAGTTTATGTAAGATTTATTTGGAAAATAAGATGACACTTATAAAAGGAAATGGAACCAACCAATCAAAGCTAAAAGTGAAACAACAATATTGCTCCATAGAACATATATATAATGCATTAAATCATGCAATCTCTAAACAAGAAATTTACGAAAAATACCTGACTTGGGATTTGTCTCTTGTAGAATACTGATGATGACGTAAAGTTTGATTCATAAGACGGTGTTGTATGAACATAGATTGAAAAAAGCCCCTCGTGACCCTTGAAAAACCTCTCCCACAGAGGTGCCAATGGCAATGGCCCCTTAGCCAAGAACATAAAGGCAATTTTTGGAACTCTCTTAAAGGGATAGTCCTTGATCTGAGGAACAAATGAAGCACGCCAAAACAGTTGTGTATCATTCATCTTATGCAACAAGTTTGAAGGAGGCTTAAACCAATTCTGTGAATTATCAGGTTCTTGGAAGCATGACACGATGATATTGGACCTTTTTACTCCAGCAACATTTTGGACTCCAAAATATCGAACCATATACATGCTAACAATCGAAACACCAAGACCTAGGACCAAAAACAACAAGAAGAACTGGAGGAGTCTCAAAGGCAGGGGCCTATTATGGTTGAATCTGAGATTAACCAAAGGGTCCTTGCCATCCTCCAGAGCCATCTTAATCACAATTCCCTATCCAATGCACTTCTGGCACCGAGCTCTCTAGATAATCGAAGTCTAAAACACCATAAGTATCAAAACTTTCGGCACTCAAAAAGAAAAATCACTGTCGCGTAAAGAACCTCTTAAAGATGACTAGAAACCAACTTGGACTATTGCTAAAAGGGTTATGATCTCACAAGCAAGATACACAGATACAAATCAAGCAGCGGTAGAGGCCAGATCGCCAAAACAAGATCAAATCTTTACTAAATGCTTCTGCTCCAAAAAGGGAACTTAAAGCATCCCAAAAGCATAAATTCGATCAACACGTCCGTTCCAACAAATTTGGCAACTGCGAAACAACATCTAACATGATTAATATTAAGAAGGGACATAAAGCAAGTAAGAAAAAGTGTTAATTACCATGTGGGATGTATGCTTATATCATCCACATGGAGGAATTACGCAAAAACGTCTAAGCAACAAGGTATGTGTGGAAAAGCTCACACCTTTTTTTTTTTCTTCTTGAAGCTCTTTGGATTTGCAAAGAAACAGAGTTGCAGAGATGGTGTTTAAAAAGATCGCCCCTTTCACCTGTCGGTTGCTGAAAGGTGTGGTTTTGAGCTAGAAACCTCTGATTTGACGCTGGGGTAGGGTGGTGAAAGGGCGTTGATTGATCAATCCAAAGTGAATTGGGAGTAGTCACACACCACCCTGTGAGAGGGGAAAACCTAGGATCTGTGTCTCGTGGCATGTTGTATGCTGCTTTGGAATTTTAGACTTATGTGGGCCCCACTTTTGCCCTCTCTTTTCTTCCCGTCTTTATTACGCACACATTAAATTTGAAAAATCTTCTATGTTGATCTTTTAATTAAATTTGAAATTAAAATAATAGTATTTTAATATCTTACTCTAATTAATTTAATTATATATATTTACTCTCAAATTCAATTATAATATTATTAAAATCGGATTTTTATTTATTGACTTGGATTGACTTGACTTAATTTGTCTTCCTTGCTTGATTAATAAGAATTAACAAAATAATTACTATTTGACTTAACGCAATTATAAAACAACACTAATTAGAAATTTCAACAAGGTGAGAAATTTGAAAAGGTTGAACCAGTGCATAATTTTTTTCCTAATTAGTAAATAGACATAATACATTTATCTCTTACAATATGAATAATAAAAAATTGTTATATTTTCAAGCGATAATTAAGTCTTTTTATATTTTGTATTAAGTTTTATTTATAATTAATCAAATTTGA
>JAOSBN010000005.1:3565510-3589422 GCA_027563595.1 Erythroxylum suave | reverse complement strand
AATTGTTATATTTTCAAGCGATAATTAAGTCTTTTTATATTTTGTATTAAGTTTTATTTATAATTAATCAAATTTGATGCTAAAATCAAGTAATTTTTATAACTTGATCTTAGTAAAACTAAATTTGATTTATCAATTTGGAGCATAATCAGATTATGACAATCATATCCTCAAAATTCTTCTTTTTTCACATTTTTGGTGAAGACCTAAAGTTGCATGTCGGTCCTATTTATAACTTCTTTTTTCTTTTTTTTTTAAATGGAGGAACTTGTAGTTGCTATTTTTTAGATATGTACTGAGTAAACCTCCTGATTGACACAATAATATACAAATCTCGTCAACTAAGTACTCTGTATTAGGTAAATTCTGTGCGACAGGCTCGATAGAGAGAGTATAGATAGAAGGATTTGAATATAAGACCTTTTAGTCCCATGCCTCTCTCACTCTACCAACTCGACTACCCATAAAGGCCCCTCTTTATAACATCAAATTGTCAAACTTCACAAGTTAGGAAAAACAGGTAATGTGTATTTATTAATGTACTTGGTCAATGGTTCCAAATGCTCTATCCAATTTCCAGAATTAGACATCATATCCTTGAAAAAAGTTAAATTATTTGGCAATTTCTTAGAATTATGAAAAATATTCAATTTTCAATTATGAACGAATTAGTGTTAATTTGGGTCTGGCCCCACCCAATTTTACCCCTGATTAATCGGGCCACTGGTCAAAAGTGGTTAGCCTAATTGGGCCATGGGCTAAGGTCGAGTTGAAAAAGCCTTGCAATAGTCTAATTTTAACTTAAAAAATAAGGTTGTTTTTTTTTTACTTTTTAAAAAAATATATAAGGTGAGTCAGGTTAGGGCCACGGGTCAACTAGTCTCGGCTCATTGACATCTCTAATGTTAATAAAGGTTTCCAATTTTAAAGTTGGAATTGGAATACATTCTTAAATTATGTAAAGTTGAGTGAGAATTAAGATTCTATTTTTGTATGATATTAAACACTAAAATTCAAATTTTATAATTTTAAATGTAAATTCATTTCTAATTACTTTAAAAATCTCAAATGCTTAACAATATTCTTAAATTACTAAAAATAAATAATTGTATCAATAGAGATTATTTTTCTAATTATTATAATAAAGACTAATCTTAATAGAGCTATATATAATTTTGTTTAGCAATAAACGTAACGACAATTATTTTTAATAAAATTGACATTCTGAATTGAATTTAACTCAATATTAAAAAAAGGAAAAAATTCATAATTTTAAAAAAGTTCAAGTAGAACCAATCAGGTCTGAATTCAAGTGACATTTCACCTATAACTACAACTCGTCTACTAATTTTTCAATATTAGTTAGTTCGGATCTCCATTTAGCTTCATCTAAACTTTATCCTGATCATGAATAGATCGCTCAAATTTGAATTCATATGCAATGGAAATTGTCCTACAAAGACTCGCTTTTGGTACGACTCCTCTGACAGGTTCGTTTAACCAAGCCATTAAGTCTAATTTCAGCTTGAAACTTTCGGGCTTAACTAAAAAAGTCTAGAGCCCGATCTAGTACCGATGCTAATTCACACTACTTGCCAGGCAGCTTTCATATTTTGATTTCAAAAAGGTAAGAGAACTCATCAACTCCAACAGGTTGATAGCAACTCTTTGTGATCTCCACAATCTTAATGCAGCAACTCAGTGTAGAACTGCAGCAAAACCTGCAACCTCCATTCATATACATGAACTGAAACACAGTAATCAGAACACATTACAACGTTTGTATGTTTATATGTATATTTGGTTCTGCAATACCTTAAACTCGAAACTGCATTCAAGTGGGGTGAAATATCGAACAAACAAATGTTCAATGCGTGGAGCTATCCATAATATTGAATCCAAAAGCTTCACAGGTAGAGTTCCTTCAGGGATTCCATGGTTGAAGTTGTACGTGACATGCATATCCTTCAAGTTGCATGTCAGAGAAGAAATCATTTCTCTTACTGCTTCTGGATAAGTAATAGTAAGAGCCTTCAGAATAAACAGGAGAAATCGGGCAGTACATGAGTTTCTGTATATATTTACTTAATGATAAATCATATTATGACAAATGTAAAGGTTAAAATAAAAAGCAGAAATAAGAAATTCAATTAAATAGGATTTTTTTAAAAATTTAAAACCAAAAAAAACAGCACAAAACAAATCTTAATTATATGGCACTAGATTACGTATTATCACTACCTGAAAGTGAGTGATTAAGGAAAATCATCACCTAACTTGAAAGTTTTGCAGCTAAGAATCAATTGAGATGTGCAAGAACAGCCGCTGAACTGAGAAATAAATTCAATCACTTGGATAGTCATCCTGTCTTCATTCAGAAACAATTCAAGAGATACATGTACTCTTTCCAGATCACTTGAAGATAGAAATGGTATCAAATCTCCAGAATATGAAAGTTGTTGCAGATAATCTCAAGACCAGCCATTTTGGTACAACCAGTTATGAACAATTTGTGAAGAGAGGAACTTGAAAACTTGATAGTTCTATTCTGCAGAATTCCTCCAACTTGAGCAACTTCAGGGTTGGTAAGTTTGATACGCAGCAACTCAGAAACTTGTTGGTTATGGTCTCCCCAGCTATGCAGAAATCTGTCAATTTTTGCAGGAGATCACATTGATGAAAGGACATGATAATAGATATCCGAATTTCCTATAAATGATTAGTATGACCAAATTTGGTGCTTCAATCTCAACTTTGTTCAGACGACGATTCTGTATCAAGTAGAACTTCCTGAGTATACAAAGATTAAACAAATGCAGATTCTTGAAACCAAAACATTCCACTATGCTCATGCTTTCCAGGAGACGACATCCTGAAACAATGTTCTGCTTCAAACCATCATCTGCATAAACGTTCCGAAGAGGTAGCTCCTTTAGATTACATAAAGTTGCCACGATAACCATAGGGTACCTTCAAAATCAAGCTCCTCAGGGATAGTGCCAGTACTGATTTTGCTCCAAGAATAGTTGGATGTAAGTGGTGGACAAAGAAACCATTACGATAGGTTATACAAATCTCCAGGTGTTGCACATGGCTTGTAAGAGCATAATCTATCCAGCGATCAACTGTGGATGCCGATTCAGGAACGAAACCTGAAGATCAAGCCCAAGTTTCTTCACAGGTACCATTTGCTCAATGTGGTCTGTCAAAGTTCGCTCCACAAGATCAACGAACTCCTCCACCTTCTTTTCTTGTGGTTCTGTTCGCCAAATAGCACCATGTAGCTTCATGAACCCAAATTCCAAAACCTGGAACTTACTCCATACACTTCGTCAATTCCTTGACAAGGTAGTAGCTTGCACGGCTTGCTTAATGTCTAGGAAAAACAAGATAAGGTGGAGAACTTCTTCAGGCAATTCAGATATCCTGTCCCTTGACACAGTAGACGCCATACTCTTTTCTTATATATGGTCAAAATTAGGCTGCAATTGCCCTGAAAAGGGGCAGTGGCAGAGGGAGTTCCTACACGCAAGATTTTGGATTCAATCTGAATTTTCTGAACTCCTCAAGACTTTGTTCATAAGGGTAGGGACGTTCTGCATTAAACACTGTTAATCATCCGTAATTTGATTAACAAATTTTTTTCAATACACATCCGAAAAACAATTCGTAAGCCCTTCAGATTTCTGGTGACATGCTTTCTTTTTCATAATTCATTCAACCAACCAACCTATATATATAGAAATTTCCAAGTTCTCAAGTATGCACAGAAGGAATAAATTGAGCATAGGAGTATAAATGTTTTGAGGACGAACCGTAGCGAACAGAAGATCAGAGCTGGCTCCCGAGGATGAATACATAGTGCAGCAGCAAGGAGGCAGCCCTACGCTAAGAAGGCGAAGCATAAAAGCACAAATTTGTAAGTATATATACATAAAATTTATTATTTTTATTAGTGGGATTCTGTTAACTCGTCCCTAAAATTAGTGTTTACTGTATATGATAAATCGTGCCATATTTATAGATAACAAAACTCGATCTTTTATTTCCAAGCCCAGGAAGGACTTGGACAGTTCATGACCAACTCTTAGCAATTGCCCTCTTAAACCAGAATCCATGGCCACCATGCCTCCATACTACTTGAAACACATAATCACCACCAACCCAAAACTATATTTTCTTCAACGAGTTGAAAAGTTTCAGTCTCTGGCTTGTCTCTTACATAACCGAGAACAACAAAGCAAGCCCACTCAACTGGATAATGTCAACAAAAGTAGTGAGAACAACAGGGATGCCAAGGTGAAGTCTTCTTTTTTTCCCAAGAGAGGCCAAAATTTGGAGTTGGTGTGCGAGTCTTTGGCTTTTAAAGGGAAGGGTGTGTGTAAAGTGGAGGATTCTGGGTTTATTGTTATGTGTGATCGTGCTTTGCCTGGTGAAAGGTTCATTGGGCGCGTTACTCGCAGAAAGGGAAGTTACGCTGAGGTAAAGTTTAGCTTTTTAGATTGGTCATTAACATTGTTCGTGTGGGTTGTTCTTGTTTGGGAGGGAAACATGCGAACATGGAGGAAAGAAACTGTAGAGCATAAGTTGTAATAAATTCCAATCAAGGTTTTGTTTTTCTGAGTGTGATTTACAATTCCTTACTTCAAGAACTCAATGTTTTAGGCAATAGAGATTCAGCTCGAAATGAAGATAGATGATATGGGATTTATGAAGAAATTTGTAGGTTGTCTTGTTTCTCGTTGAAGGTTCACATTTTGGACAAATGATTGACTGGTGTAAATCCTTATTGATTATGTATTTTCAAATGTCCAGGTTACGAAGGTGAAGACCATATCTCCTCATTGGGATATTGTAGATGCTCCTTGCGAGTATGCTTCATACTGTGGAGGCTGTAAGACGCAGAACCTTTCTTACGAAGCTCAACTCAGAGCTAAGGAGCAGCAAGTACGTGAATTGATAGTACATGTTGGGAGATTCTCCGATAAAACTCCAGAATTCTTAAGCACTATGAAGGCAATTCTACCTTGTGATGCGCAATTCCATTACAGAAACAAGGTTAGCGCATGGTTAACCTTAAGGGAATTGACTGTACTTGGCATAATGACCATTTTATCTTTATATTTCTTTAGTTATTGGATGGCTGGCTAACATTTGATGTCAAAATCTTACAAATTATCAAAATTTAACATTTAGAATATAGATTTTGTTTTCATGTTTGATTTTTTGTGTTTAACTTAAGGGTTTTAGGTGCTACAGGCTTGTGTATTCTGTACAAGCATGAAATAGGACCAATAAGTAATTTATTTAGCAACTATTTTACTGTTTCTACAGATGGAGTTCTCGTTTGGTTCTCACAAATGGTTGCCCAAAAATTTACTGGAAGACAAGCAAGAAGATGGTGAAACATATGCACTGGGATTGCATGCTCCTGGCTTTTTTGATAAGGTCCTAAATGTCAACAAGTGTTTATTGCAAAGCAAGCCTGCCAACATGGTATGACTTCTATAGCATCTATTACCGAAGTGCGTGGAAATTTGAAAAGTTCTTTTCCTTAAATCATCTTATCTGAAGATGTTCTAGATTTCTTGCATGTTTTGCTTTCCTTTTTTGAAATGTTAGTCAGCATAATTGTACATAGCCAAGTATGCTACCATTGACTTGAAGTGGCAGGACAGTTTGCATGGATAGGAATATCTATTTGTCCCATGTGTAATGGGATTATAGATTGCTTGCAATTCTTGATTTATGTTCTACTATATAGGTTCTTGAAGCCGTCCAAGAATGTTGGAGACATCCAAATTTTGGTTTAACTCCTTATGACACTTGCCATCATATTGGATTTCTTAAGCACCTAATGCTGAGGACTGGAAGGTAATTCTTTTGGTTATGTTAGATCCTCATTATTTGTATCTATATAATTCAGGGTTACTTCTTATCTATGCTTATTACATGGTAGATCATCAGTTCTTTGGCATTTCTACTTATGTTTTTAAGTTGCATTCTTTTCCTTTCATCGGAAAATTAAGTATTCACTCTTAAGCACACAATGTATATTTTACTATTAACGTTTGTTTCAAGACTGTGCATTGACATCTGTCAATGCTGGGTTGGTTTTAAAGAACTTTCAGTACAACTATTTGTAGTCATATGCCAGAGCTGCATTTTAAGGCATTGGGATGCCCTCTAAAGTGCATCAGGACCTTAAAGTTCATCAATTCAAGGACATTAATGGAATAAAAGATATTGGTGGTTATCTACTGTGAATTATGTCCTATGATTCTCTAGGCATAGCGTAACATATTCTGGTTTGCCATAATCTTGCCCCTCTACACAATTGCGGATCTTGGTGTAGTGCTTCATTTTTGGTTTTCGATTTTGTGTCCCAAATTATTGTTCTAATTCTCGTCCATCCAAATTTCATCAATGTTATTTCAGGAATCCCGACACTGGTTTGCTTGAGCTTATGGTTAATTTTGTGACCTCATCATATGAGCCAGATTTACTGAAACCCTTGATTGAAAAGGTTTCAGTAATTCCGGAAGTGGTTCGTGCCAGAACTCTTTGATCTCTAGATGTAACCTTTTGTGTTTCCTTGCAGTCTAGCCACTTCTTCATCAGGTCCTGTTTTTCTACTTTTAGTTCTAGGCATGTGTCCTCAGTGGGACCAAAATATAGTTTAGACGTTTTGGTGATTGTATCCCCTTGCCATATAAATGGAGAATTCTCATATAGAGTTCTTTCTTACATATTTTCATTTCATTTGTTGTTGACTGGCAGGTTAGCATTGTGAATAATGTAAATACTTCTGTCGGTAATACATCTGTTGGAGAAGAGGAATACACTTTGTACGGAAAGTCCTCCATCACGGAGATGTTAAGAGGACTAATTTTTAAAATTTCGGCAAACTCTTTCTTCCAGACAAATACTCATCAGGTAATTTACTTGTTATAAATTAAACATTATTCTTATGCCTTTTTTTTTCTCTCAATCTATTCTCTGTTGCTTCACCTTCTCAGCTTCTTTTTGCATCTTAGGCAGATGTTCTGTATAAACTTGTTGAAGACTGTGCTGGTCTCAGAGGGGATGGCTCGGAAATTGTTCTTGATCTATTTTGTGGGACAGGCACTATTGGTCTGACACTTGCCAAGAGGTATAGCTCTGCTCTCAGGTTGGTTACAGGACTGGAGAACTAATGACATGATAACAAAATTTTTCTTCTTTCTCTTTTACTTCTTAGGGTTAAACATGTGTATGGCTATGAAGTTGTCCCCCAGGCAATATCAGATGCTCAACAAAATGCTAAGCTGAATGGTATTAGCAATGCTACATTTATCCAAGGAGACCTCAATAAAATAAGTGACACTTTTGGAAGTGATTTTCCGAAGCCTGACATTGTTATCTCAGGTAGTACAATATTCCTACTTGTTGAAGTTTGTTTGTTCTGCATGCATTTTAGGTCACACTGGTTAGGAGGACATAACATTGGCTTCTAACTTCTGGACATCAGTTGACCTGATGACCCTGCTCTTTCTTTCCATGCAATTTTCATGTATAGAGGGCTTCCTTGGAGTGGGTTGAGCTTTTGTGACAAACCGTGCTCATGTTTCATAGGCCTTGGAATTTGTTGCTGGATTGTCAGAAATGGTTGTTCTCTCTGGAATTGCTTTAATATGAGTTCCTCAGCTTGAATTTTTTGAATCATCTCTGAATGTGAATTGGAATATGAGTAATATGAAACCTTTACACCAGATGTTTGTAGAACCATCATAGTGGAAATTAGAACATATGCAAGCAGCACACTTATCTATGTTCTGAAGCACTTTATATTTAACTTGGAAGTTTGGTTCAAAGCATACAGATTTTGGAAAATCCATATAGGGCTGGTGATCAGCAAGGTTTATTGTTAGCTCAGTATTTGATGAAAACGGAAAATTGTTGGGAAAAAGATCAGATAACCATTATCATGGACAATGTTTTCTTGAAAAGAAGTCATTGGATTTATTCTCTTCCTTGATTTTTTGATGTTGGAAACTCTGCAGATCCAAACCGTCCTGGTATGCATCTGAAGCTGATTAAATTTCTGCTGAAGTTGAAGGCCCCTCGCATCGTTTACGTATCTTGTAATCCTGCTACGTGTGCACGTGATCTCGATTACCTTTGCCATGGCATTGTGAGAATGATCCACCCTTCCATGGGCTCTTTGTTTTCTTAAGCTGTCTAAATATCTAATTTTCCAAGTTTTTGTGCAGAAAGAGCAAAATATAAAAGGGGTTTATGAACTCAAAAGCATACAACCGGTGGACATGTTCCCCCACACGCCTCATATTGAGTGCATTTGCCAATTAGAGCTTTGCTGAATCTTATTTTGAGACTTGCTCAGGTCTGCCATGTCTGATGCTGATCACATTGGCCATTGGTAGGAGCTTTGAAATTTCGTCTGATAGCTGCTTTTGCTGCTTACACTATTTGAAGAAGTTAATTGTGTACCATAGATTCCTGAAACCAGGAAAGGTAACAGCTCAGTGGTATTGTGTTCATTCTTGAGTCATAAGCACTCAGTTCTGCGGTTGATATTGTTTAGATACAAGTCTTGATTTAACATCTTAGGCCACCACTGAATTGCCTCAGTTTTCTGATGACAGGACATCTGTGAGGAAATGGAACTTGGACAATATTTTCTAGGCTGTCTTTGTACTTTGGTCTAAACTTGACTTGCTTTAACTTCCTTTTTTGGTTTGTTGGAATTAAGCTTGACAAAAAGGTTTGACTTTGGATCTTAATTAACGAACAAAGTCTGATTTGAACAAAATCAAGTTTGAGTTTGGGCCTACTACAAAAAAAGAAAGGTTCAAGGGGAGCTGTCTCGAATCTAGCTGACTTGGGCTAAATCCGATCCAAACTTAGCTAATTTTCTTGGAATTCAAAATGGGTTTAAACTTTCAAATTGGGCCAAGGCCTGATAGGAATTGGACTTGCTTTTTTGAGGCTCAATTGAGCTGCTTACATAGCTTGAACCTATGATGACTAACTTTAGGGTTTGGACTTCATTGGATTTAGTTAAGAATGATAATCAGATGGGCTAACTCAGACCTGTCCAATTTTGAGCTAAATTAAAATTTTTAGTTAAAGTTAAATCAAATTTTATTTCTTAAATTAAAAACAAAAAATGAAATCATTTTATTTAAAATGACATCGGTTTTCTATAATATCCAAGTTCTAAGTCAGGCTAGGGCTTTATTGCTAATGTCTGGAATATCGGATGCTTTAACCTACCCTTAGCTTATAAATAGAGGTAACTATGTCCCTAAGTACATTTGGGTTTGTTTTAAGGCTTATCTAAAATGGCTCAAAGGAAAATTATAGCTTAGCATCAAACTTTTTGAAGTGAAAATTTGGATTCCTAGCCATAAAGAGTGTATCCATTAATTGACATAAGATTCAATGTTGAAGACTGCATTTACTAAATTAAACAATCTAATAAATTGATGTGTTACATAAAGAGCAACACAAGTTGATAGTGGTTATTAAATGTATGAAGGTTTTATCATCAGCATATAAATAAACAAGAATCAAACTTCAGTTGCGGTGAAAAAAAAATTGAAAGTAGAAAAATAAGCGGTTGAAATTTTACATTTTGTGTATAGAATGGCTTATCAAGTTCGTCTAAGCAAAAGCATTGGAGGGTATTGCATGCTTTTCTTATTGGCTTTAGTTCAGGTGTTGGGAAATGAATTCACTGATGCTATTGCGAATCCAATAAAGAAAACCATAAAGGTAGTATCAGAGTTCATCTTTTAATTAATGGAGTTAATGTGTTACAGTGCTAACTTTTTCTTCTTCCAGACTGACCGAGGAGGAAGAAGTAGACTGTGTTGACATCTATAAACAACCAGCACTTGATCATCCACTCCTCAGGAGTCATAGCATACAGGTTACCATTAATGTCTATGGTTATGGTTCCTTGAATTTCTGAGGAAAATGATCATATCAACACAAGTTGTTTCTGACACTGCAGGTGAAACCCAGTTCATATCCTACTGGACTTAAGCAGGCAAGAACATTTCTCCTGAGCTGTTTCAAAGTTGGCTGAAAGGTGAAGATTCTCCGGAGGGAACAACTCCAATTTTAAGAACGCAAGATGTCCATAAACCCCCTCGAGAGTAATTCCTCCAATTCCACAGACAACACAGCTTAACAAAAGCAATGCATTTGTTCACCGAAAAAATGATAATCATGAGGTACCTTATACATATATATATATATATACTGACTTGAATTGGTCTAAGTATGAGTTCAAAGATAAACACAACACACAACAATACTCAAATTCTCGCCTAAGTAAGTATGAGGAGGATATAAGATATACGCAATTATGCCCACATCCCGTACCTCTTAAGAGATACAGTGACTGTTTCCTTATAAACCTCCGGCTGTTTTGGTGATTCGAATTCAAGACCTTCTTAGTTTTAAGTGAAGAGTTAACCAACTAGACTACTCCTTGTCAATCGGAGTTCAAAGATTTGATATTATAATTGTTATGTGATTTTCTTCAAAATAGGAAAGAACGCGAGACCAAGAACATGTTCTTAATACGTGTCATGTTCTGACAATTTTTTTTACAGTATGCTCAAGTGTCGATTCAAGGTGCCAACTATTATGGAGCACATGCATTATTTAACGTGTGGACTCCAAGAGTATACGATGAAGGAAAGTTTAGTTTATCACAAGTATGGGTTATGTCAGGCGAAAATGAAGGCCCTGACAGGATAAACACAATGGAGGCTGGTTGGGATAGACGTAATCTAAAATCTACTCTTTATTAGACTTAATTTTATCTTATGTGATTACAAAGATAATTCTCTCATTCTCATCTGTCGCTACACTAGCTAAGGTAATATTGCTGTTATTCTACTCAATTTTAGTTCTCCTTATATTTCAATTTATAGCAGTAAGCTTTTATACGCCCCTTTTTGCAATAATTACAAATTTTATTTCTATGTCTAGATTTTGACTTGCCTTTGGATCTACTTTTTTCAAAATCTTTATTTTCAGATCTACCACGTACAAATAGTCTCTCTGTCTGATTTCCATTAGTCTCCCCAGTGATGTCCCTATTAATATGCTCTTTTGACTTTAATGCAGACTTAATACTATGATATGAGACTAACTCTTTCCTATAAATCATAGTATCACGAAAATATTTAAAGGACTGGAAAAGAAACATAACAACAATATGACTTGATTTTCATTCTCAATTTTTACATCTACATTCTTTGAATCCAAAATAAGAGAATCAAATTTATCCAGACGTGAAAGAATAGATGTACCTTCTGTTATCTTCAATATGTACAACTTCTGTTTCAAATAAACCCGATTTTTCACTGTCTTCTTCATGTACATGGCTTTCAACTTGTCCCACATACCTTTAGTTGTGCTTTCACTAGCGACCTCTTGCAAATCTTCATCGGAGAGATTCAATATGATAACTGATCTAACCCTTTTATCTAGATCTATAAATTTATCTAATGCCATATTTGCTGGGTTTTTCTCCACTTCATCAAGTGCAATCTCACAACCATCTTGTATTAAAATGACCTGCATCTTGAGTTGTCACATACTGAAGTTAATGCTCTGGTTAAACTTTTCAATAGAGGTCTTCGTTATCGTCATAATATAGCTAAATATTGATATTCCGACTATTTTTTAATAAGTGAGTCCCACACGTGAAATCAGGATAGTGGGTCCCACGAAAGCATTGAACACTGGTCCTACAGGCAAAGTCGAGTCGTGGGTCTCACAAGCAAAATTGAACTTCGTTTACAATCCTGAGATGGTGGGCCCCACAAGATAAAACGAAGGTAATGGTCCCCAAGATAAAATTGAGGCAGTGGACCCTACAAGATAAAATCGAGACAGTGGGCTCTACAAGATAAAATCAAGACTGTGAGCCCCACAAGATAAATTCGAGACGTTGGGTTCGTTTTTGACTCACAATAAAATCTAAATTACTTTCTGATATGGAGGATCCACCTTAGTGACAACCATAGAGCATATGGTAAAGTAGACCAACAAGAGAAGCTTTGATATTAGTTTGTTAAGAAAAATACCCTTGGATCGGATACCGGTTGAATTTAATAGCATGAATCTTAATGACAAAAAATAAAGAAAAGATGAAATAAATATGACAGAATACAAAGATTTACGTGGTTCGGTCAGTGTGACCTACGTCTACAGCTAGAAGGTGAGCTAACTTCACTAATATGTGGAGAACGTATAACAAAAAGCTTTGCAAAATTTCTCAACGAAAGAAAATTGAAAGAATAATGAAAGAGTGGTGCTGTTTTGGTGCAAGGGACTCATCAATTTAAGCCTCCATTTATAGTGCAAAATTTGAGCTTCCATGCGAAGGATTTTGTCAAAACCCTTCAATCTCTCCGCAATCTTCGTACATGAAAATCTCACCACAACACGTTTGAAGATTTTTGGCCTAACATGGCCAAAAACCAAAGTCTGCCTTAACCAACAATATTTGATTTGTGAGAGGTCAAAGCCTGTAACAGAATGAAATATAATAAAATAGAGCCACTTTGAGGGACCACGAAGAAGTTTCAGGGCTACGAAAGAAACTTCGAGCTTATATTGGTCATTGGTTGAGAATAGTAATTAAACTTTACCATTTACGAGATCTAATCTTGTCCAATTAAACTCAATGTTTCATAACAGCAAGAGTGGGAATTGGTGGCTTCGGGTTCGGCAGCCGGATATAGGATATTGGTCAGGGTCTATATTCACAAGTTTAGCTAAGAACGCTACACTGATAAATTTTGGTGGGGAGACTGTTGATAAAAAGATCCAGAATACACCATACACCTACTCAAATGGGGAGTGGGCATTTCGCTGAAGAAGGTTTTGGCAAGGCCCGTTTCATCGGGCAATTGGAATATTTTGACAATGCCAATATGTTCAGGAATCCACAGAATCTGATTCCCACAGTTACAAATCCTTCTTGCTACGACTTAGACGTAGGAAAAGGTGGTAAGAGCTTCTTCTTTGGAGGCCCCGGACTTTCACAGAAATGTCCATGAAACAGAAGCTGAGGGGAAAATTTGAGAACCATAAAACAATTATTTCAAATAATGTAAATTCTTGTCAATAAAAGACAGATGAAATTTATGGGAATCAATCTAACCAAAGTAGAGATAATCGAAGACTTCTGCAAGGTTTTGACTAAAGTACCTATATTTACGCCATCATTAAGAATTATATTAACATTGTTGATATTGATTGAACTTGAATATCTGAGTTTGAGTTTAATCCAGCCTAACTTGACTCATTTGACGTTAACACCTAATTTTTCATAATTGGTCGGGCCCAAAAGTATTCCGGATTTTTTTTTGTTGTTGCCACCTCTAGACATGGAGTTTTACTTGGGATAGACTCATTAAATCAAATAGCATGAAATAATCAAAATTTAAATGCATTCAATCCAAATTTAGTAAATTCTCAATAAAAACTTGGCCTGAATATCCATCTGAAGAGGGGAAGTCATTGATGAGCGGATGTATATGTATGTAAATATAAAGTCCATAACATGTAGGAGAGTTTTCAGATATTCCAGTTCAGAATGGCTGGCCAAAGTCATCGAAACAGCAATATAGGAGGTTGCATACTATTATTATTAATAGCATTTTTTCAAGTTTGGAGCAACAGATTTGCCTATGCAAGCAGGAGTTCAGCCAAGAAAACCATGCAGGTCTTGACGTAGCCTTCCTACTAATTTGCTTTGGTTTTGAAAAACTATGATCTGAATTGAATGATTATTTTTTATCAGAGTAATGATGGTGATGTAATCCATTGCCTTGACATCTACAAACAACCAGCTTTTGATCATCCACTGCTCAAAAACCATACCTTGCAGGTTTCTTCATTCATATAATCAAATTTCCTTCAGTTTGTATACACTTAACATTCAATTGTTGTCACTGTCAAATCTCATTCATAAGAAAAGAATCTGTAAGTCGTCTGATATTCATAAGAAAAGTAATGGTGATGAATTTTGCTGCAATTTGCTTCTGATCATGTCAGATGATTCAACTCGGAAAATCAGAACAAGATTTCATAATTGTTTCAATTCGTACATTTTAGGAAAAAAAAAAAATCAGGTTCACGATCTCAGCATGTTATTTTTCTTGCGCCCCCGTCAGACGAGACCAAGTTCATCTCCCAGGAGAGTAGAACCAATAAACTCTACTAACACCTTTCAAAGCTGGTTTAAGAATGAAGACTGTCCTGAAGGCACGATCCCAGTATCAAGAACACAAATTTTCAATCATCGGCGAGCTGTTCCACCCATTCCAGAGAAGTTCAAAGAATTTGATTTCACGACTTCTAATCACGAGGTACGTAGAACTTTACAATTATATAACTGTGTGTTCTGATTCTTGCTTATCATAATACCATTTACTTGACAATTTCCTGGAACTACCGTCTGAAATTTATGAACAAATGGACATTATGGCTTGTGCATTAGTATGCCACGGTTTATATTGCTGGTGGCATCTACCATGGAGCTGCCGCATCATTTAATGTATGGGTTCCGAAAGTAACTGACCCTGGAGAGTTCAGTATTTCTCAACTGTGGATTGTATCAGGGGATGGAGATAAGTTAAGTTCCATTGAAGCTGGGTTGCAGGTATTTTCATCGGAAGCAGAACATAAATCACTCATTTTCTCCCCCGTGATTTTAGCTTTAAAATTATTGAAAAAGTTTTTTTTTCTAAAAACTCTTCCTCTTAAACTTATTAAAAAATAATAACAAAATACGTACAACATAAATGTCAACGATGAATTGACTTAACTCTAATTTAAACGAATTAAATTAAGAAAATTTTAATAAACTATTACCTTCTGTCAATTTTAGTTAGTTTAGGTCGATTTAAAGATTAAATTGGATTATAATATCTAGTAACATTTGATTAATCAATACATGATGATCGGTCACTGGTATATACAATTATTTTTCAATAAAAATACAAGAAAACAATTTTTAAAGAGTTTTTATAAAATTAGTTAAACAAAAGGGAAAACTCCATATCTTTACCATGTAGGTTATCATATGACATAGAAAATCAGAAAAACCAGAATCTGATATTCAAAGAAACCATGTTGCGTGAGCATATATAGCATTAAGTTTTCCACTTGCTGTTTACAAATTCACTCGGTTTCAGGTTCTAGCTGACAGTAGCAATGAAACAAGATTCTTCATCTATTGGACTGTAAGCTCAGTCAATCCACTGCAACATAATTAACGTAGACCCTCATTGAAAAATCCAAAAACCTGTTTATGGTTAACAAATTTCTTATGCAATCTCCAGGCAGATGGTTACCAAAGAACCGGTTGCTATAACCTTGACTGTCCTGGTTTTGTGCAAGTAAGCAGAAAATTTACTCCTGGTTTGGCCGTAAAGCCAGTCTCTACCTACGGAGGACAGCAATTTGAAATAAACATAAACATTCACAAGGTTTTCTTTTCTTTCTTTTCTTTCTTTTTCCTTGTTGATCATTAGAATTTGAAAGTTTTATATCTTCATAAATTCTCTTAACCGGTCAATCACTGAAAATGCTTCAGGACACGGTTAGTGGGAATTGGTGGCTGACGCTTCTGGGCGAGGAAATAGGATATTTTCCTGGAAACATTTTTACATCACTTCGAGAAAGTTCAGACCTGATAAGTTTTGGTGGAGAGATTGTGAACAATCACTTTGAAGGTCACCATACAGGAACTCAAATGGGTAGTGGCCATTTTCCTGACGAAGGATTTGGTAAAGCTGCTTACATAGGACGTGTTTCATACATTGACGCTTCCAATGTTCTCAGAGATGCCGGTGATCTTATAACCCACGCTTCAAAACCTGCCTGTTACGATCTTGCTGTAGCTAAAAATCGACAAGGATCAGAAAGAGTTCACTTTTTTTTCGGTGGTCCTGGATTTTCAGCTCAGTGCAAATAGTCCCCAAGAATAGTTTGTGCTATACTTGGTACGAGTTCAGGGGATGGAATCTGGTAATATTTTGATGTTGAACATTTAAAAGACCACAAACAACATTATTCTTTAGCATCTGTCTAAGGTTAATTATTTCTACGTATTATGAACTTTAAAATATTGTTAAACATTCAATTGTTTATGAAATTCAATATTTGTAATTTTAACCTTCAAATTCGTACAAATATAAAGAGTAATGCAATACTTTAATCATAAAAATTTAAAATATAAGGAAATAAAATTATTTTGTATATTATTGTAAAGATTGAAAATTTTAAAAATAATAAAAATGAGAATATGTTTATATGTAACTAAATTACATAATGAAAATATTTGAAGACGGGACTACATTTTGTAGAGATATGTTAATATATATATAAAAGTCAACATACTCTGAGTATAAGGTTCTCCGCTTTGCGAGAGTCAGAGGAAGGTCATCAATGTACGAAGCATTCCTTTGTAATTTTTATAAAGAGACTTTTTTTAGAAATTAAAAAAATTAATTAAAGATAGAAGAGGAATACAAAATTTGGGGAGACAAAAGAGTCACCCATCAACCAAAAACGACGTTACACCTAACTAACCAGCCCCCCATAAATGACAACGTCCCCATTTGCTAGTTAAACTCATCATTGAGACCAAAATGGGAAAACAAAATCCCAATCCCCACATTCCTCCTTCAAACTTTTCCATATTAGGATTGGAGTATCTATGATCTCCACCGTGAATGAACTTAGAGACAGATGTCCAAGCAAATAGGTTTCTGCCTAGCCATTGTACCATGAACGCTCCAGCCTATCCTTTTGCAATTAAAAGGTAAGACAAATCATCCAAAAACTCACGTTTCTCTTCTTCATATTTCACCCTTAATCTGACCGATGTAAGTTGATTGTAGCTTCCCTCCTTGTCTCTTTATGTACCAGGACATTAGTTGAGCGTCCCAAATACCGTTTCCAAACCCCAATGGCATTTCCATTTCGTCAACTGAGCAGTAAGTCGCTCTTCCAGTGCCTTTCATATTATCACAAATATTAGCTTCGAATTGCCTGCTACTTTTGGTATACATGTTTCTTTGTTTCTTTGCAATTTTTTTATAAGTGGAGTTCGTTTTCATGTTATTTCGTACTGCAGAATTACTTTTTTGTGGGATCATTTTCTCATTTTCTCATGGGAGGTAATTAAAAAATTATAAAATTAATTGCTACCTTTCCCTTTGCCTAGATCCCATATAACTAGAAATTTTATTGATAAGATCTTTTCAATTCTAGCCAATATCTTTTTACAAATAATTCCCAAGTTTTTCTCTATATTCTCCATACATTAGCAAGTTGGGATGAGCATTTCTTGATAAAACTAGATGAGATTACCTGTTCTTTGACTGTAGCAAAAATGCACTCTCTTATCTGATTTAAATTTCTACTAATGTTTTAAAATCTACGTATGTTCTTTTCTGGCCATATTTCCTTAATGCAAGTCGTAAAGGAAAGTAGGTTGATAAGAGCATTAGGATGGGAAATGGACTTTAGCGTACTAAACCACTGCAGTATCACTGTGAATTGAATTGTGCTTAAGGACCACAGACATTTATGTCTTATCGAAGACCAAATGTCTTTAGAGAAGGGACACTCAAACCAAATGGTCCCTATTATCTTGTCCTGAGTTACATAGGACACAAACCTCATTTGAATTTAGGAAAGAAAGTCTATCCACAGTATTAAGCTGTTTAAGGTAGTGTGCAACAGGATAATGAAGATCTAGGCAGTAGCTCCTCATGTCAGACCACTTCATACCATTCCACTTTGGAATTTCTCTGAAACAACAATTCCCTATAATTTTTTGTTGTGAATATACCTTACAAATGTTTTCTCCAAATGTATTTGTTAGGTATCAATGAGTTAGGAGAGTAGTTGGCTCAGTGATTGAATAACAATCTGATTCCTGATTAGATGTCCATTTCCTGTCCAGTTGTCATACCAAAACCTAGCCTTCACTGTAACACGCTATTCCTAACTGACATATGCACGTGTGTCCATCAGATACACGTGTACATGCCTGTCAGAACTAACTTACCTTCACTGTATATAACATGACATCATACACTAAATTATCAATCACATATTTGAAAAACCCAAAATGTTATTACATTATATCAAACTATGATTTACATTGTTTCATATAGAACAATATCATCCATGTTTATACAACATTATCTTATGAACATAAACAACTCAGTACACACCACATACTATAAACCCAAAAGAAAACAACTATGTCCTCAATCCTAGCTGACCGGCCTTTGAACCAAATCTGACAGTAACAACTACACAAAATATGCTTCTACCAAGTCTTAGAAGCTAGGTCGTCTTACTCTCAAACCTGAAAAGCAACGGTGTAATTTTAATGAGTTTTGCGAACTCAGCAAAGTAACCATCCTCTATGGTTCACTCATATCATAAAACAAGATCAATTATAATAGGTAATCACACAGTTCAAAGCCACTTGACAAGTATCAACATACCATCACAGACAAATCATGTCTCAGTCAAACAGTTCAATCATATAACGACATTCACATAGCTTTACAAATCATTTAATGAAATCAATTTATATGCAGATGCGATATGTATGAGACTCACATTCATTTTTATATTGTTGTGACTGTGTACTTTTACAGTATCCCGAATTATCGGGCTCAGTCAGTCAGTTAATGACTCATTGATCACAGTGAGCCATAGGCTCGAACCACATATGCGAGAGCTATCACAGTGAGCCATAGGCTCGAACCACATATGCGAGAGCTTAAAGCTCTTATCAGTAATAGTATCAGTAGCAACACCAGTCACAACTCCTTAATATTACATGCATCGGAATGAAGTGCATGTCACAGTTTAGTCATCAAATTCAATCACTTTCATTAGCATGTAATATAACAGTATATCTGTCGCAATATTAGTTACAGTAACAGTTACAGTAGTAGTGAACTAGGTCTGGCATTCAACTTTTCAGTTGAGAATCAGAAAATCATTTAGACAGACGCATTTACATTCAATCAGCACTTCCAATATCATTTTCATGCATCAAAACGTCTCAAACAAATATTGTCCGGAATCCAGTAGACAATCAACACAATCAATCATATTATGAAACACATAGTTCTACACATTCACATATAAGCAACATTTCAATATCTCAATCCAATATCCCAATCATCGGACCTTCATTGTCCAGAATCAACAATCAAGCCTCATTCATTCAATCATTTCAAAATAGAAATTAAACAAACAAGTAATTAGGTGAGACCGTCTAGGTTACTCACAGCATGTTCTAAGAAACCATTGCCTAGATGGTCCGGTAATGTCCAACTGGCATCCGATCTACTCCTCTAAAACATATACAATACATTTACAATATATCACATTTTTGCACTAATGTAAGTATTCCTTTATGTACATGTACTTATATAAAATATATGCAATGCATGTTCAATGACAATTCCGGGGTATTTTATTGTGATCCTTATCAACAATTCATTCAGATATCAAAGCCCTCGTTAATACCATTTATATTTATAATTAGACCAAATCAAATCAATGTCAAAACAATTTCGTAATTTCATTGACCACTTCAAAATTTTCTTTTAATACGCATACGGGTCAGTTTTGCATGATAAATCTGATAAAGTAAATGGCTAAATTAGGCAACACTTTCTTCCGGAAAATTGTTCAACAGTGTCTTAAGTTTCTAATGACTCCAAGATCATCTAATTTAATTCAGTATACTATAGATTATGCACAAATACCACAGATTATGCACGTTTGAACTTTTGGCTAGCACATGATCAGACCCTCTAATTGTACAATTCATATCTTTCAGCTCAGCTATCCAAAAATTACAACCTTTATACCAATTTAAAGCTAAGAGAATAAGCTACAACTTTGTGAAGATCAATAAGCCTAATTCTTCTCACATCAATACAGTTTATTCAATAACCACAGAATATGATTTCTGTCCTTGGTAATGTTATAGCCTAAGCTAAAATGTAGTTCCATGCCAAATTTGAAAGTCTTAGAGATAGAATAAAAGTTCTAATTCTTCAAGAAATTTGTAGACTTATGTCTCTAGTCGACTCTGAACTAAGAATCAATTTATTTCGAAATCTATAGATTAATTTATAATCAGAATACTGAAGTATGTTCATGAAAATTTTCCTGTTCATAACATTCCAGCAGACTTCTACACTTTCATCCTATCAATCACTTTCAATTTAATTCAGAGAGCTCTAAATTTTTATGGAGAGAAATAAAAATGTATTAGGAATCCATTGATCTAAGTTTTAAGTCATTTGGAGTTCAGATGAGAAAGTTATGGTCAAAAGACTGGGAGCTGTTCAATGAAATACTTTAGTTCCTAATTTATGCATACAACCACCACCTTTTCTCTCTCTAAAACTCAACCTTTATCTTCACCGAGCTGCACTTCTTTTCTTCTTCTTTAATCCATTATTTCTGTACACCATCTCTAGCTTACGTTCTCTGTATTTCCACTCCCTTTCCAAGTCAACTCACTCTAAAAACAACTCAAGATTCAAGATTAAATTCAAATATAAAAAACAAAACTCATTTACCGACATCACCATTGTACTCTTTCTCACTGCTGCAACTTTTCTCTTACTGCTGCAACTTCTTTCTTTCTTTTTTTAATGCTTAACAATTTACAAACCTTAAACCATTATCAAGCAATCATTTACGGTACCCATAAAACTTAGAACATGACTTACTTGATTCAATGAAATTGTAGCTTAAAAATTCTAAATTCTCATCCTCTCAAGCAAACAAACATCAAGTCATCTTATGCTGATCTTTAGCTAGCGATTTAGCAATGGGAGAGTTAGAAACCAAGTATAGAAACATTTATAATAGGTAGTTTCGGTGATGGATGAAAAGAACAAAGAAGAGCTTTAGTTGGTGTTTTTGGTGGTGAAGGAGAAATGAGAGTTGCATACGTTTTCTCTCCAAATTAGCTGAGTTTGTGGACGACTGGCTCAATGACAAATGGCACCTATGCATGTGGGCCATGTGTCAACCTCCCATTTGCCCCTTTTTTTGGGTCCAAAATACCCCAAATTTTTGGAAATTTCCTAAAATTCACAAAATTTTTTGAAATAATACTAATCATCTCCAAATAAAATTTTAATGCAAATAAGTCATAATTCACATTTTTTATCACATTTATGAATCAATTATACCCGAAAAATGTCAATGAATGCATGTACAATTAATTAGAATGTGCAAGATCAATAATATCATGTATGTGTATGCCATATTATGCATAACCAGGAATTATGCTTCCTAATTTCTCATTAATCTCTAATAATCACTATTTTAACCCTAATTTAAGTGATAGGATGTTACATTCACTCCATCCCCTACCTTGCATGAAATTTCAGAACCCAATTCCTCCTTTATCTTCAACAATTGTAATAGAAACCAAGAGTGGGAGGACTTTGAGTTAACAATCCATATGCTTTAACCTTTTAGGAAATAAACATGGAGCCATTTTACCCATATGGTGTTCTCTCCTTATAGTATAGACCAGAATTTATTCATCAAGAGAGCTTTATTAGACAACTTAATAGGAATAATTCCCAGTCCTCCCTCACACTTAGTTTGTAGATATCAATCCACTTAACCTTGGCGTGTCCCTTATTAGGGACACCTCCTCCCCATAGAGAGTTTCTCATTAACTTTTCCAATGATTTAATTACTCCCCTTGTAAGCATTGTATTTGAGGACCAATAAGTATGCATGGAGTTAAGCACAAAATTTACTAGTTGTAATCTTCCACCAAAAGATAGAGCATATATGGTTGGTCTAAGAGGATAGTCTCTTTTGAATTCTTTCAATAAGAAGATAACATTCTCGAAACAGGATCCTTTTGGAAGTGATTGGTAGGCCTAGATAAAATAAAGGAGTTTGTTTTCGTAGCATTCCAGTTAAGGAGGAAACTCATCCTTCCATGTGATCTGCACTTTTAAAGAGAACAAAGTATCTTTTTATTATAATTAACAGTCAATCCAGACATACAACTAAATTGGTTCAAAGAAGCCATAAGGAGCTTGATAGAAACCTCATCCGTCTTAGAGAATAGAAAAAGATCATCTGCAAAGCATAAGTTCACCAAAAAGACTTTCTTGAATCGACTATGATGTTTAAACCGTGAACCCCTGCCAGTATTATACTTCAAGAGAGAAGTTAAAGCCTCTATGTATAATATGAATAAATATGGAGACATAGGATCCCCTTGCCTAACTGCTCTTTTCCCATGAATTTTTTTTGTAAGAGTTCCATTAACCATAACAGCATAAGAAAGGGTAGTAATACAAGCTTCAATCTATTTAATGAACACCCTTGGAAAAGCCATCACTTCAAGTAGCCTCAAAATAAAGTTCCATTCTAAACTATCAAAAGCCTTCTTAAAATCTATCTTGAAAGCACAGTTCTTTGGAGCTTTCTTCCTCGAGTAACTTCTTAGCAATCCTTGAACTATGGAAATGTTATCCCCCATTTGTTTGCCCTATAAAAAAGTACTTTGATTATCACTAATCAAGGACCCCATAACAATTTTCAATCTGTTGGCAATAATCTTTACAAGCACTTTATCTAAGAAATATGAACAAGCAATAAGTCTGTAGTCCTCCAAAGATGCTGGATTGCTTAGTTTAAGGACTAATCAGAGATAAGTTTTGTTAATTTTCTTTAAAAGAATTCCTAAGGAGAAGAATTCTTTGCAGCTGCTTTCACCATCAAGCCAATCTTAAGCCATGCTTTCTGAAAAAAGAACCCATTGAAATCATCAGGTCCTAGAGCCTTTTTAAGATTCATTTGGAAGACAACCTTCTCTATTTTTGAATCTTCAACAGTTCTAGTTAATAAAGTTTTCTCTTCATTGGATAGCTTGTTATGAATAACAAATTCTAAGAGTTGAGTGTGCACAATTGTATTTTGAGAGATACAGAAATCTTTGAAGAACCTCTCAACTTCTTTCAGTAGATCCTTATGTTTACTTATCTTCCTCCTGTCTGGCATGGTAATTTCCTTTATAGAGTTATAGTTCTCCTGGGCAATTATTGAGCTGAAGAAGAATTTAGAATTTTTGTCACCTTCTTTGAGCTATTTAACCTTGGCCCTTTGCTTCATAATACTAGCATGATTGTTTAGAGCTTGCAAATAGTCGAACAGTGCAAATTTCTCTTGAGACAAGAGGTAACTATCCCCATGGTTATAGGAAAGAGTATGTTGTACTTGGGATAGCATGTCTCTAGTTACTGATATAGCTTGAAAAGTATTCTCCCCTATCTGTTTCTTTAGTGTATTTAGGGCTTCTCTGATTAATTTAAGCTTCTGAATACATTTAAATTGGAGAGTGCCATTTACATTTGCTATCACCCCTTCCCTTAAGTAGTCTTGAAATCCCTCTACATCAACCAAATAGTTGTTAAATCTAAAAAGATGGCAACGGTTCACCTTTAGGAACAATCCTCCATAGTAATTAGGGTATGATCCGAAAACATAAGATCTAAGAAAGAAGCCTTACTTTCCGAGAATTGTTGTAACCATGCTTGGTTGACCATAACTTAGTCTAGCTTTTTCCTGAGAGACCATCCATTAGTTTGCTTATTACTCTAAGAGAAAAAATGACCAGTCGCCTTTAGGTCTAGAACTCGTAATTGATCAATGCAATCCTTGAAATCAGTAGAGTAATTTCTTAAGGAAAAATATCCTTCTTCTTCCGTGTAATACCCCACGTTAGGGGTTAGAAAATTTAGGAATTTCCAGTACATCATATGCTTTGCATAATTGAGTATTCG
>JAOSBN010000005.1:3547735-3565410 GCA_027563595.1 Erythroxylum suave | reverse complement strand
TTTTTCAGCGAGTTTATGTTAAGTACTATGTAATTCAATGCATGTTTGTCGAGATTGTTTACTGAAAGTTTTCGTATTTGTTGGTTTGGTATACTGTTTTGTGTGGCATTCATATATCCTCCTAGGGGGTTTATATGGGTGCTACATTCCGTTCTATAGAGAGTAGAATTAAATCTCCTGAAATGAGCCAAGGACCTACCATTCTTCTTTGGAAACTTAGTAAGCTCTCCCAAAGGTCCTTCCTTTGAAAAACATGGTTAAAACCATACACTATCGAGGTAAAAAAAGGATGTATTCTGATCAACAAAATGTCACTTCATATGCATGACCTGCATCTCCATTTCTAGCACCTTAATGTCTACAATTCGAGGATCAAACCCAACAATAATTCTACAATAAGCATGAACTTGATGATTAGAGAGGAACCGCCACTTATTACCTAGCTTATTAAGATACTTGAGGTTCTCCGATCTGATTTTTGTTTCCAAAATAGCGAAAATCGAAATGTTTTTCTTAGCCAAAAAATCCTTTAAGGCCAAGAGCTTTTTGGGGCAATTAAAGCCCTCAAGATTCCAAACTATAATCATAAAGAAATGGCTTTCGAGCTTTGACCTTTTCTCCTAGTACCCTTCCTCTGTTTGACCTTAGTAATCTGTTCTGCAGCCTCTTCCCCTTTAGCATTGCTCGATATTGAAGGGGATGAGGTTGCCTCCATATCATTACCTTTTTCACCCTCATGCACAACTGACATGCCTTCTTTAGGGTCTTCTTTGGTAGTGCTTGTTTCCACTTTTTGCGTTGGTTGAATTTTCATATCTAAATCAGTAAGTGCTGGATTAACTTTGGACACGTTGTGACTTGGTTTCAGCTCCTCATTTCCAGCCTTATCCATATGATTTTGATCCCTTATGACTGGTTCTTCTTGGTACACATTTTAACATATTACCTGCTCATCATTTCCATCCTTATCATCTTAATCTAGCTCATTAGTTCCATATTTCTCCCTTTCTTGAAGATTTTCCCAGTTGGTATCCACCTTTTTCCTTGTAGGTACAAAAAAGGTTTCCAATGGTAGTCTACTGTGACAGTATCTTCATATAATGTTCTATTAAAGCCTGACCTCACAATGGGAATTTGGTCTAGTAAATCCTCTGAGATATCCATAGTAATACATAGCCGAGCATATCCTAACCTTTTCCATTTTGTTATATTTTCATCTATACATAGAGGCTGCCTTAAATAACTTGCAATCATACTAAGACCTTTGGTGGTCCAATACTCCAATGGAACATTATACAGGTTAACCCACAAAGGAACTGACTTTAGCTTTTCTATTGCAGGTTAACCCTGGCTGCTAGCTTTAGAGAAACAGTGGAAGGTTCATCACATGCCAAGGTCTTTCTTCCTGGACTTTAAGAGCCTATGATTTGGAGGAAAAGGTAAATAACACTAAATTTTTCTCAAGTAGTAATACCTCTAACAATCCTTTGTTCTTCCAAATATTGGTTGCGCACTTTTGTAGCACTGAAAAAAGGGTCTTTTTTCCAAAAGAATCCCACGAATGAAGACTCCCATGATCAGGTTCCTTCTTGTAGGACTTCCAGATTTGATGAAATAATGACTCTTCCTTGGTCTTCCTTTAGGGGGGAATAATGGAGTGCAGTATCTCATTCATCAACTATCACTTGTTTCCAGCTCTTCTTGAGATCAGAGGAAGGAGAGAAACCCTTTTTAGGTAGCTTGGAGGTAGCCAAGGTGAAGGAGTGGAACAATGGGAAATCAAAGGGAGAATCTGCAAAAAGGCAGGAGGTTCAGGTGCAGGCATGGTTGGCAGGCAAGAGAATGGAATGTAGAATAGTGGCAGGAAAAAAGTTTTAAAAAGTGGTTACCAAATGAGGGAATATAGTCAAAGCAGACTATAAGAAATGACAAATAACCCCTAGCAGCTAAAGAGGGGCACAGTGAGGACAAAGGTTTTTGGGAAGGGAGAGAAGGCAGATGTTTGTGAAGAAGATGAAGCATGCATATGTTGCTTGAAGTGAGGAGGAAGTTAAGAGCTAGGTAAAGGAAAAAACTGAGGGTTGGAAAAAGAAGCAAGTCAATATAGCTTGAAAAGAAGTGGAAATGAAAACAGAGAGCTGGAGATTAGTGGGGCAGGATGCAAGGAAAAGAAAGGCGGATTAACCATCACTGGAAAGTGGAGAAGAATGAGCAAGAAGGAGCTAGAGTAGGAGCATCATAAAGCTATACACTAAATCTGTATCCTATTGCTGCATGTTTTGATCTGGGTTAGATGAAACTCTAAATAAAGAGACTGTTTTCGTGATTTGAACGTGAAGGATTTTTAAGATAGGTAGTTTCTTTTTCAAGAAAATAATTTAAGTAATATAAGTAATATTATCTTTATCAAAAGTTATTCGTTAGGATTACGAGCAAAGTTTTTGGATTTTTTGGAAAACTCCTTGTACTAGGGAGTTTTCTTGGATTCTTATCCAAATGATGAAGTTAAGAGACTTTGTTTATCCTTGTATTAAGCACATGATTGGTAATGGGGAAAGAACTTTGGTATGACAATTGGATGTACATGAGTCCACTAATTTTCAACCCTCTTGCTCAACATTTGAGAAACAAAATTCCTCTTAATATTAAGATTTCATCTTTGATCTTCAATTGTCAATGGAAAGGGAATTTTCGAGGTTTTGATACTTTGACTCAACATTTCCCTCCTACAGATAACGAGTAGATGGATGACTTTATCATTTGGTTGCCATATCTGAGTTGTAAGTTCTCTAATAAATCTTGCCGTCAGAGAGTTTTGCAAGAGGATTACTTGAAGTATCTTGGTCTTCTCTTTTACGACAAAATGTCATTCTACCCAAAGCCTCTTTCATCTCTTGGCTTGTGATTAGGAATAGACTCAACATTAAGAGTCAATGGCACGACACTGTGGATACAACTGCGTTTTATGTAAAATGGAAGCCGAGGATAGGGATAATTTCTTATTTCCTTGTAGATGCTCAAAAGCTATTTGGAGTAGAATTTTGCACATGATTCCAAGTAACGGGTATCTTTATAATTAGGAGCAGTCGTTGGCTTGGGCATTTTGCTACTTTGAAAAGGGTATGTCTAATGTAGTTCTTTATAAGGATGCTTTTATCACAACCATCTACTCCCTTTGGAAGGAACAAAACTTTCGTAGATTTACTAACCTTAAAGAGGATAAATATCAGCTTGCAAATAAGATCATTAACTGGACTAAAGCTACCTTAATTGCCAAAAATCTACAACTACATTTGTCGCCAGATATGAAACATAGATGGAATTTGTAGAGCTTACTACGATCAATTGCTAACTCTCTTTGTAATATATTAGTTTGTACAATGTTAGCCTTGAATTCATTGTAATGTTGTAGTATTTTTATATATTGATAACACCGTATTCAATTTTCAAAAAAAAAGTTTTTAGATTTTCAACACAACCAATACTTCTAAAATTGCAAATAAATACACACAATCAAAAATGTTTTTTAATAATAAATATCATGTTTAGATTAATGAATCACATAAGTTTTTAATGCAACTACTTTCCAATTATGACAAGAATACAATAATATTATTTACTTCCAAGAAGAAATGTATCTACCTGCATTAAAGTCATGTTTAATATAGACTGCCATTTGGGATAGACTCATTAAATCATGTGATATTCAAGAATTAATGTACCATGCAAATTCACTCCGACACTATCATTTAGTAAATAAAAGAGAACAAGGATGTATTATCTATCCATTTGAAGAAAGGAAGTAAACACTAGTCAATCTAAAAAATTAAACAACACTCCTAAATTTATATATAAATCTTGGTTTATTTATTTAAAAAATGCAAAAGAATAAAAGAAAGTACTTCGAATTGTTGATACTGAGGTGTGTAATGGCTTGTCAAAGTCATGGAAACAACCAAGGAAGCTGCATAGTTTTCTTCATAGCTTTTCTTCAAGTTTGGAGCTGCAGATTCGGCTATGGAAGTTGGATTTCAGACTATAAGAGCACACAGGTCTTGATATGGCCATCTTACTAATTTATTTTCCTTCGTATGCGTCTAACTTTATAGCAGTTAATTTTGAAGAATTATAGATTGAAATGATTGATCTTTTTTTTCCTTTGCTTCCAAGATAAATGACGGTGATACAATTGATTGTATTGATATCTACAAGCAACCTGGGCTTAATCATCCACTTCTAAAGAACCATATCATACAGGTTCGGCCATATGCTCATAACTTTATACTCATACACTTCTTAAAATCTATAAAAGGAATCTGAAACTCTTTTTCTCAAAAAATATTCTTATCCAATAGACACAAGCATGAATATATGTTGAAGCCAATTTCCTCGTGACCATGTCAGATGAAACCAAGCTCGTTTCCCAGTGGATTGGAAGCAAGAAATTCTACTAACTCCTTCAGAAGTTGGTTTAAGAATATTGAGTGTCCGAAAGGAACAATCCCCATTTCAAGAACACAAGCATTCACTCATCGTCGAGTTGTTCCACCCATTCCTAAGAGGAAGAAGTTCACAGACATAACCTTAGAATTCATTCCTCCCCCTAGTCATGAGGTACAACGTTTTTTTTCTTTGAAGAGTCATGAGGTACAGCTTTAGAAACGGTAACAGACTAGGGTTTTCTTGTGTATTATATACTGTTTCTTGCTCACTATAATACCACGAATCCGATTGTTTTCAAACTAATGTATGAAAACTATGAGAGGATGCCTCAGTATGCCCAGGTTTCAGTTCAGGGTGATAATTACTATGGAGCTCGTGGAATATTTAATGTATGGGAACCGAAAGTGAATAGTCCTGGAGAGTTCAGTATTGCTCAAATGTGGGTTTTATCAGGAGATGGAGAGAACATGAACTCGATAGAAGCTGGTTGGCAGGTTTGTTTCCTCAGACAAAGAACATGATATTGCATAGATATCTTCTCTTCTTTTAAAACGTTTCATGTATAGAGACAGGATAAAAATTGATTTGGTTACAGGTTCAGTATGGAAGCAGTAAAACAAGATTCTTCATCTTTTGGACTGTAAGTTAATTGATCTTCTCGAAACATAAAGAACATATAATTTTGTTATTCTTTAACTGCGTGATCACTTTTCAGTTTATCTGTTTACAAATTTTCTCTGTGGTAATCAGAGAGATGGTTACAGAAGTACAGGTTGCTACAATCTTTACTGCCCTGGTTTTGTGCAAGTAAGCAAAAGATTTGCTCTTGGTGCTTCCATAGAACCAATCTCCATGTACGATGGAAAACAGTTTGAAATCGAAGTCATCATTCACAAGGTGATGTAGGAACAACCTACGTAGTATGTCATTTCAAGTTTTCATGGACTACACCGAAAATTTTCATTTCATGTTAGATCCTGACAGGAACATTTTCACTTCGTCTATTGGTGCAATCTTCCAGGACACGACTAGTGGAAACTGGTGGCTGACGCTTCAGGACGAGGACATGGGATATTGGCCTGGAAACATCCTGACATCATTAGCAAATAGTTCGGATCTGATAAATTTCGGCGGAGAGATTGTGAACAATCAAGCTGAAGGTCACCATACGACCACCGAAATGGGAAGTGGTCATTTTCCTGATGAAGGGTTTGGTAAAGCTGCTTATATAGCGAATCTTTCTTATATTGACACTTCCTGTGTCCTCAGAGATGCCGGTGATCTTACACCCTATATCACTAGACCTACCTGCTACGATCTTAAGGTAGACAATGAGCATCGAAGTGCAGAAGGAGTTCACCTATATTTTGGTGGTCCTGGATTTTCAGGGCAATGTCAATAGGCCCCAAGAGTAGCCCGTGTCAGCAGTTGGAGCTTGTTAAGACTTAAAGCAATTCTATAGCTGATAAAGAACCAACGACATAATTTCTGTATTAAATGAATAAGGTATGTTTCTCCATTTTGAAGATGTTAAAGGGAGGTTCGATTATATAAAAAATTTCTCTACTTAGATATGCAAAATTTAATTGATTGAATTCGACAATTTAATTATTGCATATTTAAAAAATAACAACTGCGAAATACATGTTTTATAAAATATATTTTATTAATCCAATTATTGTATTTAAGAAAAAAGTTAGTATAAGTATTAATATTTATAGTATTACTAAATCCATAAGAAAAAATAGTGCATTAAACTAAAAATTTTATCATAATTCTCATACATAGATTCAACTATATAAG
Organism: Erythroxylum suave; assembly: GCA_027563595.1. Lineage (NCBI taxonomy): Eukaryota > Viridiplantae > Streptophyta > Magnoliopsida > Malpighiales > Erythroxylaceae > Erythroxylum > Erythroxylum suave. Next base: position 3,559,164 of record JAOSBN010000005.1, on the reverse strand, counting down.
CAATTTATCCTCGTAAAAAAGAGCAAATTAAATATAATTTTTAAGTCAAACCAATAATTACTTTAAAATACAATTTCTGGTTAAAAAATTAGTTTTGATATATTTAAAAATTATTAAGGATAAAGGTTCAACAATACCCATTCTGGACTTGATGCAAGGTGTGAATGGAGGGCAGACTTTCGGAGGTTCTATTTACTAGGAGAATATCTAACCACGGTAGGGGACGCCAACGCCGCTGACTCACTCTTATGGACGCCTCACCCGAGTGGGGTGTTCACCACAGTCTCTTGTCACCATTTTTTAAGGCAAGACTTACCGAATGTCCCGTGGTATCACCTTGTCTGGAAAAGCTCATTGAACCCCAAAGCATCCTTCATAACGTGGCTAGCCATCAAAAATAGGCTCCACAATAAAAGTCGTTGGTTCAACTCAATTGATACTTGTTGTGTCCTATGTCAAAATGCTGATGAAGACCGAAACCATCTGTTCTTTCAATGTGCTTGTTCAAAATTAATTTGGAGTCGAATCTAACATGTAACCAACGCTGTGAACAATTGTTATGAACGGGAACTTACGTTATAAGATGATTTATTAGTCACTCCAACTCTGGTAAAGTAAATGTCGTGCTTTTCAAAGTTGCCTTTATCAGCAATATTTATATGATCTGAAAAAAGAAAAATTACTGAATTTATCGAAATGTTGCCATAGACAAGTATCAATTAGTTGACAAGGTTCTAAACTGTATCCGTGAGATTCTACTGCAAAAGGGGCTGAAGATCAAATTTCTCCGTTTACGCAAACCAGATGGCACCACCATATTTAGTAAGTAATGCCCCTCTTGTAAATCTAAGCAAATGCCCTACTTAGTATCTGTATAATTAACGCTTAGATAGGATTTCGTGTGTAAGTTGATGATCAAATTACCTTGCAATTTTGCAATATCTTGGCTATTGATTTTTTAATCTATTATTTATTTTAAAAAAAACCCATTTTGGTAAGAGTTTGTTTGCGCCGTTTAAGTAAATAATATTCCGACTGAAAAATCATGTCATCTTGTTGTCACAATTTTCTCGATGTTCTTAATATTTTCTCATTGTGATTTACTTAGAAATTAAGAAAGAAATAATATCTTATATATGCATTAAAGGCATATTAAGATAGACTGCCATTTGAGCAAGACATGTTAAATCATGTGGCAAAACTAATGAGATTTCAAATTAAATGTCTTGTATTTAATATCTTCGTAACTAATGAAAAGACATAATAAATAATAGTAAAGAATCACTTTCCATGTAAAGAGCGAAAGTTGATGGTTGGTTAGTAGAAGAGTATTAACTATATATATATATATATATCTGAGTGTGTGTGTGTGTAAAACAGCACTCTCAAATATTTTCAGGGCACAAAATGGCTGGTCTAGGACATGGAAGCTGCATATTTTTCTTTATAGTTTTGATTCAATTTTGGAGCATTGGATTTGCAGACAGAAGTCGTATTTCACCAAAGAAAAGCTTACAGGTTTTGGATATGGTCATCCTACTAATTTTACTTTGTTTTTTATATATGCATAAATTTTGAAAACTTATATAGTGAAATTTTATTCTTTCTTTCTTTCTCAGATTGATGATGGTGATGATGTAATTGATTGTGTTGACATCTACAAGCAACCTGCTTTAAATCATCCACTTCTCAAGAACCATACCATACAGGTCTTTTGTTTTTTTCAGTTGCCTTGAATTTATGACCATGAAATTGTTTTGTTTCAATATCAATTAATAAGTGTAAAGATTTGAGGTTTAAGATAATTGATGATGAAAATGTTGTTATCTGATAGACATGTTAATTTGACTATCACGTTTAAAATAACACTTTATTAATTTTGGCGACTTTTGATTTTTTGATTTTTATAAAATTTTCAAAATTTCAACCTTAAAATTTTATACAAAATAGTTTAAATTATTTTAAATATTTGTATAAAATTTTAAATGAAATAATAAATAATACATTTTTTAAAATAAAAATTTCCTATAGTTAAATTTTGTTACCGACTATATATGTATATAAGTATGCATTTTTTATAAGTTGTAATCTCTAGTGTTACAAAATAAGATTTATGATATCTTTAATGATTTTTTCCATAAGTCATGATAATTAAATTATTTTTTCTTATTTTTCCAATCATATTATGTTCTAAAAACCTAAATTTAGGATAAGAATGTACTTTTAATATGGAATAAATCTGATTTTCACTATTAGAAGTAGTGATATGTCTCAAAATTTTGCCAATATTAAGTACAAGCTTTTGGTGTTCTGAGACATGATTGCCGTATTTTGCTTGTTAGATGAAACCTAGTTCTTTTCCCAGGGGACTGGAAGCAACAAACTCAACTAAGACCTTCCAAAGCAGGTTTAAGAACATAAATTGTCCTGAAGGAACGATCCCAATTTTAAGAACAAAAGCATTCAATCATGGTCCAGTTACTCCTCCAATTCCAAAGAGGACACAGTCCAAAAAAATCATCGATTTTACTCCTGCAGCTAATCATGAGGTACAGTTTGAAGTATTCCATGCAATGCATACAAAAACACACATGCTTGCACTAATTCTTCTTTCTGAAATTACTATACCATTCATCTGATATTGTTTAAGTTAATTTATGAACTGCGAACTGCGTTTCATCAGTTTGCTCAGGCTTCTGTTTATGGTGAACGTTACTATGGAGCTCGTGCATCATTTAATCTTTGGGCCCCAAATGTAGCAGATCCTGGAGAATTCAGCATTGCTGAAATGTGGGTTATATCAGGGGATAAAGAGAAGTTGAACTCCATTGAAGCTGGGTGGCAGGTTTGTTTATATAAGCAGAAGATATGTTTCTCCAGTGTTCTCCTTTCTAGCTTCTGACAAGCTGGATTGTTTTCAGGTTTTGACTGGCAGCAATGAAACAAGATTCTTTATCTATTGGACTGTAAGTTTAGTGGATCCTGATCATGCTTAACATACCATAAATTCTTGTCATTGTTCTCGTTCACCATGTTATTATTCTTACAAAGACTCTGTATGACCTCCAGAGAGATGGATACCAAACTACAGGTTGCTACAATCTTGAGTGCCCTGGTTTTGTGCAAACAAGCTCCGTGCATGCTCTTGGAGCTCCTGTACAGCCTGTCTCTACCTATGGAGGAGATCAGTATGAAATAGAAGTTTTCATTTATCTGGTGAGTCCACATTTCCTTTTCTGTCGATCCTGAAACGAACCCGAAATTCTTCCTTTTAGCAGGTTGACATTTTTCATATGTTTTTTTATAATTTTTTTGTTTTGGTACATCAGGACAAGTTCAGTGAATATTGGTGGCTGATGATTCAGAAACAGTTGATAGGATATTGGCCTGGAAACATCCTGACAACGTTGGCATATAGTTCAGATCTGATAACTTTCGGTGGACAGATTATCAATAATCAATATGAAGGTCACCATACCACCACTCAGATGGAAAGTGGTCATTTTCCTGGTGAAGGGTTTGGTAAAGCTGCATATATAGGGCATCTTTCCTATGTTGATGCTTCTAATGTCCTGAAAGACGCAGGTGTTCTTGTACCCTATGCTACGAAACCTGCGTGCTATGTTATAAATGTGTCCAAAGTGGAACCAAGTAATGATCTAGGAGTTCATGTTTATTTTGGAGGTCCTGGATTTTCAAATCAATGTCCATAGGCCCTGAGAGCTGTTTGTGCTCATGTTTGGACAAAAAACTTCAAATGGAAATTGGAAAACACTAATATGTACTCTAATTCACGGTGTTTTGCCCTCAATATATTTGTTAACTGAAAATATATATTGAAGAAAAAGTTCCTAATAACACAGTGCAATTATTTGTGTGGCCTAATATTACAGTAAGAGATTGCGGAAAAGTGCAAGCTTAAACTGACTTAGTTAAAAGTTAATAAATTAAATTGGGAAAAGATTTAAAATTGAACTAACATTTTGAGTACACTATAATATTTTATTTTTATTTTTGTGTTCTAATTTAAAATAAAATATTAGAAATTTGCATTTTAATAAACTAATTAAGACCTATTCAAGTTGAGATTAAGTTCAAAAAGTTAAATTTTGATTTAATAAACTGACTTGAACTTTTTAAAAATATTTTGAAATCTTAAATAGAATTAAATCCTTTTATCTTTATTTTTGAAACGGAGGAATCCGCAGCCGTTATCTTTTGGATGCGAACTGAATAACTTCCGCATTAAAGCAATAGCCTGCAAATTATGTCAACTGGGTACTTCGCACTAGGCAAATTTTATACGACAAGTTCGATCAAGAGAGTATAGATAGGGGGATTCGAACATAGGACCTTTTGACCCCATGCCCTCCACTTCACCAACTCGATCAAAATTGAAGTTAGGTTCAAAATTTTTTTGTTGAGTTTGAACCTTGATATCTATTCATATAGACACTGCCTAAGTGATGGATCGATATTTTTTAAAAAATATAACTCACTCTCTTTTTTTCTTCATTCGCAATAAAAATAACCTATTTATGAAATTTTAGAAATCCAAAATCCTATTTTTAGAAAAAAAAATTTAGTTTCATCTTTCAAATCCTTAGAATCTGACTTAAACTGGCTTCACTTATTGAAATTGTTTAGCCACCGTAAATTCATAGAAATAATATTTTAATAACTATCTTAAATTAATTTTTATTAAAATTTACTAAAAATATCTTATTCAATCCAGGATTTTATTGACTTTTTTTCAATTTCTTGAAAATTTTTGAGATGAGAAAATAATCCTACAAGACTATTGTCATTTTTATATTTTATCAAATAACCACTTCAAATTTAGTATATCTTTGTAAAAGTTTCGAAAGTTACGAGTCTTGAAATTTTAGTTGGGTTGAGAATAAGATCGATCCAAAAGACTTAAGCCTTAAGGATAATTATTCATTCTCAACCTTATATGCTACTGTTAGATGTTATTTCTTTTCGATGTGAGATTTATTATCCCAACACTCCCCCTCACTTGCAACCTCTTTTCAGGTTTGTTAAGTGAATTATTTGGAGTTTTTGGATTCTAGGATCTTTGCTGGGCCGTTGAGCCTTATAGGCTCTGATACCATCTTGAAATTTAAGTTGGGCTGAGAATGAGGTCAATCCAAAAGACTCAAGCCTTAAGGAGGATTGTTCATTCTCAATCTTATATGCTACTGTTAAATGTTGTTTCAATTGAGTTGGCCTTATACAATAGCTTAAGTTATTATAGAAAAATGGTCACTTAACATAGTATCAGAGCATCAATGACCAAGTGGTCCTAAGTTCGAATCCTACTACTTACCATTCTAATTAAATTAAGCACAAAGTAAAGTAGGCCTGTGCAAGTTTCAAGCCCAAAGGGCTTTCATTTGAGGAGTATGTTAAAGAATATATAAAACCAATTAAATTACCCTCACACAACAACTTAAGCTATTATAGTAAAATGGTTGCTTAACAATGAGTATAGTCATATCGATTAAAAAATGGTAGTTTTGTACTAGACTTCGGTATCAGTTGATATTTTTGATTAGTGTTCAAGACTAAAATACAACTTCTATAAACTTAAGGACTAAAATTGGAAAAAAAAAAACCCTAAAGAAGGTGTAAGTAGGTATGCAATGATGTACTTACCTAGAAAAACAAGGAAGATTTACATGCATTAAAGCTAGACTTCCATTTTGGGACACAATAATTCAATTAATTAAATTTCTTCTAAATTCACTTGACTATACATCACTCAATTAAATTTGGAAAAAATCTTATATATTATCCATATATCTAAAGATAAAGATGAAAACTTTGAGAGACTTAAAAAGCAAGAAGGATTTCATGGTATTTCACAAGTACGATGGCTCTTCATCAAAGTCATCGGGACAACATCGCATGTTTCGTGTTTTTGTTCATAGCCTTGGTTCGAAGTTGGAGCAGCAAAGGATTTACCTACGGAATGAGGGTTTCAGTAAGTAAATCAATCATATAAAGGTCATGATAACTCTGCAACATGAAGAATCATTGATTTTTTTTTCTCTCTATACCTTTTTTTTTTTGGTATTCTTCCTAGACTAATGATGGTGTTGAAATTGATTGCGTTGACATCTACAAGCAACCTGCTTTCGATCATCCACTTCTCAAAAACCATACCATACAGGTTTTTTCTTCCTTTGATTGACTATGGGTCTATTCATAGCATTTCCTGTGAAAATATCATAGTATTCATAATGTTTCATCGTAATTTCTTTTGATATTGTAACTGTTGACTATAAAAAAACAGGAAAAAATTTGTAAAAAATTATAAGGAAAAGGAAAATTTTAAGTGTATATGTGTGTATATATATATATATAATTATTTTTATACTCTTGATCTTCTAATAATTATAACATAATCAGATAATTAAGCATACTAATTTTTTAAACCTCAAAAATATAATTTATAAGTATTCATATATTCAAGTTAATTATAATCTACAGTTTAAAAATCAGACTGGAAGTTAAATTGATAAAACAAGAGGTTTAAGATTTAAAAAGTTTAATTGGTATTATAATCACAACAACAATAAAACCCAGTAGAAATCTCGATAACATGTAGGGACTGAAGAGATTCAGTAGTACACAATCTTACCAATAACTAGAAGAGAGGTTGTTTCCAAATAAATCATATGACGAGTGAATAAAATCGATGTTAGACCATCATAAAATCGGCCGGCTAAAGATTGAATAAAATTAAAAATTTTGAAACATGATTGAAAGAAATTATCCTTACTCTTCAAAAAATTTAAAATTTAATTAAAAAAGAGATTGTAAATAAAATTTTATTTATTTATTTTAGTGTATAAGAACTTATTAATTAATTAATAATTTGACCAGTTTTTAACAATAAGAAAAGTGAATCGAACTAGAAAGTTAAAATCTGAACCAAAAAATTGAACGATTCAAAATTTTTACAGTTAACTAGATCAAACTGGTTGAGTTTTTAATTATTGATTATAATACACTCATGTTTGTTCTTAATATTTAAGTTTATTATTAATTTCAATAGTGCTAATAAGCTATTGTCTAAGAAAAATTTTAAGAATGAAATGAATTTGTTTCTTAAATGCTTTAAGATCTTAAAAGTTTATCTGTAACTAATTTTTCTTCCTAATCCTTTTTTCTAAGAATGTTGATTTATTAGTAGTAATATGAAGTGATGAAATTAATCAATTATAGTCGTTTCAAGATCATACCTATGATTACAATCAGTCCAGAAGCAATCAAATCAGCTTACATATACTAAATCCTATTGCATATAAAATATTTTCTTGTGGAATCGAGATATGATAGTTGTAATTTGTTTGTTAGATGAAACCAAATTCGTTTCCCAGTGGACTGCAAGCAACAAACTCCTCTAAGATCCTCAAGAGCTGGCTTAAGAAAATTAAGTGCCCTAAAGGAACAATCCCAATTCAAAGAACGACAGCATTCAATCGTCGTCCAGTTATTTCTCCCATTCCCAATGGGAAACACTCCAAAGGAATCAACGATTTCATTCCTCCAGCTAATTATGAGGTACAAATTTTAAGGATTTATATAAATTGCAGATCCCAATCGTAATTGGCATCGTAATATTACACGATTGGCGATTTGAACTATTACAATTGCGTTCGGATTCATAGTTTGCCCAGGTTGCTACTCAAGTTGGACGTTACTATGGAGCTCGTGCAACATTTAATATATGGCTCCCGAAGGTAGTAGATCCTAAAGAAAGCAGTGTTGCTCAAATGGGGGTTTTATCAGGAGATCAAGGGGAATTAAATTCCGTGGAAGCTGGATGGGAGGTTTGTATACCATAATCTGAACAAGTTTCACTGACCCTTATGGGATTATCCAGGTTTTCTACCTTCTAGTGACCAATTGAACTGGTTTTTCAGGTTGATTCCGGCACCAACAAAACAAGATTCTTCATCTATTGGACAGTATGTCTATTATTCTCTTGAATTTTGTGATTACTCAGAATAAGTATCTGTTCGTAAACTTTCCATTGGTCTGTCCAGAGTGATGGCTACCAAACCACAGGTTGCTTCAATCTTGACTGCCCTGGTTTTGTGCAAATAAGCGGCAATTATGCTCTTGGTCCCGTCTTAGAACCAACCTCTACCTATGGAGGAAGCCAATATGAAATAGACGTTATCATTCACAAGGTGATGTACGAATCTAAAGTACATAGCATATGTTTAAAGTATTTCTTTCTTGTTGATCCTGAAATAATTGTAGTGTTTGAACTGAAAAACTTTCACACAATTTTCATTGATCAAATTGATTTTATACCTGAAAACTCAACAGAAAATATCAGAAAAATATTTTGAAGAATCACAAACAAATCAGCTAAAGATCATGTTGTAGCTACCCTAAAAACTAGGACCTTAGTTGTGGATCAAAATTATGAAAGCAACATAATTTATTTAAACTTAAATTTTCAGCTTCTAACAAATCTCAACTAACTTGACACCTAGACTTGATTAGCATAGCTGTAACATATCTCCTACAGCATCTAAGGCATATTTCGTACATAAACCTACACTTCGTACTTTGAATCTTCGAACTTGTCAAGTCGATGAATTTCTTAAATTTTCACATAAAAAACACACATTAGCAAGATTTTAAGTTAAGATAATAGTTACTAATTGATGATAATATTGAGAATGCAATTGACGACTTCATAAAATCTTTAACGTATCTGCTGTTCAATGCTTCAGGACACTTTTAATAGAAATTGGTGGTTGATGATTAATGGCGAGGAGATAGGATATTGGCCTGGAAACTTATTCACGTCATTAGCAGATTCTTCAGACAAGATAATCATTGGTGGACAAGTTATCAACAATCAATATAAAGGCCACCATTCAACCACTCAGATGGGAAGTGGCCATTTTCCTAGTGAAGGTTTTGGTAAAGCTGCTTATATAGGCCATATTTCATATGTCAACAATTGTAGTGCCCTGATAGATGCAGTCGATCTTGTACCCTATGCTGGAAGACCTGCCTGCTACGATATAATCGTGGGTAATGATATTGAATTAAGACTGGCAGGAGTTCACGTCTTCTATGGTGGTCCTGGATTTTCAGACCAATGCAAATAGGTCCAAGAGTAATTTGTGCTATATGTATTTTGACTGAATTAAACGGGAGCTTGGTAAAGTCGAAACATTATTAGAGAAAATAAAGGACAAAAACAACATTAATGTACTATATATAATACAAGCCTATTCTCTGTTAACTGACCCTGTCAGCCTGTTCTTGCAAAATACATATATAGTACGAGAACAATTTTTTGATATGTTCATTGAAATAATATTTATTCTGATAATCGTTTGTTATTAATAATTATTTTGGGTTTATCAGCGTGAATATTTTTCATCCTTTTATCACAGATAAGATCGATGATAGGAGCAATACATTTCTTTTGTTTGACCATTGGCATCCTAAGGGCCCCTCTATGATATATCAGAATTCCAATATCTGAAGCCTATGATTCCAGCAGACATAAAGATTAAAGCTTCATGAAAGACAGCTCTTGGCACTGACCCTTTCATTCCACGACAAGAAGGGAAGACTTCTTAAAGCCCTTATCCTTAGTCACCTCGACAGCTTCTCTTGACATGATTCAATGGTGTGGACTTTGGATAAATCCTCCAAAATTTACTAAAGCCCCTGTAAAAAGCTTCCAAGTGATAATCCAACTTTGATGCAGTGTCACAAGCTAATTTGGGACTCTGTCATCTCCCTTTCACCCTCCTTTATAATCTGCTTGCAACCAGTCGGAGACTTGGGACCAAAGACAGTATTAAGCATAATATATCATGACCTTGATTGTATGTTATGTGATGAGGCCTTGAGATGTTGCCACACTTATTCTTTTTTGTTTAAATTGAATGAAGATTATTATTAACTATACATTACAATGAGATCACAAATATTACAAATTATAGAACATATGAAGTATAACAACTGAACTACAAATATTATATAGTTTTCATTTCAATAGATATAGTGTTTGTTGATTAAATTAGCTATTATAATAGCTTTGATCCAATTGATGATGTCTTCAGCTAAGTAGTGCTTGCTTACTTCCTCACTTCTGTAGATCATCTTGTTTCTTTCTTTCCACAGGGAATAAATAGTTGTAGTAAAAGAACTTTTATATAAAGCTCCATCTTACTCCTTTTGGTTAGCAGTACGAGTGATCCAATTAAGAGTAGATATTACGATCATAAGAAGAATGGAAATCAGTTAGCAAATGTAAAATTTTGCTATAGACGGCCTTAAAGTACTTACATTGAAAGAATAGGTGTTTCATATCTTCTTCTACTTCTTTGTACAGCATACAGATCGGGTCATAAGAGCCAAACCATCTGCCCTTAGTACAAATCCTGTTCTTAAATTAATAGCCAACCAGTAAAATATTGAAGTCTTTTGATTAAGAGAGTGCTTCCATAAAAGGTTGACACCAAGTTGTATTCTCTCATTCGACTAACCATGCCTTATAGCATGTTTTGTTAGTAAAATCTCTACAAGAATCAAGTTTCCAAGAAACTGAGTCCCGCCTATGTCTATGAGTGATCTGGAAAAGATATTCCACCAATAAGCAGCCCCTGCCCTGGGCATGGGCGAGCTGGGCCTACGCCCAAGGCCCCATTTACTAAAAAATAAAAATAAATATTAAATTATTTTAAAAATTATTTTTAATTAAATTTAGGGGCCCTTAAAATTCTTTTGTCCCGGGCCTATAAAACCTCAGGACCGGCCCTGCCAATAAGTTGAACCCTTTGAAGTTGTCTGCCCGTAGATCTTGGTTCATCTGTGAGGAAGCTTTGGTGTAGAGAGGAAGTCCACTAGTAAGTTGAGATAATTCATTTCTTTGCATAAGTGGTGCTTAGTCTAATTATCAAACCACACCCAAGTATCCTCTCAGTTCCTTAGCACATTCTTTATCCAAGAGTACACAACCTATCTCAATTTCAACAATGGTAGGAAAAATCAAGAGTACTCCCTAAAGATTGACAATTGCCAGAAGCTACATGAAACATATCTAAGCAATGAAAGTTTATGGCAACACTTATTCTTTTGTTGCAAATACACTTTGAATTGTAGTATCGAACTCTAAACCTTTTCAGCGTGAACTGTTCAAGCTCACTCTGGTCATACATCATTGAATGGATTCCTCAAACCCGATTCAATTCAAAGGGGGTCGCTTTTGATGCCCTAGAGTACTACATTTCACACGAAAGAAACAATCGACTCCATGGTTCAAGCATTATATAGAAGTGGGAACTTGCTTCACAAACCTCATTACACACATTAAATTTAAAGCAATAGGAATTGCTTGTGAATTACAACCGCTACTATCTCCTCTCGTTAGCAAC
>JAOSBN010000005.1:3520891-3545271 GCA_027563595.1 Erythroxylum suave | reverse complement strand
ATTAATAATTCAGTTTTTAGTATTTATATTTATAACTCTTAAATATTCTATTTTTATTTCAAAATTAAAATAACAAAAATTCTTTTACGACTTAATTACAATAAATTTTCCTGTTATTTGATTTTTTTAATTTTGATTCTTATATTTTGGTAACTATCACTTATACTTTAACAATATTTTTAATTATCATACATAATCTCCTCCATCATATTTTACTATTTAGAATTAAAATAAAAATATTTCAAAATTAGATTACTCTTTGAACTTAAAATTTTTAATATCATAATGCCTTGTCTAAATTTATCAATTATAAGACTAAAAATTAAAATTTTGTCCTTTTTTTACCATCTAGTTAAGTTATTTATTAATTTAATGTTCTAGGATACATTTAGTGGACATTGGTGGCTGACCCTTCGGGATCTGGAGGTAGCTAGGAAACTGTCCTGGAAACATCTTCTTATCATTAGCGGATGGTTCAAGCCTTCTAAACTTTGGTGGACATGTTATGAACAAACAAGCTCAAGGTCACCACACCACCACTCAGATGGGAAGTGGAGGATTACCAGGTGAAGGGTTTGGTAAAGCAGCTTACATAGGCCATCTCTCGTATGTGGACTCTTCCAGTGTTCTAGAGACGCAGCTGATCTTAAACAAAGAGTTACAAGACCAGAGTGCTATGATCTTACTGTGGGGAAAGAGGATCCAAGCATTGATCAAGGTGTTCATGTTTTTCACGGTGGTCCTGGATTTTCAGACCACTGCAAATAGACTCTTAACAGTAGATTATAAAAAAAACAAGCAAATCAAGTGGCTAAATCTGATTTCCTGTAATTTATTGCAACATGTTTTGGGAAAGGGCTTAAAAAAATAAAAATTGCGTAATTAAAGATTTATAAAGTAAGAAATTTAAAAAATGTGCCCATAAATAACATTGTCAAATAAAGAAACTTGTTATAAATACTCACATGAAATTAAAGATGATAAATTAGTTTGGATACGGTTTCATTCAATTTAAAATTAATAAATTAAGTTTGATTCGACGAATATTGAAAATTAATTAAGTTTATGTTTAAAAAATTTTCAATTTAATTAATCATTACAATTTAACTTGGGTCTACATCGGTTCAAAAATCAATTAAACAAAATAGATTTAATCGATCTCAAATTTGAGATCAAATATCTAGATTTGATTAAACCCGTGTTCATGCTTAAACTTGAAAAGAAAATGCTTAAATTTGAAAAAAAAATTTGATATAAGACTTTGTGAAACTTAATTCAGTGATTGCCAACCTTTCATATAAGATATATGAATTATGAAATAGAAAGTTCATTGAATTTTATGTTCAAATTGAGTAGAATTGTCGATAAAGAAATTCAATTATAACTTAACTAGAATATGTTTAAATGACATCGAAAATGAGGGAAGTAGGAATATGAAATGACTAATCGTTGGACATTTTTCATTTATTAGAGTACCTAATAAGTTTACAGAAATATTAAAATATATAATACTCAAAAGTTCAATCGGATGTAAGTTTTATGTTATGTGTTTGAACTATGTCCTTAAAAGACAAAATTATGGAAATTTATTATCTTCTTTTTTTTCTTTATTCTCTTTATTAGTTATTTTTGCTTATATTCTAATAAGCATTTTAAAGACCACAAAATTTCAAAATTATATCCACAAATTAGAGAAAATATTGCATTTGATAGTAATAAAAGACATTGATTGACCCATCTCGAGCCAAAAAATCCCTTAGATGTGATATCATATAGATATTGTTTGATTAGAGATTTTTGAATAAAAATATGAATTAATATATATTTAAACAAGGAGAACAAATAATAATGGTGTCCCCATAAAACAGAAAATTCTTACAAGGCTCCATGCGCCATTTGGAGCCTTGGCAACAATTATCTCCAATAATGCAAATTCTTGTGAATAAAAGTAGCCTATAATTATTATGATTCTAATAACAAAGAAGAAAGTTATACATGCATTGAAGCCATATCAAAAACCTACTGTGGTGGCAATTCATTTTTAGTATAATCTACTATTTATTCTATATATTCATCTAATATGGGAAAGTTAATGATGAGTTCATTAAAGAGTTTGACCTAGATATATGTAAATAGCAGTCAAAGATGTAAACTTATGAACTAAAATGAGTAGAAAGAGTGAAGAACACCCAATAGGCTAATAGTTCAAGGTAAAATGGCTCCTCAATGTCATCGAACAAACATTGGGAGTTGCATATTTTTCTTTATAGCTTTTGCTCATAGTTGGAGCTATGGATTAGGCGATGGAAGTAGGATTTCAGCCAAGAAAACCATGATTTCAGCCGAGAAAACCATTAAGGTATCTTGACACAGTATGTACTTAATTCTAGTTTTAACAGAAGAGTACATAATTTTTAACACAGTCGTATTAGAAACTGTGTTTTCTTTTATATGTATACTAAATTAGATGTAGAGAGAAAAAATGATTTCATGAAAATGAATAAATTTGAATACATAATCTAACTTCAAATTAAAGAATAAACACATTTTAAAATGATTGATTTCTTTTGCTTTTTCTTCCTAGATTGATGGTGATGCAATTGATTGAGTTGACATCTACAAGCAACCTGCCTTTAATCATCCACTTCTCAAGAACCATACTATACAGGTCTGTTTCCACTTATATAAATATGATTATTGTCAATTTGATTCCACAGTTGAATTAGATCCTATTTTATGTATAAAAAGTCATAATATCATTTACTATAATCCATTTTTTGCACTTTCAGATGAAACCAAGTTCATTTCCCAGTGGCAATGGAGTGCAAGCAACAAACTCTTCTAAGATCTTCCAAAGCTGGTTCAATAAAATTAAGTGTCCTGAAGGAACAGTCCCAATTCTAAGAACAAAAGCATTCACTCATCGTCCAGTTAGTCCACCAATGCCAAAGAGGGCAGACATATCCGAATTCAGTCCTTCAGCTATTTATGAGGTAAAATTTTGAAAAACATCTTTTGTGATTATGCTCTCCAAGTTCCAAACTGTGGATTGAGGATTATACTGTTAACTGAAATTGTAGATAACAAGACCGTAACCGCAATATTAAGGTTGAAATCTATTGCAAAGACTGCGAATTAAAAACTTGTTTGCATCATAATCATTCCATTTCATCTGATATTCTGCATGCCTTGTCTATATATTAGTATGCTCAGGTTTCTCTTACTGGTGGAACTTACTATGGAGCTTGTGCAACATTCAATGTATGGGTTCCAAAAGTAGTTGATCCTGGAGAAGCGAGTACTGCTCAGATGTGGATTGTATCAGGGGATGGAGGGAATTTGAACAGCATTGAAGTTGGGTGGCAGGTTTGTGCCACTAGAAGCAGATCTTGCATCCCATTATCTTCTACATTCTCCTGACATATGGCTTGCAACCAGAAATTAATAACAAAACTATGGTCTAAGAACATAGCACCAAGGTTTTTACTTTCTAGTGAATCGTTACAGGTTCAATCTGGCAGCAATGTAACAAGATTCTTTTCCTTTTGGACCGTAAGTTTATCCGATCCTCTCCATGCAAACCAATGTAGATCGTCCCAAGAAAAAACGTTATAGTTCTTCTTTTAACAGTTTCTTCAGTATCTGATATATTTTCTGTGTGGTCTTTCCAGAGGGATGCTTATCGAAGTACCGGTTGCTACAATCTCGAATGCCCTGGTTTTATACAAGTAAATCCTGCGTATGTTCTTGGTTTTCCGCTACAGCCAACATCCATCTATGGCGGAGACCAATATGAAATGACGGTCATCATTCACAAGGTAAATTTTTACGACTCAAGATAACTAAACCTGATCCTGAAACGAGCATGAAATTCCTGCGTTGGATTTCCATACTTTTTCATCATAAGCGGAGAATTAATTTTCCACAGATTCTTTAACTAGTCTGTTGTTCAATATTTCAGGACAATTCAAGTGGAAATTGGTGGCTAACGTTTCAGGGTCAGGATTTAGGATATTGGCCTGGAGATCTCTTCACATCATTAGCAGATAGTGCAAACCTAATAACTTTTGGTGGACAGGTAATCAACAATCAATATGGAGGTCACCATACCACCACTGAGATGGGTAGTGGTCATTATCCCATTGAAGGGTTTGGTAAAGCTGCTTACATAGGGCATCTTCAATATGTTGATTCTTCTAATGTTCTCAGAATTGCATATCCTCTTCTACCATTCATTACCAAGACACCCTGCTACTATATAACGATGCTAAAAGATGAAGTGAGTACCGAAGGAGTTCACTTGTATTTCGGAGGTCCTGGATATTCCGACCGATGTCCATAGACACAACTGTAGGTGGTCTTACTTGAAGCTTGGTGAATTTTGAAATATTTCTAAAGCTAATAAAGGACCAAAAATGAAAGACATTAGTTGTTAAAGTTACTTCAGAATACTTGTCTAATGGATATGGTTACAGGAAAATGGCCCTGAATTGGCATCTTATTTGTGATTGGCTTCTCAATATATTATAAAGTCGGTATTCAATAAGTTTGAATTTAACTTGCTTACTGGAGGAAAGGTTTAGCAGTACATCCTGCTAAAATTGCACGAGAACTCTACTAACATAACTCTACCTTGTTAGCAACCAAAGACTATTTCTTTCCCGTTTGAACTTCAAAGCCAAAACTCCAAACAAGTTCCAAGCAAATTTGACAGATGATAATGAAATGAGACCGAGTTCATGTATTGCCGCCAAGAACGAATTCCAAAACCAAGAAAAAGGGGTACTATAGTCCAGCTAAAACATCTCCGGAGTGGAAACGGACCTGAACAATATCATACCAGCAGGGTGGATGATAAGTTTCTTGTCCGCCAACAGTTTAAAGCCTTGTTTAAACTAATCTTGTCGAAGGAGTTGAAAGTGAATTAAGAGTTGCAGCAAACCATTTGAAAATTTTGGAATTTCAATTCATACATGCAGACCAAAATCAAATTTGGAATGCTTAGTAAACAGCAAGGACCAGCTAATCTTCCAAAATAGCATTCCGACTCTAGTTAACATCTTGTTAATCACATTAAATATGTACTTGTTGTAAACATAGATCATAGAAACTATTAAGAATACTTACCTTTCCCTTGTAATAACTTACTGAAAATGAATACAATTCCCACAAATTAGTCATAATATTTTCTCTCTTCTTGTATGGACCGGAAAATCCAGGCTGCTGATTCGGTGGCTGATCTTGGGTTGTGAGGGACAACCTTAATCACCCGTGTCTGTTCCTTGTTAGTTTGAGCACTTTGATCAGATGCCTGAACTGTCGGTTCTGTTGGAAAAAGTGGCAGAGCATTCCCTTTAATCCTCTCCGCCGGACTGGTTGCAGTACTTCCTTGTACATCACTTTCCTTTGATGCTTGAAACTTCCCACCACAACGGGGAATAACTCTACTTGTCTGGCTTGCCATGTTAGAAGTACTTCGGTGGGGGAACACTAAGTTCATGTTTCCAACTGGTACCTGGTTGTCCTCTGACTGAGGTCCAGTGAATGGACTCATTTGCTCCATAGATGAGCCAGAAATTGACTGGTTCAGGACTGGCATGCCATAAGGTGGAAAATAGGTCTGGCCCAAAGGAGGGGTGCTAGCTGGAACACCATAAGCCGCATTCAGGAAGTCGCCATTACTTGGTGTTAGGCTCATCGGACCACGGCTGCCATAAACTGATGTCATGAATCCGGGCGTTGGAGGACATGGTCCCGAATAAGGCTTGTAGACAAGTCCCTCAGATGGGGACATCACAGGAACTAACCACTGATTTCCAGGTGCTGGGAAACACCATGGAGTGGGTTTGGTATTTGTTGCTGCCATAGGAACTGGCAGTGAACTTCCTGAATGTGGCTCATAATTTGATCGAGGGGCAAGAAGTGGTTTATTAATTTCAAGGTTAGCAGAAGGAAGAGGAGGTCCTCCAACAGCATTTTCATCAGCAAATTCAGTATTCGATTGTGGTTTCTGAGATTGCTCTTTTGGTTTAACAATTATGGGTGTTGGCTCTATGGCATACTCAGATGGTAACTTCTTCACTGGGGATGACTTTAATGAAGCTTTCCCCACATGAAGGCTATCCTCATGCAAGAGATGGGGGGAACCAGCAATTGTCTTTTGTACCTGTAGTGAATTAATGTTAAGAACTGCTTTCCTCAAAGTCATATCAATGGAATCAAGAGAATCAATACCGTATCTAACTGCTTACCTTTATGAGTCTATGCAACTCAAACACTTGTATAGAAAATACTCTTTGTTGGCTGAAAAGAAGAGATAAAGAACTATATCAGAATCTGGCAATCTGGTGCATATCATCAGTTATTTTGGACAGAACTGAAAGTGCCATGAACATCATAATCTGGATGATATTAGCTGCATCTTATGAAAATGACAACTATAAGATTGAGTTACTCACTTTATAATAGCTCTTCTTGCTTTCCAGAATTGCTTCTCCCCTATTACTCCTACAACATCATCAGGTGTTATAGTAAAAGCCACTATGGAATCCACCATGGAAGTCTCTGAAACATCATCACATCTTTCAGCATGACCAATTTGTGAAGAATCGTGTTTCCTTTCCTCAGAGGACTCAATAACATTCTGAGCTTCGTTAGGACTTCTTTTATCATCACCAAATGAGTGCCTTGAATATGATTCACCTTGCAACTTGGAAGCATTTTCTTTGCCTCTGCTGCCGGCGCACTCCATATCTCTGAGAATTGTTTTCTCTTGTGTTGTGACAGACTCTTGGTTTATTCGTGAACTGGTAATGTTTAAACTTTTCAGCACACCTGCTGCAATGCTTCTATATTCTCGATCTGATGATGAATGTGTTTCCTTCAATGACACTCTGCCTGATGGACTGAAAAGGGTATCAGCCATGGAAAGGGTATTGGCCACGGTCTTACCTTTGACTGATGGTACAGGAGCAGATCTTTCCAGAGAATTAGGAATTTGAGATGCTTTTGCATTATCTTGATTTTGGTTCTTCCGATAATCTTTTTCTTTTAGAACTGTGATCTCAGTTCCTTTCTTATCCCTATCAGAAACATTCTGCAATGGCATTGAGAAGCTAAAGTTCAAATGAGGTAGATTTTCTTGATTTATTTGGTGCCAGCTTCTGCCACAAGTTGGAGCAGCTACTGATTGAATAGGAACTCTTAAATCATTCTCATCTCCAGGTTCATTACATGAAACGCTTTTAAGATTGGAGAAAGCTGGTGATTGGAATAAGTTAAACTTTGGAGTTGTACCCGAAGTCAGTGTGATACTCACACTTTGGTCATTTGTGCCAGTGATACTCACACTTTGATCATTTGTGCCATTCATAGATTTTTTATTTTGACTTGCCATATCACCATTTATGTTGCCTCCACCAGAACAATAAGAAAAGAGCTTTTCAGCACCATGTGAATTTGCAGGAGAGTTGCAGAACGGGATAAAAGCACTTCTCTCATAGGCACAGCCCTTCGTAGCAGAAAATCGAAGTTCAAGATCATGAAGCCAACTCTTCAGTGTAGTAAAATAAGACAGAAATTGGCATAATACTTGAAATATCCCAAAGACAAACACAGATGAACTTCTATGATTGTGAAAAACCAGAGGAACTGCTTGTTTACAGTATAGGAACACCGATAATATACCCACAAGTAAATGAGGAAACAAGTGCATCAAAATACTGAATCAGTGGCATGCTAACATCATTCCAATTCCTAAAGAGTGGAAAAAACCTAGCAAAGTTAATCATTTGAGGAACCAATCAGACATGATAGCAAGTAGATAAAGCAGAAATTAAATTACTCGATTGGTAATTAAAGTAAGCTCCATAGAGCAAGAAGGTGATAACTCACATGGCTTGTGGACATTGAAGGAACCAAACTATTCCCATTGTTAAGATGAAGAGGCAACATAAGCGGTGATCCAGAGCTCAACTTTTGTGAAGGGACACTGAGTTGTTCATAAAGAGCCATCTTATTCCTTGGAGGTGCCTTTGGTCCTCCTTTCTCTGTATCATTCACATGAAGCCTTGGAAACATAGGGCTTAGCATCTTTTCCTCATCTTTTGTACCTCTCATCTTGCTAACCTCTCCGTTTCGACCAAAACTCGACTCACAGAAACTTGCCTTTTTGTCGAATTCACGGCAAGATCCAAACACCATCTTTTTAAAGCAAAAGTTTTACATCAGAAAAAAAGATTGCCCTCCCCGATGATCAATTCAGATTGAAATCTTAAGTGCAAAGCCAAAAGATCTTTGTATACCGGGTAGCAAAATAGTTACTTTGTTCAGAATTCACTCATTCCAGAAGTACTCTAGATCAGCCTACTTCAATAAAGAAGCTTTTTGAATAAATCCAACCATGAAGAACAGAAAGTAGCCACTTGATGTAGATGTGGATTTTTATAGTTACTCAAATTATCCCCACCTTAAAAAGGCAAACCTCCTTGTGGATAAGCATATAGAATCATCAGAGGGTGAAAGGAAATTGGCAAGAATAAGAATTTTACAGCAACCCACTTGGGAAAACCAATTCCTCGGACTAAAGATGGTCGACCAAGTTGATTATAACCCAACTTTACAACAACCCAGAACTAACCAACCTCGAAAAATCCAAACTTGAAGCAGAAATTCACGAGCCAAGAAGAAGAAAACATGACATTACTGGAAATAACACATGGACGTGTTAAAAAGGATAGGGAAATGGTAGTGAAAAGAAAACGAGAAACAAAGATGGAGAGGAACAGAGGAGAAAGTAAGTGGAGATAGAATCAACATGTAATATGTGGCAAAAGGCAGATTCGGCTAGAGAAGAGGGTTGCCTTGGAATTCCACAAGAGAGGATCTCTCCCAAAAAGCTATGCAAAACCAAAAAAAAGACAACAAACGAGGTGTGGGCTACGTGGGTCCCAAGTGGACGGAACACAAAAAAATTCCTACGGAGTTTTTAATTGCACGAGCTTTTTACTTTTTCCAGTTCCAACAAGTTAGATCCCGCCACTTCAGAACGGGACCCACAATATCTACTAACACGCCCCCATACAATGATCTCAAACTCGATCGCCAAAGATAAATAGCCTTTTGGACTAAACTGCTAAAGATCGCACCCTTTCACTTAAAAACTCATTTCCTGCTAAAGAAAACACGACCCCATTTACAGAAAAGTTCCAATCTTTACGAAGAAAGTCACTCTCGTTAACAATTCCACAGGAGTGCCTGATCCGTATGCTAATTATAAGTAACTCTGCCATGTTCCTTTTGGTCTCAGCCTGTAAAAAGGGGTAATAAGAAAATTGTCTGAAACCACTTTGACAATTGTACGGAAGACTGGGTCTAAACTCACGTGTGAGCAATTAGCGAGCTAACCTGAGCCTTATAACCACACGTTGATTTTTTCTCTCAGAAGTTTGGCCAATCTTTTAACTAAAAATCCGTTAAAGATCAGAGTCAGTGACTCGTGTCTTGTGTTTTTGGGGAGTTCTAACCATGTTCTGTTTCTATGTCCGTGCAGTCACTGTCCAATCGTGGACGTTTAGCATCAGATGTTTGGATGTAATCAGGTAGTGGCTTTCATTGAACGATTGGGCGCGTGAGTAATCTTGTTCAATAAACAAAGATCGCTTTTTGTTACAAGACATTGATCAAGTCACACGTGATTGTAGAGATCAGTTTCCAAGTTTTGTGGACACGTTAAGTTTATTTGTAGATGTTGAGGAAGATATTAATCGAACTAAAACGAGAATATGAGAAGCTGAAGATTTTATACCACACAGAGCAGGATGGCTTATAAGGATTTTTTTTCCTTGGATTGATCCTTTAGAAAATTAAAGATCAAAACTTTACCTCCACAATTGATAGATTGCATTGTATCTTGCTATTGATCTTCCAATTGCAATGCAAAACTTAGAAGCAATGTTTCATCTGAATAGAATTACAATCTTTGCGCAGAAGGAATATTAACTAAAGGGCTGAATTGGACATCGATGTAATAAGCAAAAGTACATGGAGGCAGACAACAAAAGGATTCCAAATAAGCTGCTCTTGGTAACTTCCGAACAAAGATGAAAGATTAGATTGCAAAGCAGCAAACATAATATCCCCTTAAACCCCATTAATATTTACAAGCTCAGTGTATCACAACATTACAGGTACATAAAACATTAACTAAAAAAAAGGCAGTTCCTTTGGTATGTATCTCACCAAATGCATTTCCCACAAATTATTCACCATGTTTTCTCTCTTTTTGTATAGACCGGAAAATACGCGCTGCCGATTCAGTTGCCAGTCTAGGGTCATGCGGTACGACCCTTATCACCTGTGTCTGTTGTATGTTAATTTGACCATTTCGATCAGATGCCTGTGTCTCTTGTTTTTTAGTTCGAGCAATTTGATCAGATGCCTGAACTGTTGATTCTCTGGGAAGTGGAAGAGCATTTCCTCTATTCTCTGCCGGACTGCTTGCCGTACTTCCCTGTACATCACTTTCCTTCATCGTTTGAGACTTCTCAGCACGACGAGATATTACTTTACTTGTCTGGCTTGGCATGCTGTGTGAGCTCTGGTGAGGGAACACTAAGTTAACGTTTCCAACTGCTACATGGTTGTCCTTCAACTCGGGAGCAGAGGATGATCTCATCTGCTCCACCGAGCCAGAAACTGAGGGATTCAAGAATGGCATGCCATATGGTAGAAAATAATTCTGCCCTAATGGAGGGGTACCAGCAACGAGACCAAATCCTTCCTGGTGTGGAGCTGGAACACCGTAAGCTGCATTCAAGAAGTCTCCACTCCCTTGTGATAGGCCCATAGGATTACAGTTGCCATAAGCAGGGGCCATATATCCAGCTGTAGGGGGGAATGAACCTGTGCAGGGCTTGTATACAAGTCCCTCGGATGGGGACAGCACAGGAACTAACCACTGATTTCCAGGCGGTGGGAAATACCATGGAGTTAGATTGCTATTTGAAGCCACAGGTGCTTGTAGAGCAGTTCCTGAAGGTGGCCCATTATTTGATTGCTGGGAAGGACGTGCTTTATTGATTTCCCTGTTGACAGAAGGAAGGGGTAGTTTCCCAACATTATTCTCATCAGCAAATTCAGTATCTGGCAGTGGTTTCTGATATTGCTCTTTCGGTTTCACAGTCACGGGTATTTGCTCTATGGCATACTCGGATTGCAACTTCTTCACAGGAGATGCTTTTCCCACATAAAGGTCATCCTCATGCAAGAGTTGGGGTGAACTAGCCATTAACTTTTGTACCTGTGGCAGATTAATCTTAGATTATTTTCTCACAATTACGTCTAAGAAACCAAGACAAGAATTTTTGAATTAACTTGTCGCCATTCACCTTTATAAGTCTATGCAACTCAAATACTTGTATTGCAAATACTCTTTGTTGGCTGAAATGATAGCAAAAGAAACTTGTCAAATACTTGAGAGAACAAAGACACAGCAATAAAGCAATCAGTATACCTAACCCAAAAATAGAGCCTCACATTAATCACAGAAACAGAATTACACTCTAGAAAGAAATACACAAACTTCTTGCGGGATAACATGTGGATAATTCGTTCTTCCTACAAGAATTTATTGGAATCAATGAATATATGTGTGTGTGTGTGTGAGAGAGAGAGAGAGAGAGATAAAAACTTCTACAATATAAAAACATGTATTGTTCCTCCTTAGGCACAAGTTACATCAGGTTACAACTGTAAGGCTTCAAAATGAAGAAAAGCGCACAAGGATGAACCAAACCAAATAATTAATCAAGCATTTGGAAAATTTCCAACTGGCAGATTAAGAAATCTTCACATGTACAAAGAACATACATATTCACAAATACATATAGACACATTTTCGATACACAAAACCACAAGCTGCTAATGGTCAGGTTCACAACAATACCACATGCATTTGAAGGTATTACGTCTGCATTACTTTTAGAGAACTTCAAACAATTCTTTAGTTGAAGTTAAGCAACTTCAAACATACAATTAACTATATTGCAAGAAGACTTTGATTGCCTGCTCATTTTACTGACTATGCCACTGACTGACTGAAGATTGAAATATATCAATTCACTTTAACCATGCTATACCCTTATGTAGAATTTCTCCACAATGGTTTCAGGCATTTTCAATAATTGCAATTCCTAAAAGCAAACAGAACTCCACCCCTACCATTTTAAAGGAAAATTTGCAACCAAAATAATAGAAAAGAACCTTTATCATCTTTATTGTACTTACCAGCGGTTTTTTCTCCTCTAATATTTGCTCTACATACAATCTATCAAACAATCACTCCACTTGAAGGTATATTTAAGAAGCTACTCAATTAAATTAAACACCTTGACAAAACATGGTCCGCAAAGTTCTGACATAAATAGAAACTTACACAATAGCGTAATTGACATGATATTCATTAAGGTACAGATAATTTAATATGTATGCAAGGAGAGCAAATGCTATAAATGGTTAAATTTATAACTTAACATCAACATAAAACCAAACTGTACTAACCAAGTACTACAAATTCCAATGAACTGGAAACATTAGAAGTGAAACAGCAACAACAAGACGAATAAACTTACTTTGCAATAGCTCTTCTAGCCTTCCAGAATTGCTTCTCCCCTATTACTTCCACAACATCATCAGGTGTTACAATCAAAGCTGTTCTAGAGTCCACAATGGAAGATTCTGAAAGATCATCAGGTCTTTCTACAAGCTCCATCGGCAGAGAATCATGCTTCTTGTTTCCGTAGTTCTCACTACAATTCTCAACCCTTTTAGGACTGATGTTATCATCCCCAAGTGATGGCCTTGAATTCGATTCACTTCTCGACTTGGAAGAATTTTCATCACCTCTGTCCCCTAATGATTCTCCTGAAATATTATCCCTGACTGTTGTATCCTGTCTAGTGGCAGACTGCTGGTTTACTATTACATTTGCACCATTTAAGCATTTTGAAACATCTCCCATATTACTCCTACAGTCCCAACCTGATAATGAATGTGCTTGCTCTATTGATTCAATATTTTTAACCCTGACTGAAGGGCTAGCAGACGCATCAGCTAAGGTCTGATCTTTAAGTGATGGCACTGAATCACATTCTTCCATACGAGCCTGAAATGCTTTTGCATTCTCTTGATGTTGGTTCCTAAGATATTCTCTTGCCTGTAGATTTATTGTTTCCGATCCTTTCTTAAGCTTTCCAGATTGCATTGAATAGCTCAAGTTTGAGCAGGCCAGATCTTGACTTTTACTGTGCCGCCTGTTGTCACAATTTACATCAGCTCCTGAATCAACAGAGCCAGGAACTCTAAAGTCATTTTCATCTCCATGCTTATTCCATGAAAAGTTCTTAAAATTGGAGAAATTTGATGGTAGAAATGAATTAGATTTTGCAGTAACAGCAACCACGGGCTTCGAAATATTCAAGCTTTGACCATTTGCAACGGGCTTCGAAATATTCAAGCTTTGACCATTTGCGCCATTCATAGAATTTTGTTCTCGACTTTCAATTTCACCATTAGAGTTGCCTCCACGAGAGGAACACAGAAGATTCTTTTCAGCAAAATGTGTAGTTGCAGGAGGGTTCCGAGGTGGAATAAGATCACTTCTCTCACAACCATATCCCTATGAGTTCACATCATTTATAATCAAACAACTAAAGACAGTAACTAGAACTGATTATAAGCTCATGAAATCAGATTTTCAGTGTAAGGTAAGGACCTTGGAATCATAAACTGTTTTAGGAAAACCACTTAGAAGATCTCACTTATAAATTAGTTGAACTGTAGTACTGCTACGTATGTCTTCCTATCCAGTCCTCTTATTCTAATTTCTCCTATTGAATCCTCAGTATGTGAAATATTAAAATGAAGTCCTCTTCATGAACTCTGATAAAATGTTCCCCCCATATTTGCCATCAGTATCATCTAATTTTGTTGCAATGAATTTAACAATAGGAAGACTTTCATAGAAACAAGAAATTAAGTAGACGAAAATACAAAAAGAAAAAAGCACAAGTAAAGTGACTGGAAAAGTGATTCCTTTTCCGATCCAAATCCAACTATAGATAACTCGAAGAAATTTATTGTCTTTTTCGAATAACACAACTACTGAAATAGGAAAATTATAAAAAAAAGGGACTAATACCAAATACATACGTAGAAAGGTAGACAATTAGGTCACCCTAATTAGATGAACTTCTACGAATCTGTTTGTTTATCTTATGGCCAAAGTAAGAAGAGGAACCAAATGAACAAGAATTCCAGAATTAATGGTATACAGCATACCACTTGTAATCAATAGGCACATAGAACACACAAGGAACCATCAAAAGTAAATAAACTAGGCATCAATAATCAACTCACATCCAGAAAGATGGTATTTTGGTGACACCTAAAACCACGAACAAGAGCAATTCCGGTCATAAACACATGAAAAGTAAAAATCGATTAAAAAAACATAAAAGATAAACATTGCATAGATGATCAAAACTCACATGGCTTCTAGGCACTGAAGGAACCACGCTGGTCCCAGTGTTGGGTGGAAGAGGCAACATAGAAGGTGATCCGGAGCTGAACTTTTGGGAAGGAATACTAAGCTGTTCATAGAGAGCCATTTTGTTCCTTGGAGGAGCTCTAGGCCCTCCTTTCTCAGTATCATTCACATGAAGCCTTGGAAACATAGGGCTCGCTAACTTTTCCTCATCTTTTGCCCCTCTCATCTTCTTCTTCCCTTAGTTTCACACACTCACACAAAAAAGATTGCGTTTTGATCCAAACACCATCCTTTTCAAACCCAACATTCAATACCCATCAAAGAATTTAGCTAATTGAACATAATCTCAAATAGACTGTAAAGAAAGTAAAGAGCTAAATACTAAACTGAATCAAATACACAAAACCTTCCAAATAAAAAAAAAAACCTAGCCACTCACCTAAACGAGATGGGACAAAATTCTTCGAGCGAATTGAGCTACGACTGTAACATCCTGAATTAGAAGGCACGACAAGTAGCACGGTAACAGAGACCAGATCGGCGTCGAGCTTACCTCCTAGGAGCGAGAGCTTAAGGGGATGTTCTAGAGGTCTTCTTCAGCCAAACTACGCAGTTTTGGGTTTTTATCCGGAACCAACCGACCGGGTCGGGCAGGTTCATGTTGAATTTGAATTTGATCTCGCTTTACCGTCTGCGGGTCACTACAAGTGCGCTTTTTGATTACTTTTGTAATAAAATTTGTGCGCAAAAAAGTGACAGATGTGCACTAATAAATAAAATATATATAATTAAACTATGTTATAATTATCATTTTTATTTTTTTTATAAATCTTCTTTATATTTTAAAAAAATTTAGAAAAATTTTATAATCTTTAAAAATAATCTACTAAACTCTGTTTAGTTTTTAGTTTCTTAAAAAATTATTTCAATTAAAAATAACAATAAAATACACGTAATATAAATATTAAATATAAATTAAACAAATATTAGTAATATAATAATTAAGCTCAGTATTTAAACTCAATTTAAATTATAATTAAATTAATATTTTAAAATAATTAATAATTTAATTAATTATATTCAGATCTAAGAAATGAATTAAATTATTACGTAAACATCAATTAGTCACGCGATAAATGTCTAATGATCTAATCCAATCACGAAGAAGCTTCAATTAGGAGCTAAGGCTGTGAGGAACTGTTTGGCATTTCAGGAATCGGATCACTTCCATATTGGTATGAGATGATTCAACAGGGCCTGTAAAGTTGCTCTTGGACCACGAACCAGGCCTGGTATTGTGAAACTCACTAATTCAACCTGGTCCTGAAGCCTTGGAGAGAGTACTCGGCTCAGGGTACAGAGCATTTTATTACCTTCATGGTATTTAAAATAATTTTAATTTTCATTTGGCCAAACAAATAATTTTTTAAATTAATATTAATTGAACATTCTTCCTAATTATTTAAAAAAAACAAACTCAAATTTGTGCGTTATGATGAAAGAACGAATTGAGGAACTTCGTGCATTACAAGGACAAAGTGAGGAGCAATAGATATCTATGCGATAACGAATGGCTACCTTTGATTTAGGGATTTTATTCCTAAAAATGTTAGTAGTTTTAGTTACGTTATTAATTGATATAATTCAATTAATCTTCATTAGTTATGTTAATTTAGTCTGACGTGTATAAGAGCTGGATCATGTAATAAGTCACGTCAACAAGTTTAATAAAAACAATAACATCGGGATAAAATTAAAAAATTAAAATTTAATTATTTAATTGTCACTTTTTAAAATTCTGGTAATAATTATAAGATTGAGCAAAATTTGAGATTTTTTTTTGTAATTAACCCATTGTTATATGTTACAATTTATAAATGTTAAGTCAAGTAATCGCTTGTATAATTATCACGATAGGTGTTTCTATAAACACATAATTAATGTACTATATGAAATTTCTATATAAGATGATTTTAGTAAACTATTCTCTAACAAACACTTATACGTTTGTTTAATTATTTTTATACTTTTACCTTATAATATTATGTATTAGTTTTTTATTAAAAAAAACATAAAGTATGCTAGTCTTTTTCTCCGATTAATAATTTTAATAAAGCAATGAATAAGAACAATGTGGAGATCACGAATAAATATCATATAAATTTCATAATTTATGATCCCATCGTAACTTTATTTACAAACTTTATGTTACGTATTAGTTAATTAAACAAATGCACATAAGAATAATATTTTTAATAATAATTATCTTATAAATATCAAATCAAGTGATTGATAATAGTAATTAATAATAAGTAGAACCGAAGTTATATATTTTCCCTTTCTTTACCAAGAGGCCCAAACCTTATCACCCAACGAAAGAGAATCAAACTTCATCTTGGATGTACATTGCCAAGCTAGATTTGTACGATACCGACTTGAGATTTATTTATGGAACAAGCTCTAGTTGATGTTGATAAGCCAGGTGTATGAAGCTAAGCTTAGCCTGCATTAATGGCGAAAGAGATTAAGGGTTACTAGACGACACATGAATATGTTAATCTAGTTCCCAATTCACGTGTGGGTCAATGTCAAAAACAACGGGGACAAACCAGCTTGGAGAATTCCGGGATGGCAAAGTCTTTGCTTTGTAAGGAGATAAAAAGGGTCCATTGATCTAACGAGACCTCCATGGTTATGGCTTCTTCTAGTTCTTGTCCCTACTTGAGTTGTTCAAAGTAAATGTTATTCAATGCGACGAAACTCTCTTACCTCTCTCTATCTATCACTTTTTGTAAATGCAAATGCATTAGGTAGGGAAGTAAATAGGATAACAGCTCAACTGGCTCTTCTTAAAGTCAACAGGTCAGACGAGTTGACAGAATCATAGGCTTCATTTTTTCAAAAATGTTGACCTCAGACTCAATTTGGGTTTGATAAATAAGGCCGAGTAACATTTAAGCTGCGCTTTGAAGTTCCTCCCCCGTGAATTGGGCGGTTCTTACAGCGGCGGAGGTCCGTGCGCCGCAATTCTTTTCCTATCTCAGAAGCTGTGCCGACATGCGGTTTTTGAATATATCATACCTACCATGAACCAGAAGTGGTGGGGCTGGGCTGAGACGCCTTTACCATCTGAAGCTGTCTGCGAGACTTCTGACTCTGGACTTTTTTTAGGTGTTTGGGCCATGCTTGTTCATGATTTTATGGACCATTTCTTTTGGAGGGGCCAACCTTTGTGCCATTTTATCTCCATTTTATTTATTTTGATTAAATCAATAAAATAATTTTTAAAGAAGTAATTTTAAATTATATTTTATTTAGTTATTGATTTTAGTGCTTTAATTATTAATTAATTAATTTATATAATTAATCATTAGGAAATTTTATTATTATGAAAAGAAATTCTCATAATCTTTAATATTTAACTTTCCTTCTATTTAATTACTGATTTTACTTCTTTAATTTTAAAAAATAATTACAAATATTTAGTCGTCAAATGTAACAAGTGAATTAAGAAGCTTTCACCATTGTGTAAGACATTTCTTGTAATTTTACATTGACAAAAATTAAAATTATTAAAAATTATTTCATTTCCTTGAATAGAAACTATTTTTTAAAATTAAAAAATATATTTATAATGTAGAAATAAAATTAATTTCTATAAATTCAAGAGTAAAAAAGACAAACAAACTTATGTTAATAAAATAGTTATATATAAGAGTCTTAAATATATTATTTACTATGAAATTGAATTTAAAATTTAGTAATAATCTTTTAATTTATAAGAGAATAATTTTCTGGTTTAGATATTATAATTTTTATTAATAAATGATCAATTTGACTTTAAAATAATATATTAAATATATAAATTATTTTACAGAAATTTTGAAATTTTACCCCAATCTTGGATTTGTTGTAAAAGAAATGGAACAAATTTAGGTGAAGGCATCAACATCAAAAGAAAATGAGATAATGTTGAAAATTAATAAGGAGGGTTTTCAATATTGAGATGGTCCCATTCTACAGCTCTCGGGACGCCGTTTTGATTAGATATTTCCTCCCATGTGGGGGACGGCTATCTCACCAGGTGACCGTCCAATAACGCACCGCCACGCGTGAATACGAACGTTGAGTTCACGTGTGAGCAAGTAACAATAATAGAAGAGAGCGCTCTGTGTGGGGGGCCCTACATCGCTTGTCGTGGGGACCACCGTGCACGAACATTACTCGATACACGGCTCAAACGGTTAGAGCCGATCGTCTGCAGAAATAACGCGGGAGGGAGGAAGAGACCAGAAGGGCCATTAATGGGGATTGATTTTGACTTGTGAAGTGGGGACCAGTGGATTCTTGACCGTCGGATCAAACGGGGTTTCTTTTGATTTGGACTGTGATGAATGGTCAAGATTAGGGTAAACGGTTCACACTTGGAAGATAAACTTAGCAAGAAGTTGATATAAAACAATCTTAATTTAAAGATGTTAATGTATCTACAGCTGAACTAAGTCCAAGAAACAGAATTCAAAGACAATTACAAGTGTTATGTTGTTTGTTAACTCTAACATGTGTTACATATAGTTATCATGATAAGATATAGCATGTGTTACATGTCAATTACTAAAAGATAATATGTTTAAGTCTCTAAAA
Source organism: Erythroxylum suave (assembly GCA_027563595.1). Classification (NCBI taxonomy): domain Eukaryota; kingdom Viridiplantae; phylum Streptophyta; class Magnoliopsida; order Malpighiales; family Erythroxylaceae; genus Erythroxylum; species Erythroxylum suave. Next base: position 3,526,082 of record JAOSBN010000005.1, on the reverse strand, counting down.
TAAAAAGAAAACAACAAAAACAATAATAATGTAACAATCTTTTTTATTTTGGAACCGAGAAATCCGCAGTCGCTATCTTTTGGATACGTACTTGGTAAATTTTCGAATTGACGCAATAACTTGCAAATCAAATTAATTGAGTACCACACATTAAGGCAAGTCCTGAACGACAGGTTCGATCAAGAGAGAGTAGGTAGGGGGATTCGAACACATGATCTTTTGATCTCATGTCTCTCACTCCACCAACTTGACCACTCTCTAGTGGACGTAGTAAAAATCTTGTTAAAACGTAGGCTTCAAGGAAGTGAAAATTATTATATGTAACTCATATTTGACGGTAAAATAATAATAATTAAGTAAATATTTCGTTGAAATATAGATTCTGAGGAAGTATAGTAGTATGTAACCTTACCCTTAATCAGTAGAGAAATTGTTTTCGAAACATTCGAGAGTACAATAGTTTTAAATTATTTATGAAAATTCAAGGGAGGATTTATATTCACAAAATCTTTGGTTATTCAAAAGAATATCTTGGTGTTACCTAATTGATCTTCTCTGGTTATACTCTGATCATCAAATCTGAAATTGAGAGTTGACAATAGGAGAGAATTTTGGTTAAGAGTAGAAGAAAAAAAGAAGCAGAAGCCATGGGAACCCATTCACTGAGCTGTGATGATGGGGTGCATGTGGTCTCTCTCTTTCATAACTGTAACTATATTTTAATACTGCACTCAAACAAAAAGGAAGGAACTAGGATTTTAAAGAGAGACAAAATTCTGATGACCAACTTGCTTCTTTGTGCTCTCTCCTCTCCTCTGTCTGACTGTTAACTATCTTCAAGTTGGCAAATCCTAAGAGAAAATGCACCAGCAGATTCTTTTCAGGTCCCATGGCTTTTCCTTTAAAACTTACGTACTTCTACTGTATCTGTCACCTTCTACTCTCTCATTTTCTGAATTTAGTATACATAACACCCCACATCTTACAGCTGTATATTGAAATGACCATCTTCATATTTACTGTTTCTGAACTGTAGAATCCATTGATTACTTAAAAGGGTATTCTGGTTTTACATCTGATCTGAACCCATTTGACTAAGCAGGAGTGTGGTAAAGAACATAGGTGTGGTAGGACCATCATCATTAAAGGGTATGCATCAGAATGTTCATAAAAAGTAATAACAGAAACTAGTATAGTGAAAAAAAAAAAGTGAGAATTGGTAAAATTGAGTCATGATTAAAACTATGATTAATGGAAAACTTTATGGAGAAAGTGATTCTTGTGAAAAGAGATGCTGATTTATTCTCTGAACAATGCTGCAGTTTTTACTGTACCTTTACAGTGCGCATGGAATGGCAATGAATAATCAAAAGAAGGTCAGGTAGCTTAGCTTTCCCCACTAAAAACATTAAGAAAGTAGTACATACACATAATGAAGTGATGAGAGCAATAAAATAATAATTTAGTAGTTAACAGATTCAATATGCTTTGCCTGAAAATCTCATGCTTCCCATCTGCAAAAAAATATACTTTTACAACCCCACCAAACTGACCAAAAAGCCTTATCTTTTTCAAACCCATTATTCCTCCTTTGAAACTATATTTTATTCAGCAATCCTACTTCCAATGTTTTGCATGTTTTCAAGTACAATTAGGGATTATTATTATTATATTTAGACATATGTTCTTTGTATCTATATAAGCATGGCCCTTTTAACAAAACAGTGCACTTGTTCATCCATGGTAGAGTAGCTCAAGGTAGAAAGGAAACTTTCTGTTAATTTACTTCCTTTGTGAATTGACCTTGTTTTTCTCTTGCTTCACTTAATTTTTCCTGAGACTGCCTTTATATCTGATGTACTGAATGCATGAATTCTTACAACAAGTTCCTGAGATTTATTTGATCTTTTGTCTTTATTACTGTGTACTGGAGGACAAACATCAATTGCCATAACTGACGTTAGCAATTGGTTTTGTTTTGTTCATGATCACAGTTTCCGTGATATAGAATTAAAGAGGGCCGTTATTGCCAGTACCAGCAGATTGTACAGAAAGTAGAGCACAGAAGTTGAGTTTTAGTTCTGTTGTACGCAACAAGCAGTCTGTTCAAGTTTATATTTTGGTTGCAGCTGATCTGTAATTGGTACGTCTATATGTTACTCAGATGTTCTTTCTATTAATATACTACCAATATTTCTTCTTCCTCTCTTTTTACTGTATCTCTGGTGTCAATCCTCTCCTGTTTCTGGATATAGGAATAAGAAAAATCTGTTCTTCGATCAATGGAGAGTTTGGGATGGGACGAATCACAAGTTCTCACAGACACATCATCCCTGTGGAGCAATCATGAGCATGGCAACACTGAAGGGACCTTGATCATGCCCAACTCAAATTCTTGTGTGTTCGGTGGCAAGATGGATCTCATAACAGAAGATTTCTTCAATGAGTTTCAAGCATTTCAAAAAACTCAAACATCACATCTTAATCCAGATTCTGAAACAGTAAGTGAGAAGCTATTCAGTGACTAGTTTGATCTTAAGTTGAATGTTCACTGATGAAAATTGGATCTTTGTTGCAGCAGCAGTACCAAGAGGCACAAAGATCAATGATTAACACAGTAGTGGCAGCAAAATCAGGAGTTGGACCAAGTTGGCGAGATGTTACTTCAACTATAAAAATGTACTCATCTCCTTTAATTAATAAACATTATTCGGCAGCTGTTTTGGACATAGGAGATCCATTTCAAGTTATCAATGGCCTACCAGAGGCAAAGACTGGTGTTTCAACAGGCTCACTAGAGTCTATAGATTGCTTGCTATCAGCAAATAACAGCAACACTGAGACATCGGTGGAGGACGATGGCGTTTCAATGATCATCCCAGATTGCAGGAACTTGTGGAATTTCGGTTCCAACAGTGTTGTTTCATCAGGAGAATCTGGTAACACTACAGTTTGCAATGCGAGAAACAACGAAATGCGTTGTCCGGTCAGCGAGCTCGATGAAACTATCTCTCAAAGTTCTTCAGATCAGATTTGTAACCAGGGAAGGAGTTCACAAACAAAGCCTGTTTCAACAAAGAGAAGCCATGATCAAACTGAGGCTACAAAGAATCCTTATTTCAATCTTCTCCCAGCTGATATTTCTACGAAGGAAGGTGGTTTCAGGTTCATTTCTGAGAATAATCCTCCGAGAGCAAAGAAACCCAGATTAGATAAGCGTCCAAGCTCTTCAAACATCAACTTTCAGCAGCCAAGTTCATCTATGTCATCGTCTATAATTGATCAGGAGCCTGATCCAGAAGCTATTGCTCAGATGAAAGAAATGATATATAGAGCAGCAGCTTTTAGGCCTGTGAACTTAGGCTTGGAGGTGATGGAGAAGCCTAAGAGAAAGAATGTGAGAATATCAACTGATCCACAAACTGTGGCTGCAAGGCAAAGAAGAGAGAGGATAAGTGAGAGAATAAGAGTTTTACAGAGGCTGGTCCCAGGTGGTTGCAAGATGGACACAGCATCAATGCTTGATGAGGCTGCAAACTACCTCAAGTTCTTGAGGTCACAAGTTAAGGCACTAGAAAACCTAGGCCACAAGCTTGGCTCATCATCAGTTAGTGGTCTACAACCAACAAGCATTGCTTTCTCTTCTTTACCATTCAACCACTCTTTTCCCATGCAGACTCAATTTCCACTTCAGAACCCTAATCATCCTCACCACTCTTAGAGTTGAAAAAAAAACCAACACAAACGTATCCCTAATAATTAGATCCTTAATCATGGTACTTATCATCATTTGCACACCAATGATTAAGAGTCCAAAAAGCCAATATTCTAGCTTTAAAGCAAAGTACAGAAGCTAATCCAAAGATGTTTTACCATAACCTTCATGATTGCTTTTCTATGATTCCTGGTTTAAAAGCATTGACTAATTATACTTTTCCTTATTATCATCATCATCATGACATCCACCTTCCAAGATCAAAGTGAGAGTTCAGTACCGAGCACTTCTATTTCCTTTAGTTTTTCTTTTTTACCTTTTCTGCTTCCAGTTCTGTATGGATTGTAATTAATGGAATACTGGAAGAGAAAGTATGGTGAAAGCAGTGAAAGCTAGGGTTGGAAATAGTTAAGTTTTACTAAAGCCTTTTGCATGCAAAAAGGCATAACAATTATAGCTCTTATGATTAAGATCAAGGGCTAGAAAGTGATGATCATTTTAGCATGTTTACATGGTTTTGTTTAATCTGTCCAATGTACTCAAAGCTCACTTTTCTTGGAGATGAGATCTTTATCAAGTATCTTTAATATACAATTTTGTTTAGCTAACCAACGCAAAAGACATTCTCTTACGATTAGTGAGCCCCAGTCAGTGGTCCTGTCTCCTTGATTCAATCCAAAGCGTGCCCTTGAAAATCACTCCCAATCTCATTGCATAGCACATGTTTATGCTTCTTTCTTGGCAGCGTTCTTAAGTTAATTTGCTATGTTCATAACAACCCTAATATTTTTAAGACCCTTCTAACAATCCCTAAACACATCCAACTAATAACAGTCATGATGATGATGGAGGAGATGATGCTTGGATGGTGTCACAAGACTTTGATGTGTACTACACTTGCTTGGTAGTTCTGATTTTGTCTTATAAGATTAGGACTTTGATTGGTTCAAACTTCAAAGTAAGCTTTCCTTTTTTGTGGTTGGGGATGTATGGAATATGCTAAATTTAGACAAATTCTGTTGTGAAAAGAACCTAGATCTCTCCTTGTATGGCTTTTGTTTTTATGTTCCTTGTTCAAGTTTGAAGAAATGCCAATTGGGGAAGGTCCCAAGATAACCAATTTGCGTTTGCGTGTATTGAAATCTCTAAGGAAACTCTTGTCTTGTAGTACTCTCCTCCCCCAAGTGGGAAAATTTTGACTTTGTTACACACAATTGTGATATGGTCGATGAGTGTATAAAAGTATTGAAAATGGACAACTGGGGTTTCAAGTAGGAAACTAGACTAGTGGCTAGCTCAATCAATTGGCCAAGCCATCAATAAAGCTATCTATTATTAAGTGACCAATCCTAATGTATTGTTTTATTATTATTATTATTATTATTAATGAAACCTATAATGTTATTTTTGCTTGTGTATTAAATTATTATATATTTTAAACAAATCATTAATTTAAAAATAAGTAATGAATTGATA
>JAOSBN010000005.1:3415654-3425683 GCA_027563595.1 Erythroxylum suave | reverse complement strand
AACGTCAGCGTTTTATAAATCAAGCGAAAGGGGAAAGCTTGAGGAGGAGGGATACAGGATCATAGGGAATATGGGTGATCAGTGGAGTGATGTCCTTGGGACTAACACTGGCAAATTGGCAATCGCACTTTCAAGCTGCCTGATCCAATGTACTACATCAGTTGATTGCTTTACTTGTGCATGTTTTACTGATTATTAAGTGAAATCCGTTCATAATTTGAGAGATTAGAAAGTACGAAATGATGATTTTTGGTACAACGAAAGTCAATTAGTTGAATTGTTTTTCTTTTCTTCATCTTCTAACTTAGGAATGTTAATCTACCAATACCAAATCATATAGTGATTGAATTTGACGAGCTTGGATTTAATTAATTAATTAACCTCAATTTGATCTAATAAATTATATTAAGAAAATATTCTAATAAAATTTTTAGCTTATTTTAGCTACAAATATTGAATAGTAATTATTTAAGTTTAAGATTAATAATATAGAATTATAAAGTTGATTTATTTATATTAGTTAATTCTTCATTTACAAATTTGATTAAAATTTATTTATATATAAATAATATTATATATTAAATGAAATTACATTTCAATTTAATTTCAATGTTTGAATCAAGTTCAAATGTGAGAGTAATCTATATCAAACGTAAACTAAGTTTTATTAATGTTTTAAAAATCAAATCTGAAGTTAAATTGATAAAATAAGATATTTAAAGTTTAAAAAGTTCAACGGTATTACGTCATAAAACCAACTAAAGATTAAATAAAATTACATAATTTTAAATATGATTGAAAAAATTATTCTTATTAATTGAAGATTTTAAACTTTAATTAAAAAATATTGTTAAATAAAATTAATTGATTTATTTCGTTTTATAAAAAGTTATCAATTTATGAAAATTGATTAATTAATTAATTAATCAATTTTTAACAACAAAAGTTATTATAATAGATTGAACTAAAAAGTTGAAAATTTAACTAAAAATTAGATAATTTAATATTTTTACAGTTGAATCAGTCGAACTGATTGAATTTTTTAATCATTAAATTTTATCTTCTTAGGATTTAAAATTTTAATCATGCCTCTTTTTTTTAACAATTGAGCTTAAACATATTAAATCTAGGTTCAGTGGGCACGCAGACACCGAAATGCAACCCAACAAAACATAAATGAACGTGAACGGCAGTCATTCGCTCATGCTGCTGCAAACAACAGAAATGAAGGGTCCAGATCCGATCAAGTCTTAGAGACCACCATCATCGATCCCACCTTCCACTGAGCCCAGCTGACACTGCACACACATTATAAATAAAGTTCTTCTTTGAACCAGAAGATCTCAAAGTATGAAAAGAGTGTCGTGAGGCACGTGGAACACCTTCTGGTAGTTGGTGATCCATTCAGTAGGCCATGGATAAGATATGACAGTGGTCCATGGTGACTGATGTGTCAGGAAGGTAGTCCTGGGAGGTGGACTAGGCTGTCTTTTGTCAATTATCTGTGAAGCTGATAAATGTTGACAGATTTGTTCCTTCAGATATTTGACAGCTATTGTTTGTTCCGTAGTAACAAAGACCGAAAGTTTACGCTGATATTTGATCTCCCTTATGTCAATGTCATGGCAAACTTATGTCGATGACTACCTCATGTGTGACGTCGACGGCCACCATCTCAGGGCTGCCGCCATTCTGGGCCACGACGGCATCGTCTGGGCCCAAAGCTCCAATTTCCCTCCGGTCTGCCCCATTCTACTCTCTCTGGATCTGCTTGTTTTTAATAACATTTTTGGAATTGGTGATAAAGATTCAAACTTTTTTGGATCTGATTATTGGGTATTTTCCCCTTTTTTTTTGTCTCCTTAAGTACCGGAAAATCAACCATTCCCATTTTGCTTACTGGACTAGTTTGGTTGAAATATAGTGACCAAAAAAACTCAAATTCCTTAAATCATAGTCCCAACCCAACATTCAAATTAGGGCTTAGACCATCTCAAGTAAATCTAAATTGAGTCGGTTGGCGTTTGTCTCTATTTAAAGCCCTAGCCCTAACCCTAAGAACACTCCCACAGTCTCTACATTATATAACAGCGGCTACCATACATAACCGGCAGCTCCACTTACAGTTTCGTCCTCCATTCTCTTTAATCAGCTTTTTAAAGATCTGGGTGTTTTTTCTTTTACTGAATTATATGTTTGTTTCAAAGATTAAATAGAAGGTCACGGTGGGACGGTGTGCATCGGTGATGTGCTATGAACAGTGCACTTAAATCCGAAAGAGTTCCTGCTGAAACTTAAAATTTGAAAATGTTGGGGTGGTTGTTTATATTTTTATTTTATATATGAATTTTTAGTTTCTGTATTTAACTTTAGTTTTCTCTGATTTGAAACCGTTAAAAGTAGGTTTTATTTTATTTTACAATTTGATTTATTATCTTTTAATATATTATTTAATTATTTAAATTTTAATAAAATTATGAATAATTTAATTTAATTTGTATAATTAAATTAATATATAATTAAATTTAAAATATATAAATATTCAAATAAAATTTTATTTAATATTTAAAATATATTTCAAATAAATATTAATTGTTAAATAAAATATTAATTTTTAAATTATTTATTTTATTAAAATAACATAATTTTATTAATAAATATTATATATGAGATTAAGTATATTTATTTAATTAAAAATAATTTATTTTTTAAGTTTGATCTAATATGTAATTAATATTAATGATAAAATATAACTACATTAATAACTAAACAGAATTTTGTTTTTATTTAAAAAATAAAAATAAAAAACTAAAAATTATAAGATAAAAATAGAAGTAAAACTAGCACCTTAGGGTTAGTCAATGCAATAAAAGTACAAATATATAGCACATCCAAGTCAATTGTGCCTTAATATCCGAATCTAACCTTGGTCATTAAACTCAACCTTTTTAACTTTTAGATCAAATTGATCTATTTTGTAATTCCACATTTATATGGTCATGTCAGTTAGCATATAAGAAAAAATGAACCATATGATCGTCAAAGTTGAAAGTACATGGGTAGGTTTGTGTACTCTTTTTCAAAATGGCGCCACACAACATTGCTCCAGAAATTGGACCCAGCACCAACCCTCACGAGAACCGATTTCATAATAGAGCAATTTGACTTTTTCAGGAATACAAATGCTACTACCTAGTCCCATTAAGTACAGTATGATTATAAAGAGGTAGAAGTATTAAACTTATTAAATATTAGGGTTGGAGGGAATTTATATTTTTTTTCAAATATTATTTCATCCAATAGTATTATGATAAGACGAATTCTCTCCAAAATAGATCTTATATCTCATTTGCCTAATAAACAAACACTATTAAATGCTAAGTTCATTGGTTTCAAATTTTGCAAACATGCTTAGATTCATGGGTGTGTCTACATAGGATGCATATAACGACATGTCTGCTGGTCAGGAAGCATAGTAGTTAGATGTTAAGACACCACAGAAAATATGGTCACACTTGTAGTATAAAGATTGGTTTTGACCTAATCAAACATTGTACCATCCCCTTTCTTATCAATTTACTAAACTTTATGAGACTTGAAGTGGTCCATTTGAAAGAAAATTGAAGAGTCTAATTACATTGGTATAGGATAAGATTGGAAGGTTAAGGTCTACCCTAAATTGATGCGGTGGAGACTAACTTGGGAGGTTAAGGTCTACCCTAAATTGATGCGGTGGAGACTAACTTGCCCACCAAAATCCATTAATTTCATCATCTTTTCACTTTTTTTTAGGTGACCTATATTTTAAAGTCAATCTCCTTAGCAGGCATTTCACATCACTATCTTCTTTTTTTCTCTGGATGCTCTTATTAAAAATTGGAAACAGTATTAGGTCAAAAATCTATTCTAATTATGATCCAAGTTTGGGATATACTCAAAGAAAAGTAATAAAGACTATCTTTCACTTGTTGAAGATTAAGTGCAAGTGAATTCCTTCGCTGGGAGGATGAGTTGATTTTCTTATCATCCCTTAGAAGTGAGGAGAGCAACAATTCATGTTTTTCCTTCTCATTAAGACTATATCCTCTTAGATACCAAAACAAATGTGTAGAATATCCACAATAAATTGTCTCCAAGAGAAGTGGTTTCCACCCTCAACTTCTCATTTTTACATGTTTGGACTTATTTATCATACATTAACTCATAGGCTTCATATATATCTTCATTTTTATCATCTGAAGTATCGTCATCACTGTCATAATCTGATAATGAGCTTTGAGCTGAATCGTCTACATTTTTTTTCAAAATTTTCCAATTTACTCACTTTTTTGTCTTCAGTTACTTCCTTCTAGATTACTATGAAATAAGTAATTGGACTTTTGTTGTACAAAGTAATTAACACAGTACTATTCACAGCTTCTTCTTAACTTCCAGATTCGTTATCACTTCAAGTGATCATATAAGATTTCCCTTTTCTCTTCTTCAAGATGTTAGCACATTTCGCTTGAACATGTCCAAATCCTTGACATTCATGACATTGAATTTTCTTTACCTTTCTTTCTCCCTTTTGAGTTTTGGTTTGTTGTTTGAAGTTGTTGTTCGATAAACTCCCACCGTTTTGCCTAAACTCATGTCTATCATTTTTCACTTTCTTCAACCACTTACTGAACTCTCATGTTAATAACTCCATATCCTCATTCTCGTCGTATTTTTCTTCTACATCATTCATACCTTTTCCAGTTTCAACCTGTAGTTCCAATTCTTTGCTTCTTTCTTGTTTACCCCCTTAAAAGATTCATTTCGAAATTTGTAATTAATTCCAATTACCTTTTCCGATGACAAATCATCAATGTTGTGGGCCTCCTCTATTGCTGCAATTTTCAGAATAAATCTTGGAGGTAATGATCTCATTGTCTTCTTGACTAGTTTCATATCGAAATATTTCTTCCTGAGTTGATGTGTCTGATTCGCTATATCTCGCAATCTTTCATAAAAGTCTCCAATCGTCTCATTTTTATCCATCTTCAGTTCTTCAAAGCTCACAGCTAAAATCTGTAGTTTTAACGCTATCACGGATTTGGACCCTTCATAAATAGTCTACAAAGTACCCCACGCTTCTTTAGCTAATTCACAGGCTAATATCATTGATAAGCGTCCTTCATCAACAGCATTGAAAATTGCGTGCAATGCTTGTGAGTTTCCAAGTGCTCTTTCTTCTTCAGATCTTGTCCATTCATATGGATCTTTTGGAACTGTCTCTCCTTTATCATTAGTAATCATCGGACGTGTCCAGCCATGTAACACCGAGTTCCATGCTCTTGTTCCCTGTGCCTAAATAAAGACCTTTATTCGTGATTTCTATGCAGGATAATTAGAACCGTCCAACAATGTTGACCTGATACTTGATGCTCCTTCTCTTATGGCCATAATTGCGAAACCCGCATCCACACTAACTTGCTACCAAATTCTGACTCGGTGACCTCGCTCTAATACCCATTGAAGAAACCGAAGGGGGTAGTAGTTTTGCAAATTTTCCAGTTTTACCATGAATGTTTCTAACACAAACGAAAACAAAAACAATCAAAATCGAAATAATAAAAAGCACCAAAAATTTGGTAACGCAGTTCAGCACACTTTGCCTACGTCTGCGGAGCCCTCACCTAGCTTAATACTTTCACAAAAGCACAATAGATTTACCCAAGGCTTTACTGAGCCGACACTACTTAATCCTTGACACTATCTCTCAACCTTACTTTTTGTGAAAGATTTTTCACGCCCAATAACACGATCGACTCGTGTTAACCTCATCAGAGGATTTTTCTAAACCACTTTTACTTAAACGATGATTAATAAAGATAACTCAAATACTCAATCAACTAGGAAGAGAACAACGATATACTTAAGATAAAAGAAAGGCTTCCCAATGGTTTCAGCTTCTCGAAATACATCTAAAAATCTGTCCACCAGTTGAATTGATTCATCTTAGCTTCAACAACTCCAATTAAACCTTATGGGATATTACACACACCATGTATATTTCACGCATAAGCCCCAAAAGAACAACTCTTAAAAATCAGAAGTGAACCACGGTGTATATCAACCCAAAGCACACACACGCTATCAGCTGTGTTTTTCCCGTATCTATTTAACGCCCAATGCCTAGTTGATAACACACACACACAACACACACACACCACCAGATCTATGTCTTTTAAGAATTCAATTAACCAACCCACGGTTTTTCCCCAAAATTAAAAAAAAAACACTTACACTATAGCTGCGTTTTTTCAATCTTCAATCAACGCCCACTGCATTGTTTTAACCAACACACATACGAGATTCATAAAGAGCCACTCTCCAACCAACCAACCAAAAAATCACCCACGGTGTATCACTCTAACCAACACATGAACAACTTAAATATATATATTCCAAAAATCAGTTAACACCACCTCACCAGCTGATGCAACACACACGGGATGCACTTATAGAGACGTGCACGATACTCCTCAGAAAAATCCTTTCACAAACACGCAAAACAACTTTCCTTTTTCTACCGTACACCAAAATCCTGCAGTCCACAATTTAATTACCAATATGATAATAGACTTCAATATTGTGTAGGATTTTATTATAACTACAATATTATCCATATAGCTTTTGAATCCAAGTTATTAGCTAATTAATATCTTATATGTTCAATTAATAAATAATGTCAAAACTAATTACTTAGATATATAACATAAATCCTAACATATGAGAACTCAGCTGATCTGGAAAAAGCTAACAACATCATGAATAGTAGGAAAGCTAGCACTCCATTTGATTATAGTTTGTGTTGGTTTATGTTCTCCAACCAATATTTAACAAAATGAAGTGCTTTCCTACTATTCATGTTACTGCTGGCCTTTTCATATCAGGTAAGTTCTATCATAAATGTTCGAAAACCTTTTACAACACAAAGTTTAAGCTAAGATGTGACAATAAACAAAGAAGATTAGGTGATAATTTTAGTTCATCCAAATCATTAAATTTTTTGGCATTCTCAAATCCCTTGGTGCTCACCCTATTTGAGTATAAAGTTGAATCACAAAGGGATGGTATTAACTATTTAATATGGGAAAGAGTATGTGTAGACTTGAAAAGTCCTTATAGGCTATGTTTGGTGGGAAGTTTATTAATGAAATGAAATGAAATATAATATTATTTTATTGTTTAGAAGGAGGGTTTATAATGAAATGGAATAAAATGAGATCATATTACATCTTATTTCATCCTAAACAGTAATATATGAAAAACCTTCGATTTAGAGGCTTACGATGGAATGTAAAATGATAAGCAACTTTATACTATATTATATTATAAACCTTTCAATCCAAACAACATTTTACTATATTGCATTATGATCCCTTCCATCCTTCCCAAACAACAATTTTCTAATATTACATCTATTTACATTTCATTCCAATATAAATCATTCAATTCCATTCTTTTCTATTAAAAATCTTACGTCCAACCAAACTTAAGTAAGTAAAAATATGATACTGATGTAAGTAAAGCTAAAGTAACAGTAATATTTATATCATTCGTACGTGCGGCTAACTCCCCCTAAAGTAACTGTATGATTTTTCAAGGTAAAAGCGCCCAGACTAATTAGAAACAAAAATAAATAGAAACATAAGTCTTTGGTAGATAAAGTCACCTAAAGCAAGGTAAGACATAATATACTAAATAGTCTTTTAATATAGTTGAAACTCACAACCATTAATTATTGTTTGCATGTAATAATTTATAAATTATATGTTTTAAATAAATTATTTATTAAATTAACAATTTAGAGTTAAATAACGATTTTAATTTAAATGATGTTTATAGATTTTATTAAACTAAAATACTAGCTTCGTTACATTAATAACTTCTTGAAAGTTCTATACTATATAACAATCGCGTCTTTGTGGGTTTTTATAGTTATATCCTTTACATTAATAGTATATAAAAATAATTTAATCAATATTTATAAACTTCCTTATAAAGATCATTATTTTAATGGCTCTTTAGCTAATCATTATTCTAAACCAAAATAAAGTCTGAAATCAAGTCTACAATTGCCCCACCTTTATTGTTGCAATCGATAAATTAATAAGAATAATAATAAATTTCAATACGAATTTCATTGAATGCACAACGAATGCAAGGTGCAGAGAGGTCTAAAGGTGCACACCTTTGTCTTAATTAGTAGAAAAGTTGTTTGTCGATAAATTTTAAAATAATAATTAAATGTATAAATAAATAAAATATATAAAAATAAATAAAAATATAGAAGTAAGTAAAGAAATAAAATAAAATAATCTTATTAAAAGAACTGGGTTATTGCCAATTAAAGTTATTGTCACCATAATCAATTAAGAGGTTACATATCACTAACCATAAATTTGCCATCAGCTTGTTTTGACAAGTTTGAAAAACAAGTCTTTGAAACGGACCAAATTTAAAACTATATGAAACAAGTCTTTTTTGTTTAGTCTCACATGTGAGCTTAAATTCAGTGTTGTGAAAGGTTCAAACCTTTAAATCAGAACTCAACTGATATGAAAAAAGCCAGCAGCATCATAAATAGTAGGAAAGCACTCTATTTGATTACTCTGTATAACCAATTTTAACCAAATGGAGACATTGACACCCTGTTTGGAACATAAGGAATTGAATTCAAACTTGTAATTGAATTTAATTCACTTGTTTGGAACAATCTTTTTGGCATGAATTCAATTCATGTGTGGGTTTAAACCCACCTCTCTTTGTAAATTGAATTCACGCGATAAACCACGTGAATTGAAAATTAAAGGCTGTTGGTTTCGTTTTTAACATTAGAAACCCAAGAATACCCACAACTTCTCAACCCTATCACAGCAGCCGACCCTCTTCTCCTCTTCTCCCACGCACCAACAGACCAGACCGCCTTCTCCGACGCACCAGTAGACGATCGCCTTCTCCCACGCACCAGCAGAGAAGACCAGACGACGAACCAGCAGACCAGACGACACACCAGCAGACCTCCGTTGTTAGGGCTTACTCAATTTAGGGACTGATCGCAGAGAGCATTAGTTTGTATGGTGACATAAGAAGGAGAGGGATTAGACCTGTGTCATTTATATTTTCGGCGATTTTTAAGGCATGTGGAACAGAGTTTGATGTGCGCCTGGGAAGGTAGATGCATGCCCAGACGATTGTGATTGGTGGGTTTGAGTCTGATTTGCATGTTGGGAATTCGATGATTAATATGTATGTGAACTTGTGAAGTGTGGATTAGTGGAATGTGGGTGAAAAGTGTTCGACGAAATGTCGGCCAGGGACTTGATTTCTTGGATGGAGTTGATTGTTGCGTGTGCCAAGTACGGGGATATGGAATCTGCGAGTGAATTGTTTGAGAAGTTGCCTGTTAAGGATATTGTGATTTGGACTGCAATGATTACGGGCTTTGCACAAAATGCTTGCCCTCGAGAGGCAATTAACCACCAGGAATGGGGGTTTAGGTCGCTTGCTCATCCTTGTGATGACCAGGCATCTTCTTTATTTTCTCCTTCAAACCGTTTTTTCTTCTCCCACCTTGTCCATCATCTTCAGACTGTAGAATGTCTTAGTTTAGGTGTAAATGTGTTATATGAAATAATTGAATTTATTTTGATTGTTTTTCAAACAGTGTAATTGAATTCAATTTTAATATTATTGAATTTGTTCCAAATACTATAAATTGAATTCAGTTCAATGTCATTAATGTAATTGAATTCAATTAGTTAATGAATTCAATTTGAAGGTTTCCAAACAGGCTGTGAGTGCTTTCCTATTATTCTTGATGCTGCTAGCAATATCTTTTAATTTTTAATTTTTCCTTTTTTTATTTTTATCTCTTTTTATTATCAATAACTTTCTTTTACATTTTTTCTCTTTTTCTTTATTTTTTCTTTGTTACGTAATTTTTTAAAACTATCTCTTACTTTCTTTCTTTCTCTTTCTTCCACTGTTTTTTTTTTT
>JAOSBN010000005.1:3347764-3362687 GCA_027563595.1 Erythroxylum suave | reverse complement strand
GGAGTGATGTCCTTGGGACTAACACTGGCAATCGCACTTTCAAGCTGCCTGATCCAATGTACTACATCAGTTGATTGATTTACTTGTGTTTAACTGATTATTAAGTGTAATCCGTTCATAATTTCAGAGTTATTAACAATGAAAATTATTAACAATGCAATTTAAAGTTTTTATAATTAAATTAATCGAATCAATTGAATTTTTTAATCATTAACTTTTATCAAATTTGGATTAAAAATTTTTGCAATTATTTAGTAAGGTCAAAATGAGTTGGAATTAAATTTAATCATGCCTTTTTTGTTTTAACAATTGAGCTTAAACATATTAAAATTAGGTTAAGAGAACACTCATACACTGAAATAAGACACAATAAAATAGAAGTGAATAATAAGTAAGAGTGACTTAATTGGTTTCAACTCCTTACTTAAGTCTTTTTTTTTATGGGAGGTCTTGAATTTGAGTCATCAAAAAAAAAAGAGGGAGAATTATTCTTTAATAATGATCCTCTAACCTTCTAAAAATGTTTCTTAATTAGATCAATTGCGGATGTCTCGTTTCCAGGTAATACGAAAGCTTGGAATAACTAGGAATACTCAATGTACATCCAAAAAAAAAAAAAGTGAAGGCGAAGGACACATTCGATCACGCTGTAGCAAACAACCGAAATGAAGGGTCCAGATTCGATCAGATCAAATCTCAGAGACCATCATCATCATCGACATCGCCTTCCAATGGGCCCAGCTGACACTGCACACACATTATAAATGAAGCTCTTCTTTGAACCAGAAGATCTCAAAGCATGGTAACAACTAACAAAGATCAAAAGTTTACACTGACATTTGATCTCCCTTACGACAATGTCGTCGCAAACATATGTCGATGACCACCTCATGTGTGACATCGATGGCCACCGTCTCAGGGCAGCCGCCATTCTCGGCCACGATGGCACCGTCTGGGCCCAAAGCTCTAATTTCCCTCCGGTCTGCCCCATTCTATTCTCTCTGGATCTATTTGTTTTAATAACATTTTTGGAATTGTTGATAAAGATTCAAACTGTTTTTGGATCCCATTATTGGGTATTTTTCTCTCTTCTTTTTGTCCCCTTAAGTACCGGAAAATCAACCATTCCCATTTTGCTTACTTTAGATGGACTAGTTTGGTTGATTCCTTGTAGATTGTTTCCCGTTTTACAAATTCATTTTCGTGGCATAATGTTGAGCTGGATTCAAATTGAAAACTTATAGTTTTGAGTACAAAGAACACAGTAGCTACTTGTTTCTGGGAAAGCTCCAATTTTAGCTATAAAATCCTGATCAAATTCCCAAATTTGGAAGCTCTCTAGCTGCAATTTCATGTTTACATTATGTTCAAATTATAGTTCTTGTTGAATGTTGGAACTATTGCTTAGGCTTGTACACCATGCCTGTTGTCGTATTCTTTTGCTTCTTTGAAACTTACATGCAAATATCATATATCAGAGTACAATATGGAGTCTTACGTTGATTCATAAATTATGGTCATAAGCCTACATTATGGGGTTGGAGAGTGGAAGCTAACAAGGAATGAAGAGCATTACGTGATTTTGGCTTCGGTTTGCTTGTTACTGACTATAAGATTCCTGTGTGGTTCATTTACAGTTTAAGCCTGAGGAGATTTCTGCCATCATGAAAGAATTTGAAGAACCTGGATCCCTTGCCCCAACTGGGTTGCACTTTGGTGGCTCTAAGTATATGGTGATCCAGGGAGAGCCTGGAGCTGTAATCCGTGGAAAGAAGGTAACTAGTTGTCAGATTATTCCTACAAGCTACGTGTCCATGTCGAAATTTCAGAACTAAGTTTGTGATACATATTCCTACCGTGCGGATCATCTAAGATCGGTTTATATGAAATCATTACTATATGCCGGATTCAGCATTAAAGGGAAACGCAATCTAAGATCCTTGCTTGTCCATTTTTGGGCTTGATGTCATTAAGTTGGCAACCTAAAATCCCCCTTTACCATTCAAACAACAGGAAAGCATTGCAAATCACTTTTTTTTTTTTTATCAACTAAAAGTTATTTATCACTTTTAGCCATGATTTTCTATTCCATTGATTCCTTGACGACAGAAAAGCAGAACACTTGGATGACAGGCTGCCTGTCTTGATGAAGTCTTACAGAGATGTGTCCCCTGTAGTTGGGTGTTTCAATACTATATATTGTGAGCTCCACTCCCTCTGTTGGACCCCCTTAGGACCTAATAATATAATCTTCAGCTTTGCTTTATGATAATCATCCTTCACCTTAGGCCCATATGATGTACCAAGGAGAACTATTTTCGTTTGATTGCGATACTGAACTTCTTTACCTTGATTGCTAGGAGACTGAAACTTAACTTAGAATTGACAGATACCATGAATTGACAGAAGTTCATATGTTATGCATAATTTAAGCTACTCCTTTGATTTGTTCATCAGGGTGCCGGCGGCGTCACCGTAAAGAAAACCGGTCAAGCTCTTGTTTTGGTATATATGACGAACCGTTGACTCCGGGACCGTGCAATATGATTGTCGAGAGGCTGGGCAATTACCTGACTGATCAGGGTCTGTAGGGTTGCTGCAACATTGGAGTTGCTATATACTTATTATTGGTTTCGGCTTGCATTTGGCAGGGAACGGGCAGTAGCTGTTTTGCTGGAAAATAACAGCATCAAGATAAGAGAGTGGTTTTGCTTTGCTTCTTTTTCTCTTCAGTCACAGGGTCAGCATTTTTATTTGATTCCCTCCATTTCATGATTTTTCTGTATTAAGATTTCCCTTAACACGCTTTGCTGCGAATTCCATGTCAAAAGTACAAACATATTGGATTTTATAAATACAAGAATGATAATTTTTTGCTTTGAAATTCTTGTATACCAAATAGAAGGGTTGCACATAACTGTTAGTCGATAGGCTTCTGAAAGAGTCTCTCTCTATTTGGTTGGGATAGAGGAACATATTGTTGAACTTCTTCAAACTAAGTATTTTTTGCCGAACTCTTATTGAATATTGTTGTTGTTGTTGTTGTTATTGTTGTTGTTGTTGCTATATATGCTTTTGAAACACTTGAGTGTTTGTTCTCAACAATTGGACTTGGTGATGTGAAAATGTTTATTTCATTCCATTCCAAGGGGTCCCTAATTTTACAATACTAATTATAAATGTAAATATCAATTAAATATTAGTTTATTAACCTAAAATTTAAAATAACTAAATGTTTATACTTGTAATTAAAAATAAATACAAAGAAAATAATCAATCATCCATTTGTTATTGTCGAGGATAATTATGAAATTCTAAAATTCTAAAATTGTAGTTTATTGAAATTCTATATATTATTTAACCTAGAAATGTCAATTTATGTAAAAATTGACTATTGATTATATGTGTAATAAATTAAAATTTTAATATTAAATTATAGAATTAAGTAAATTTTGAATTTAAAATAGAATATATCTTTAATCTTCAAATATTTCAAATATCAACACATCCGATATATGCTGGTATTATTTATTAATGAAATAAATAATCACTTTTTAAATATAATATAATTGCTCCCGAATTCCATAAAGCATAGGCCCAAACCCAACATTCAAATTAGGGCTTAGCCCATCTCAAGTAAGTCTAAATTGTGTCGATTGGCGTCTGTCTCTATTTAAAATCCTAACCCTAACCCTAACAACACTAGCACAGTCTCTACATTATATAAGAGCGGCTGCCAACAACAAACTCTTCTATACATAAACGATAGTACCAGTTCCAGTTTCGTCCTCCGTTCTCTTTAATCAGCTTTGTAAAGATCTGGGTGTTTTTTCTTTTACTGAATTGTATGTTTGCTTCAAAGATTAAATAGAAGATAACGCAGGGATGGTGTGTATCGGCGATGTGCTATGAACAGTGCACTTAAATCCGAAAGAGTTCCCTGCTATATTAAATATCTGGGAAGATGGGCAGTTGTGATTCATTTTCAGCCGTTGAATTCTTTCAACAATCATCTTCCCAACACTCCAAAAATAAGAACTTTTCTTGATCTCAGTTTGCATAAAGATTCTGTCTTTTCTTTCTTTTTTTCTTGTGTTCTTCCCCAAGAAAAAAAGTTAATCATAGGTTGATGTTTGAAATTATTAGCATTTTAACGCACAAAGCTTGTATCAGAGCTTCAACTTTTGTTCTGCAGAGGTTTTGAGTGCACAAATGCTCCAAAGATTGATTCTTTGTTGTTGATAATGGATCTGTAGTATTTAGATGAAACTTAAAATTTGAAAAATTTAGGGTTAACCATTGCCTTAAAAGTACAAATATAATGCTACATTTGATAAACAACAAATCCGAGTCAATATGATCCGGTGTCAGTCAGCATATGAGAAAAAATGAACCATATGATCGACAAAGTTGAAAGTTCATAGTAGGTATGTGTACTCCTTTTCAAAATAATGCATGGAGGCCCAACTTAGAACAGTGCCTAAACAAATGGCACCACACAACATTGGTCCAGAAATTGGACCTAACACCAACCCACACCAGAACCAATTTCATAATAGTGCAATTTGACTTTTTGAGGAATACTACTACCTTGTCCCATTAAATACACTAATAATAAAGAGGTAGAAGTATTAAATCTTATTAAATATTAGGGTTGGAGGGTTTTTTTTTTTTCAAATATTATTTCATCCAATGTTATTAATGATAAGACATTCTCTCCAAAATAGATCTTTTATCCCATTTGCCTAATGAACAAACATTACTAAATGCTAAGTTCATTGGTTTCAAATTTTCCAAACATGCTTAGATTCATGGGTGTGTCTACATAGGATGCATATAATGACATATGTGTGCTAAGCAGGAAGCAAAGTAGTAGTTAGATGTTAAGACACCACAGAAAATATCGTCACACTTGTAGCCTAAAGATTGGTTTTGACCTAATCAAACATTGGACCATCCGCTTTTTTATCCAATTTACTAAACTTTATGAGACTTGATGGGGTCCATTTGAAAGAAAATTGAAGAGTCTAAGTACATTGGTATAGGATAAGATTGGGAGGCTAAGGTCTACCCTAAATTGACGTGGTGGAGACTAACTTGCCCGTCAAATTCCATTAATTTGATCATCTTATCACTTCTTTTTTTTAGGTGACCTATATTCGAAAAGTCAATTTCCTTAGCAGGCATTTCACATCACCATCTTCTTTTTTTTCTCTTGATGCTCTTATGAAAATTTGAAAACATTATTAGTTCAAAAGTCTATTCTAATTGTGATCCAAATTTGGGATGTACCAAAAGAAAAGTAGTAAAGATTATCTTTCACTTGTTGAAGATTAAGTGCATAACAACTCCTCCTCTTGGAGGATGAGTTCATTTTTTTATCATCCCTTAGAAGTTAAGAGAGCAACAAGTCATGTTTTTCCTTCTCATTAAGACTATATCCTCTTAGATACCAAAACAAATGTGTAGAATATCCAATATAAATAAAAGCATTATCTATGAAACTAATAATTAATTCCTCCTTCTAGTTAAAATTTGTTATTAAATAAAATAAACAATAATTTAATATTAATGAATAAAATAATAACTAAAGGAATTCATTTAATATTTAAATAGAATATATGCATACATATCTTATATGGTTACAAATTATATAAGACTAATTTTTATTTTTATTTTTTCCGAGTGAGGAGACAATCACGTTTCTTGTTGTTGCATTATTGAGGGACATGTAATGTTGCGTGTGAGAGTAGCTCAGCTCTTGAGGTCTAAAAGCTATGAAGATTGCTTGACCTAAACATACAAATCTTACGGTGATAAGGTTAACAACAAGAGAGTTTGTCCCATTTAAATAGTTTTTTTGTAGTATGTAGTGGAGCCCCTGGTTTTGCTTTTACCTAACTAATAAGGCAGACACCACCCAATTGGTCGTAATTAACATATCTAAATTAATATTTTGTCTTGTTATTGTCTTTTACTTGTAAGGATATGCATCCAATTGTGTAACCAACTTGAATATTTTATCATTTGTAGGACCAAAAAAAAAGGTCTTCTTTGTGACTAATTTTAGTAAATAATTGTGGGAAATTAATTGATTGATATTATTAATATTTTAAAAATCGGACTAGAAGTTGAACTAATAAGACAAGAAGTTTAAAGTTTAAAAGGTTCAAATATGATTAAAAGAAAGTGTTCTTATTTAAGAATTTGAAGGTTGATTGAAAGAAAAGATTGTTAAATGAAAATTAATTGATTTATTTTAGTTTATAAGAACTTATTAATTTATGAAAATTGACTGATTATATTAATAAATTGATCATTTTTAAGAAAAAAGAATTACTAAAGTAAATTGAATTGGAAAGTTAAAAACTAGACTGAAAAATTAAACTGTTCAAAGTTTTTATGATTGAACCAATCATATCGGTTGAAATTTTTAATCATTGAATATTATAGTCAATGCAATACAACTTAAATAAAAAAAATTATTCGTTTGAAATTTTTAATCATTGAATATTATAGTCAATGCAATACAAATTAAATAAAGAAATTTTATTTGGTCTTACTAGAAAGAAAAATCATTTGGTCTTATTGCTTGTAAAACCAAATAACAGGATAAATTTTAGTAAATAATTGTAGGGAATTAATCCGATGATATACATAAAGAGGATTATCTTATATTTTTCGTGATTATTATAGTAATATCACTATCTAATTCAAGATATAGTCAATTCAATACAAATTAAAGAGAAGAAAAAAGTTGAGTATGACTAGTCTGAAGACAAATGAACCCATTTAATTTTTTATTTTTTGTCAATTTTCTATATACAGAAGAACATTTTTGCCCAAAATTGGTCAAATAAAAAAACCAAGAATTTGTGCTCCTATCTCTTCATTTTGATAGGACTCAACAAGGATAGGTTCAAAAATTAGAAAAGCTTATCCTTTCCTTGGACAGCAGAGAGTTTTAAAGCAATTCAAAACCATAAGAGGAGATAATATCGAATCTGAGGATAAGGCAAATGAGAAAAATATGTCAAAGCTGAGTTATGAAAACGACCTCAACCCAGTACAGCATCCCAAGCTAGAATGCATGGATTCTCCATGCAAATTAAGCCAAGTGTCTCCATGTTATCATTCAATACTTGAAACAGGAATCATGTCAAAATTATCAACTTTATCTTTGCTATTTAATCAATTTTCTTCATGTTGGTTTCTCGAGTCAAAAATGTGGGCAAGTTATAAATAAATAAGTGAATATTCCTTTATTTGGAGAAAAAAAATGTATCACTACCTGTTATGGATATAATTTCCTTAATGAGCTATCAACCTAATCCATGTAGGCTTTACAGGTGCGTGTTCATTATTGCATATATATAAAGAGATCTTTGAAGGAGACCTCCAGTTCATAAGTTTATGCAGTTCCATTTTGTGGGTCAGAGAAGATGCTTTTCAGGATAGGAGAAGGTGAAGGAGAAATGGTTGAAGCTCCAGAACACAAAGGGCATGCAAACCATGAGCAATGGATGATCATGCACGATAATGATGAAGAAACCTATAACGGACCATCTCCTGACAGTTCAACTACTAGCTTAGGTTCAACCTCTTCTTCAGACACGATAGATGATGCATCATCATCGTCATCATCAAGTTTATGTTCTTCATCAAATTCTAATGGTCCCTTGTATGAATTGTCTGAGCTCATGTCCAATCTACCCATCAAGTAAGTTACTGCTATAGATAACATACTTTGTAAGAGAGTTAATCTTCTTCTGAGTTTTGAAGCCTGATTTCATCATATCTTAAACATTTTTGTATGATGCTTCTAAGTGCTTTTGGGATTATCATCTATAAGAGTTGAGAACCAAAAAAAGAAGAAAAAAGAAAAAGAAAAGGACAGAATCTATACTAGACTTCGTTTTGGGGAACAAAGTAATTTCATGATCCTTCCTGTCTCTTGCTGTTTCTGCAGACTGAAAAAGAGTTTCTGATGTTATTTGCAGAAGAGGACTTTCCAAGTACTATGAAGGCAAGTCTCAATCTTTTACATCTCTATCAAGAGTCACGAGTATTGAAGACCTTAGCAAGAAGGAAACTCCCTACAGAAGGAAAATGAAGGGGTCCAAGAGCTGTGCAAAAGGCTTAGAAGCATACAAACCCTACACTCTTCCTACGCATATCATATCAAAGGTCTCAAAAGGCTCTCTTCCATCTATGTCATTTCCTGCTAGAAGAGGCAGCTTCTTAAACGATAATAGACCTCCTCCAATTCCTGTGCAAAAGAAGTTCTGATCACAAAGTTTTGTTGGAAGGAATGATGTAAATCCAAATTCTTTTTTTCGAGTGTGTAGATGATAGTAATATATAAGAGAGTATTTCTTTAGTGCAGATAATGGTAATAAGAAGCTTCATTTGATGCAGATCATACTTCAAATTTTGCTTATTCAACAACTTGGAAATAACGTTGGATCTTTTTCTTTTCTGAAACATTCACCTTCTTTACACTAGAATTCAAGAATTATAGCCCTAGGATCAATCATATGAATATGAAAGAAAAGGGGACAAGGATCATATGCAAATCTTAAATCTTTTTAGATTTCTTAACATTATCTTGGAAGTTTTTTTATATGGATCATATGCAAATCTTAAATCATTTTAGATTTCTTAACATTATCTTAGAAGTTTTTTTATATCATTCAAGTGGTAAGTTTTTCATATTCATTTTAAATCAATTCTATATAAAATTTGTACATATTAAAGTAACTTTAAAAAGTTTTAGAATTTATTAAAAATTTTATTATTTTTCAATTGACTTCCTAGGTTTTATCTAAAAATATGTATAAATTTAGATATTTAAAATTTATTACAAACTATCAAATTAAATATTCACGTAAAATGATTGTATAATTATCCTTAAGTAATTAACTGTAACTTTTTAAAAAGTTTTATAAAAATAGAAATTGTAGTATAATTATCGTAAAAGAGGAAGAAAAATTGATCTCATCAAATTATATTACATATATCAGTCTAATTACTAAAATAAAAATAGATAATAGGACCAACTATATAGTTAACAGTTAGTAGAAATTTTTATTTGAAAAATATATTTTGAAATTACCATTCTTTAACACCCACTATTAGTAATACATTAAAAGAATACTTTTGTTGATGAAAATAACAAGCAACCACACAAACAATGGTTGCATTCCTTGATGCATGAATAATTTTATCAACTAGGCATCTAGGGTTTGACTACCAAATTAGGAATTATGCTTCTTCAAGGACATAGACCCCCCTTGAATGCTTTATCTCCATTTTCCAATCACTATACTAGAGAGCAAGTGGAATCCACTCCATGTCCATTACATTCATGTATTATAGTGTTTGAAGTACATATGTTGGGAATGAAAAATATTTAAATGAGTTGTATACCACTCCATTCAACAAGAATGATCTTCATGTAAGATTATGTTCGAAAGCCTAATGTCAGATTAAGTAATGTGGGACACAGATTCAAGAGCACAGGCAAAACAAAAGGAACAAACAAAAGTTCAGTCAGAAAGATATGGACATGATGTTGTTGATCAATAATTCAATTCTTATAAGAATCAATTCCTACAGTGGTAAATAATTCCTGGAAATAAAGATATTATGTTCTTGATGATAAAGAGTAGAGAGATTCAGATTTCTAATCTTACAAGAGTCAGTTCCTACGTCATAAATACAGATTAATTTAGCCTAGACTACTTTTCAGTTGAATGAGCTGGTTCAATCAAATGAAACACCAGAGAGCTGTTTCATATGCAACAGAAGATCAAGTAGAAAATCGTAGACATGATGATGCTTCATGGAGAAAGAACTGATCGGTTGCGGATTCGGGTCGATCGTCTAACCGGAGTTGTTGTTGCATTCTTTATAGCTTCTCCATCTTCTCCCTCCTAGAAAACAAAAGACACCAGGAAACAAACATGTGTTAGCCTTTGATGGTAGCAAACTTAAACCTCAATCAACAGTCTTAAACCCTGATCTACACAATGAAGAGTATGAAACTTGTATAGAACTAATTCCTATTCCTACTAATTCATGATGTTATCTGATCCAATTAACCTACCAATGTTCATATTCAAAGACAATTGCATTGAAGACAAAGGAACCGTACAGCTCATCACAGTTTTACCAAATAAGAAAAAGACCACATGATTCCAACCTGTTTCTTCACTATTTTATTCTTGTTAGTGATTCTTCCGTGTGAAGGAGAGTGTGTGGTTGAGATCTCTGAGAAATCTTTCAGGTCATGAACTGGAACCAACTGTTGAGCCTTACTACCCACTTTCTTCTCCAGAGAGACAGAATAGCTGCTCACTTCACTTTCAATCATTCTGCTTTTCGTTGGCTGGCTCCATAGGGTGCTGCTCATTTCTTCCACCTCAAATTCACCTAGCAACTTAACTGATGGTGCTCGGGCTTGGGATATCTCTTGAGAATCTTCTTCCATTGAATTGATCGAAGACCTTGAAATTGGGATTGATAAAGGATGCTCGTTCTGTCTATGTTCTTCTTTAACATGCTCTGAAAGTGATATGCCTTTCTTCGCCATCACTGGCTCAAGAACTGGAGTAGCTTCATCATCCACAGCATATCTCTTCCTCTTGAAATGGAAAACCAACAAAGTCAACGATGGAATTATTAAACACAATATCGAAAACCCAATAACAGATTTTGTAAGCCGTTTCTCTTGACTCCCTTCAGCTTCATCAATTTGAAACTCGTAGTCTTTATATT
The DNA here is from genome assembly GCA_027563595.1 of Erythroxylum suave. NCBI lineage: Eukaryota > Viridiplantae > Streptophyta > Magnoliopsida > Malpighiales > Erythroxylaceae > Erythroxylum > Erythroxylum suave. The sequence goes on along the minus strand of JAOSBN010000005.1, from coordinate 3,351,908 downwards.
CATTGGTGATATTGCCTGATGCCCCCAACTCATCATCAATCATTTCTTTCTGCAATGGCTCACTTGCAGCCTTATCAACCATGAAAGGTGTGTCAAAGGCTTGAACAGCTTGTGTCACTGGAAATTCAGATTCCAGTTCACACTTATCAGCAAGTTTTTCTGTTTTCGCCATTCCAAGAATGGTGGCTCCACTTTCTTCAAATTGCTCTGTGATATCACCTAGATTATCAACTACTTCCCCATCTTCATGTTCTATAATCTCCTGAGAAACAATTCCTCTACATTCAACACCTCCTTCAAATTCAGCTATTCCTGTCATTTCATGCAACTTGCCACTATTATCTACTCCTCCCACCATAACATTTTCCATCGCATCTTCTTCCCTATTTCCTTCATGATCTGCATAAACCAGAAATTTTCCTTCTCTTCCATTGAAGAAGTAGTCTGAAATCTCAAGGTCCTTCACAAATCCATGTACATGATCATGAACCATGTGGTAACCATCCTTGAAACCAGAAACTACTCTTACAACTCGTGAAGGTGTAGGAGAATTCATTGAAGAAATGTATGAAGTGGACATCACAAAAACAGCCACCAGAAGCAAAAATTTTAGTACCCCTTTGAAATTCCAACCTTTCTCAATCTCAACATCTTCAAACTCGCCGTCGCTACCATCACTTTCTCCACTTTCTTCGCTCACTTCTTCTTCTGGATAACTATTATCCAAAGAACCACGATAACTGCTAACGTCTCCATAAACATTGATGCCTTCTTTGGACTCAAATGAACCGATTTCACCATTACTTACACGTTCATTAGCTTCTTCCAATTCATCTTCCTTTTGAACGAAAATCTCCCGTCGCCTGTTAGGCTTATAGCGGAGGAATGTAGGTCTTGGACAAAGATACTTATTTGTCAATGGGTCATAAGGCCCCGATGACATGTCATCAACTGGAGCATTTTCATCATCTTCACCAAATTCAGCACTCAAACTGGTCCTTGAGTCCACGTCTGGGCTCTCTTGACGATGCGTTTCGTGGGACTCGTTCCTTTCAGCCAAAATCTTCTTCCTTGGAGGATTGGCTTTTGAAGCTGCAGATATGGCTATCGTCAACTATCAATATACACTAAAACAAAAAAGCAACCTTCTCTGTAAATTATGAGAATTCAATCGTTGTTTATTTGAACAAATAAAACTTGAAGAACCTTATTACTAGATTCTGATCTTAAGCTCTAATCATTGTTTGCTCGAACAACTAAATAAAACCTAAGGAACCCTTTCAATAGATTGTGATCTTACTCTTCTTTGCCGAAAAAGTTCTCGTCTTTATTGAAGATCAAGCAAGAAAATCTAAGAATCAAACCAAAGAATTACCTTTTGGTACTGAAAGCGAAGGAGATTTGACCAGTGGCGGCGATGATGAACCCAATTTATTAGACCACTCCATTTCGTCACTTCAAGTGGACAAGCTCTACACGGGCAAAATTTCCCTGATAATCGCTTTCTTTTTCCGCTTCTTGTGAGTGTTTTGGAGGCTAAAATGAGTAAAAGAACGAAGTGACCGTTGGGATACTCATTTCTCAAATTTGAATTACAGGCGGCCCTTTTCGACCGTTGGAGTACCAAACATGTAACGGTCATATTTAGAAACCGGTCCTTTTTTCAACTGTTGAGAACATGCCGTCATTGTCTTCATCTCCCGTCTGGTGTTTTAGTTTAGTCACCTTGTACTCAAATCTTAGGTGTCCTTCATAACCTTTTGAAAGAACACGATAACATATTAATAGATTACATTTACACTATTAATGATTTAAGTTATAATCCATGTTATTACACTATCAAAAGTACTTATTTGGTCTTGATTAAGGTCCGTTTGGATCTGCGATATGGTGGGGATAAGTATTTATCCACCGCAGTTTTCAAGCGTAGTCACATGTTTAGATCTGCGGTTAATAATCGAATATTGCAGAAAAGTATGGTGCTACCGCATAAATCAATAAGTAGAAAGAAAGTTGCGGTAGGAAACTACTTATGTAGTAGAAATTTTACTTCCCATTAATAACCTTCACTACAAGTATTATTTTCTATTATACCCTTAATTAATATGAGTAATAATATATTTTTATGAAATATTTTATTCACTAAATTTATTTTATTTTTATTTTCTTATTTTAATTTAATATTTTCTTATTTATAATTTTAAATTTATATGACTAATAATATTTTTTAACTATTTATACCATAATTAATAGTTTAATAAATCAATGGCTTTTTAGTCATTTTATCTTTTTTTAGCAACTACAACCGCACTTGCCAAACACCTATTTTCACGTTTCAGCAATTACCAAAACAGCAATCCCAAACACATAAGTACTTATTGAAAATAAATACTTATCATTTCAGCAGATTGATTTCAGCAGGTTGTCAACCGCCACCGCTCCCCCAAACCAAGCCTAAGGCTGCATTTGGATCTTGCGGTGTGGGGGATAAGTACTTATCCACTGCAGTTTTCAAGCGTAGTCACTTGTTTAGATCTGCAGTAAGCAATCAGAGGTTTGAGAAAAGTACGGTGTCACCGCAGAAATCAATAAGCAGAAAGAAGGTTGCGGTAGGAAACTGCTTTTGCGGTAGAAATTTTACTTTCCATTAATAACCTTCACTACAAGTATAATTTTCCATTATACCCTTAATTAATATGACTAATAATATATTTTTATGAAATATTTTATTTACTAAATTTATTTTATTTATATTTTCTTATTTTAATTTATATTTTTAAATTTATATGGCTAATAATATATTTTTTAATTATTTATACAATAATTAATAGTTTATTAAATTAATAGGTTTTTTAGTCATTTTATCTCTTTTCAGCAATCGCAACCGCACTTTCCAAACAACTATTTTCACGTTTTAGCAGTTATCAAAACAGCAATCCCAAGCACATAAGTACTTATTGAGAATAAATACTTATCATTTCAGCAGGTTGATTTCAGCAGGTTATCAACTGTCACCGTTCTCCCAAACCAAACCTAAGTTTGGATTTGAATTTATCAAATCTTTTCCAAAATTACATTTAAAAATACTAAACTTTTTGTTACATTTCAATTTAAGCTCAATTTTGTAACAAAGTGATTTATGACATTTTAAAATGGAAGATCGAAACTAAGAAATTATAAATCTTAACTTTAAAAAGTGTTAAATTACATAAAGGTCTAACATATTTAACCACATTTCACAATCAAATTCTATTATTAGAACCAAAAAATAAATGAGTATTCAAATATACAAAATTAGAAAAAAAAACTTAATGTTAAACCAAATTGTTTTATGCATTTGTGTTAAATTTTGTAAGATTAAACCCAAATAAATTGAGTACATATAAACTTAAATGAGGTTTTATCCTAAAGTCAATTAGTGATAGGAGGAATAACTCACTAGGCTTACATGTTCAAAATCATATATTCTTTTAATGTGGGACAAACTCCCACTTATATTTCAATGCATCATCCTCACGTGTGGGCTAATTTAAGGCCCAGCACGTGATACAGTCTATCTTGTCGAGGTGGCAATCACTAACCCAAGAACAATTTTGCTCTGATTCCATGTTAAATTTTGTAAAATTAAGCTCAAATAAATTAAGTACATACGAGCTCAAATGAGATTTCATCATAAAGTTAATTGGTGATAGAAGGAGTAACCCATTAGACTTATATGATGATCAAGGTCATATATTCTTCACATGAGACCAACTCTCACTTATATTTCAACAATATATTTCTCGTGCTTTTCAAAAAGGGAATAATTAATCTACACTGCCCTCTTCACATTAGGTGGTCCAAAAATGCACTCTAAAAATTTAATACAATCCGTGACGTTTTGTGAATAAAATGTCGCGGATTGGTAATACTTTTCATGATGTTTATAAAAATGTCACGAAAGTTTACATATTCCGCGACGTTTGTACATTTTGCGGTGTTTTATCAATGAAACGTCACCAAATAGGATCCGCAACGTTTTGTTGAATAAAACGTCGTAGAAAGTGTTCTGAAAACGTTCTCCTCCCATGTTCAAAACAACATCGTTTTTTTAAAAATCAAATGACATCGTTTTGGCTTCGACTCACTTCCCCTCCCCGCCCGC
>JAOSBN010000005.1:3334016-3347664 GCA_027563595.1 Erythroxylum suave | reverse complement strand
TTATTGTGAAAATCAAGGACCTTCATAGTTTAAGTTATAATGGTTATAAAACTAAAGTTAAAAGGTTTATTAGTAGGATTTTTATTTGGCTTCCCTCTAGGTTTCTTTTTAGTGGGAGTAAAAAATCCTTCATCGAGAAGAGTTTCATATAATAAATTCTTATCTATGCTTACAGAAGCAAATTATAAGCTTCTAACTCATCATCAGTAGCTACTAATTCTTTTTTATCATCAACAAGTTGGTTATCCCAACAGATAATATTAGCTAAATCATTACATGTTTGTGGCTAGATTCCATCTACAATGGTGGTGTTAAGATAATCTCTATTAACTGAGTACTTTTCACTCTATAGCTTTAAGCAACTTCTACTGCTAGATTATTTTAAATAGGAATCATTAAGTGCTCTATATAATGGAACTCGTTAGTTCATTATAATCACCATTTACCAGTTAGCCTCCTAGTAGATCCAAAGATAACCTCTAATCCTAGATCTAAAACTAACTTATATCATAAATGATCAATATCTTGGTTGATCTGATTTAGGACATCCTTTACTATTTCTTATCACCCAAATTGAGTAGTTAGTTTCTTTGCATGTGAGATATGATGATTTAGAAGGATAAGGAATAGCCCTTGGATTTGGGGAAACAAAACTGCATAACATGTCAACTGCTATAACAGTAAGTTATGTACGTGGTGTACACTGATAAGCCTTTCTTTTGCCACCTTCTTTATCAAGCTTTAGTTAACATGCTGATGTGAGAGTGATTGGGAGGGGTAGGCCAAGTTATGGATAATAGTCTTCAAAACTGCTTTCAACTGCTCCGTTTATGTCATATGAAGAGAGCAGAACTCTAGACTTCACTTCAAAGAAAGCACATCTTACCCAAAAAGAAAATAGTTTTTTGAATTGGAGAAATAATCATAGCACATAGTGTACAAATGAAAGTAAGTCTTTAAGTAATATATGAATTCAAGTATTTTGTAACTCTTATTACCTTTTCTGCTTGTTCTTTCAATTGTAGCAAAAATGACTGAGCCTTTATAAGGATGTTCAAGCTCAACTTTTGTGAACAATTTTTTTATTTTCATATTAAAAAATATTAAAGTTATGTTCTAAAATGTTGAAATCAAATTTACTCTTATCATTTTGTTAGTTTTATTAGTAAAATGTAAAACATGTATGTTTATACAATTACAAATAAGCATCTTATGCACTAAAGTAAGAATTATGCTATAGTTATGAACAGTTTATAATACAAGTAGAAATAAGCATCTTATGGACTAAAATACGAATTATGCTGCTGTTATGAACTGTATATTATGTTATGAACTGAAGTATATATCATAAAGGAACTGCTCTTGTTAAGTGAGATGTTATCGTAAAGCAAATTTTGAAATCTAACGTCAAATTGAATGCAGGTGATTGACATAGGACTTGGTCTACCTAAGAAGAAGAATAAGTTTGCCTCAAGCAGCTTAGTACGACACAACTGCAGTAGCGGTAATGTCAGCTTCTTGGAAGTGTAGCTGATGAGCCATCTGCTCGTACACAGCCAGAAGATCACACACCAGCACTTTGTTAGCCTACTCTGACACTAAGAGATGTCACATCTGCGCCTATTACTCATCCTAGAGATAGGTATCTTCAAATTTTGAGAATGCGACGCAATAACTGTTCTCCATCAAGTTCTCAAGAGATGCCTCCAGCTTCTAATCAGCCACCAGTAAATGACACGATCCCCTTTCACAGTATTGTTGTTACCTCTGCAAGTACTGCAGGTATGATCTTTCACATCACATTGGTTAAACATACAAGTTTAATAATTTTTTTTAATTTAACCAATTAAGAGTGTGTTAAACAAGTATGTTATTTGTTCATCGTAAAATATTTCTTGCTATATTATAGGATCCACGACTGATCCCAAAAGACAAGGGATGTTACAAAAGGACATCGATTAGCAAAGATAAATAAGGCGATAGGTATGAGATTGGAGGTAGAGATCTCCCCAACTGAAGGACGACCAACCAATTCCGTACAATCTGCCAAATTATCGAGTGAGATTGATGTGGTATCCCAAACTTCCTTACCTATAAGAACAAAATGGAAAAAAAAATAACTAATAAAGAGTTGGACATTACATTTGATAAGTTAGACGTAAGTATTATAAAACTATCTAACATGTACGTGTTTTCCATATGCCTAAAGCTTTGACCAATAATTTATATTTTTTTGTAGCAAAAGTTGGAAGTCAAGGGAGTGAGGATAGACAACGAAGTACATGCTGTTGTGAAGAAGTTTCTTTCTTTAAGATCTAAAGATCAAAGATTTCATTTAAAAAAACATTTTACCAAATATGGAAAGGATGTTAAGTCGCAGAAGTCACAGTGGCAAAGTGGATGAATTTATGAGAATATTGAGAGCAATCAACTACAAATGTTAGTCAATCTGATTACAAAACTTAATTTCACAAATTTTTTTACAACTAATTATATTTTTGTATTTATGAATTGTGATTTATAGATGTTATAATAGATTTTGTTACGTTTATGGTTAAGAAAAAAGTCAAAAAGTCAAATTGGCTAGGAATCAAGTCAAATGTCGACCAAACTCAGGCTCCAAGGCCTTTGTAGCGATACGACATGAGATTGTAAGTTATGATCTTTTTGATAATGTTTTACTTTGATTGATATTTCAAATTTTATAATAAATATTACTAATAATATATTTCAATATAACATAGTGGCAAAGATGGAGAAGAGTGTAACCGGATGAAGCTATGGTATCACACTCATTATGAAGAAAGTAAAGGTCAATGGACAACTACAGAATGCAAAGAAAAATTGATGAGCACATAGTTCAAATACAAAAAAAATTTAGTATTTATGAATTTTAGTATCTAATTAATTCTTAATTTTTCAGGAATTAATATGTAAGAAATTGACAGATTCAATAGAGCAAGGTCATCTAATGACGGTGGATCAAGTGTGCGACAAAATCTTAGGCACTAGATCTGATTATGTTGTTGGCATCAGAGTTGGGCCTCGACAACAAGGGAAGACTTCGATCAGAAAGAGACTTCGAGACGACTAGAGGAGTCAAGAAGGTTAATAAAGAGTTACAGTATCGATTCACTAACGAAGTCGAGCAACAAAAAATTGAATTTTTTAAAAAAAATCTTTGAACTTTTATATTCTACAAATAATATTCGTTTAGATTAGATATATGTACTTATATTGATATGTTATTAAATTATGATATACTTTTTATATTGATTATTGTATTATGATATGTTTGAGAATTTCAATTAAATAATAAATTATCTACACTTACGAAATTTTTGTGATACACAAATAATTATTAAAATTAATGATATAAATAAATAAAATTCAATATTAAATAGTTAGTAAATAAATAAAATTTAGAAAATATTAAAATTGGACAATTATTAAATTAATTTATTTTTGAATAAAAATAAAAAAAAGTAAATGTGCAACGTTCTCTATTGCATTCGGCGACGTTTTAAAACATTGCGGATTCGTCAACAGATAAAACATCGCAGAAATTAACATTTCGGGACTTTTAAAAACGTTGCAGAATGCACATTCCGCGACATTTTCTTCAACGTCGCAGAATATTAAAGATTCAGCGACGTTTTATAAAACGTCACGCAAGCTTCCTTTCCGCGACATTTGGTGAAACGTCGCAGAATATTGATGACTAAACGTCACGAAATATTAATGATTCCGCGTTGTTTTATTTTAACGTAGCGGAAAGGCCAACGTTTTTGTGACATTTTCATAAACATCGCCAAATGTTGGCATATTCTGTGACGTTTTCCGTAAAACGTGGCAGAAACCTTTTACCTACACCACAATTCGTGACGTTTTTTAAACGTCACAAATGAGATTTTGCAACATTTTTTGAGATTCAAACATCACAGATTACATTGTGTTTTTATAGTGATGCCAATCAATAAACTTATCATATAATAATAACGAGGATACCAAATTTTAGATCGAAAACTAAGTTGGAACACTAAGGACAAGAAGTCTGTTAGGGTAGTGATTAAAGAATAGTTTAAAGCTCTAGTTTGTGCTTAGCACATGAGAAGCCAACCTTAGCTAAGCTAATAAACCATAATTCACCCCATCTTTGGTGTGTTGTTTCTCCGAGAATTCCAATAATGTCTCATCCTCTCCATGCTCAAAGGCCACCTTCCAAGATGGGTCAAATAGTTTCTTTTCGAAAATTTTCCTTCCAAACAAACATAGTAATTGCATTGGATTAGTGTTAATTACAAGAAATGGGAAATTGCAATAGTGATTAATGAGGATTTGACCAACAAATTACACCTTCAAACCATGTTCTTAAGCAAATCCACAAACACCCTTTTCTTAAAAAAACCAACGTTTCAAACTCCAACGCATAGCAACTATAGTGAGATTTCCACTAGGTAAGGGAACATAGATAAGGTTAAGTAACATGGAGGCCTTAATCTTACACTTAAAAATTAATTAAATAAGTGTATAGTTCATGTTTTATACTTTTAAGTACGATGAAGGTGACGAAAGCATTGCTACTTAATCAAATCAATTACGATTCCATCGTCTCGGAAGAATATATTTATAATAACAATTGATCGGGAAAATAAATTAGTTATGTTTGGATCTTAAGTGACATTAATCTTTTTAATCTTGTTTAGTGATTTGCAACGTCTCTTTTCATATGTTCACATTAGTGTCATTTGAAATTTTGAATCGTACGAGTATGGATTAAATTAATTTAATCGTTGAGTGCATAATTAATACAGGATTAAGAAAAGATTTAGCATAATACAACACAAACAACATTCCTTACATTGGCTGTATAGGGTCAGGACTCCATTGTGATTACAAGTACAGAAGAAGGGCAATGTTGGGATCGTAAAATTTTGTCGAGACATAACTCAGGACCTTATCCTCACGAACTACGAAGTGCCCATGCCGATGATGTATTGTGTACGCAACAGGAATTCGTTGTTACCTAAACCGCCCCTCAATCATTACACTTTTTACTACTCCAGAGTTCGATTTAGATAGTTATGGACGCCATGTGAGCATGTGACCATGCGAGGAACAGGCAGAGAAGCAAGAGGATGAGATGACGATGATGATGCTCCAAAAGGGTCGCAGCTTTTGAGGCAGAGATTCCCTAAAGCACCCCAAAGCCAAGTCTATCAAATCAAACTCCAATCATTGTTGATAAGAAACTTAAGATCCAAACTACCAGCTATGGTCTTCCCTCCATTGTTGTTTTAGTTCAAATTCACGTGTGGGACATACTTTTCTGCATGACATGATCATTTGATTGTCACCTTTGGAACTGTAGAAGAGATGATAAAGAAGTTAAGATAAGGCTCGCATTATTAGACCTTTCTAAATTTTACGTATTAACGAGATTTATAATAGTATTATTGTTGTTATTTTTGTTCTGTTGTTGTTGTCATCACCAACAAGACGGCAACTTCTGACTCCATGGCTCAAGAATTAGGAAATGGATCTTAGTTAACATTGATGTGCAAATGAAAAGGCTTTGATTTGGTTGGTAAAACATGATTAATCAGATGTGTAGGAAAAATAATTTACACCAACGAAAGTAAGAAAACCCTTTTGGAGAATCATCATAGAGGGGCAGTCTCACAATCATGCCATTCAAACCCCACTACTCCCATGGAAGATCTTAAAGCTTTTAGAAACACAATTCTTCATCAACTTGGGAACATGAGCGTTGCATTCTAATACTGCTGATGCTGTTCCTTGATGCCATAATTTCATTCAGTGAAAGCCTCTTCTTTGGCACTGCTTCTGGCCTCTGCTTTGGGGCACTGTGAGACCTCAATTTAGCGTTGAAGGATTGTGTGTTTGCCATGTAGTTAGGGAAGCCTGAGTAAGGCCTGCAATAGCTGTCCCCACAGACACTCTTTATCGGCGTAATGGGAGTGTAAGATCGGGTAGAATTCACAATTCTAGGGGTGCTTTGTGCGGTAGAGAACCTACATTCATCGCTAGCGAAATGCCAGTCGAAATCTTGGTGATTTTTGCAATCGGGTATGGAGATTCGAGCAGGAACTGGACATGGAAGAGGTGATGACATTCCATGGTAAGGAACATCTTCACCGCATTCTGATAATGCGGTTGTGAATCTACGAGATCTTGATCTTGGCTTGTATGTGTCAATTTCGACTATTTTTGGGCTGTCATCAAATGCAGACACTTCATAAGATGCAGATAGCCTCTTGCTGCTGTGTAGGTCGCTTCTTGCATCATCAAATCTTTCCTGAGAACCACAAGAACAGCATGGCTATTGTCTAAGAACCACATTACATACATGAAAAAACAAACCATTTACAAGAATCAATTTTGGTTTGTTACCACAGATCTTCGATGTCGGTTTTCGGATTGAAATCTACTTTCTCTGCAAACAGATCGACGAGCGAGTTGGGATCGAACTGCTTTTTGAGCCCTTATAAGAGCTTGCATACTATGAAGAGTTGCAGTAGCCCGTTTTCGAACTAAATAGCCTCTAACTAGTGCCTGTATTTTAACAAGCCCTTTCAATGCTCGAAGAGCCTTTCGAGCCTGAGATTGATAAACAAAATCAAACTAATTAGAACCACGAACACGAGGCCTAATAGCACATCAAAATACACATCACTGTTATATCTGCAGAACAAAAAGTTACAGGTAATGAAACCTTGTTGAGGATGTAACAGACAAGTAACAACTAAGCCTACTTCAAAAGGGCAGTTTCAAATTCAAATTTTCAGACAGGAGAAGGAACCAAATCATTGGATAAGTCAGAAGCAAAGTTGAAAAATATGTAAACCTAACATTGACCATCTAGAAATCATTCCAACTGTTGAAGATGTTCCTCTTTATCACATGGCAGCTGACATTTAAAAGTGAGATTTTTAAGAAAGGAGAAGCACTTCCAAATATCAAGTGCAAAACACCGTCAAAAGTAACCAAACCCAACACTGTTCCATTTTACTTTGTCTTTGTAGTAGCTTTTGATGACAGGCTGCAAAAGCAGGGACTAAGAGAAACATATGTTCACCACTGCAACTGTTGTCTCAAGAAACAGAGCAAAACTGGCAAATCTGGAAATAACTTTTATTTGCAACAAGAAAAGAGCACATGAATCTAAGAAACAAAAGCGAAGAATCTGTCGAATGTTGTTAATTAGCGTAAACAAAAGTATTTATAGATCAAAGCAAAATTTAAACTTTTAACGTACCAGATAACCTCTAAACACTGTTTGAATTTTGACAGCAGCCAACCTCTCCCGCCCTCCAACCAACAATGCCCCCCTGCCCTGAGTAGTTAACTTCACGACCGCCACTGCAGCCTGTGCAGCGGCCATCGCCGCATCGGCTGCCGCAGCAGTGGCGGCGGCAACCGCAATGGCATGCTTGCTCTGCTCCTTTTCTGACTCGGAAAGATAGGATCTGAGCCAGTCAGCATCTTTCTTGGCCGGAAGATTAAACGGAATCTTTTGAATTGGATTACTATCCCTCACTGATCTGCCAAAGCTGCACCTTTTGTTCTCTTTTCTATCACTTGACACTGAGCTTGAAGTTTCGATTTTCTTTTTCTCTTTCTCCTTATCACTTTTCATCCCCAACAAGCCCTTAAACCACCTTGTAGCTTTGCCCATTTCTATCAATCAATATATCTACAACTTCAAACCAGAGACAAAAACTAGAGCACGAACAGTTCTAAAAACAGGAAGAATGTATCAAGATAAACTCATTATATATATTATGGTGTTTAACAAGCTTTTCAAAGTGGAAACTTATTGCACTCTGCAATTATGAAGTGGGAAAACAAGTTAAAGCAACAATGTCAAGCACTGAATCAGAGAAGAAAACTGCCTTTTTACTCTGTTTTGAAGTACTAAAACCTGAGCAGAGCAAGCAAAAGATCTCAAAGAACTAGTTTCGGGAGACAGAGAGAGGGAATGCAAGCAAACAAAATGTTTGTTTCAAAAAACTGAAAACAAGAAACCGAAGTGTGGGTTTATAGAGAAAGGGGATAGAGAAAGAGGGACTGCAAGATCTCAGAATCTTTACAGGTTGCAAGCAGAGAAGTGAAGTGACCAGAGTGGTGTAAGCATCAAAAACCTTAAAAAAATTTGGATAAAGATCAGTTTTTTTTTTCTTTCATGAAAGGAAATCCTGACACAACCTCGTGAAAAACTGCATTACAGGACAAAAAGATGTCACAGAAAGACACAGAGGCTGTAGTTCCAGGAAGAACCAATTTAAATATGAGATTCAAAAGAATTCACCATGCATACACAAACAAGAATCAGAAGACAAAAAATGCATAACATGTGAAAATTTCGATAATGGAAAGTAGAAACATAAAATATGAAAGCAACCCACCGCCTCAAATTTAAAAGGAGCGCCGAATTTAGCTTAACTTAAAAAAGAAAAAAACACCACTAACTTGAAAATTTTCTCACCCTTTCGCTACAAAATTTGCACTTTCTTTTTCTCTGTCTGGCACAGTCACACACACTTTCTTTCTGGAGCAACGTGTACTGTATATACCCACTGACCGTCCGTGTATTTATTAAATTTTATACACTCAAGTCTTTGCAAACTCTTTGAGTATATCTCTGCTTCTCTCTTGGATTCTAAGACCAAAATGAACTCAAGAACACTCTTTCTCTCTGCCCACTAAAAGCACTGGAAGAAAGACTAAAAACAATGCTGGTAAAGTTTGGCACTTTTAATAGCTTCTCTTTGTCCCAAAGAATAAGCCAAAAAGAAAAGGCTGAGACTACTCTTTCTCTGATGATGGGGTTACAGAAGATTTGTGACTCAGTGTCTATATATGCTCATTGATTCAGCCGCGGAAATCTTTCAGTTTTTGGAGTTTCAAATCAGAAAGGATCCTTTCTCAGTGTGGCTTTGACTGTGGACAATTTGAATCCTTTTTGGTAAGTAAAGGACAATGATGGTCATTAAGAAGAGAGAGACAGAGAGAGACGAGGCATTAAAAGAAGAAAAGATTGGATTTTTAAAGGCAATCAATTCCATTGTTCTTGGGATATTGAATCTGCAGAGACTACTGTTAAAATTTCTCATCAATTCATTTCAATTTTGAACCATGGCATGAACGGAAAATTAACTCACCTTCTTCCCACTTAATGACCACTACCAGAACATAAACAGTACATTTCTTTTTCTGGTACAAACTTTAATTCATGAACATGGAGTACAAGGTACTCTAGCGGCTAAATTTAAGGATCTTGAATGATATATAAGTACTATATGTGCAGTCCTGATCCTGCTATATTTTTCAGGTGAAGTTTTAAATTTAAGGATCTTGAATGACATATGAGTACTATATGTGCAGTTCTGATCTTGCTATATTTTTTAAATCAGGTCTTCTGTTTTAATTATAATGTTTCTATCATGTTTTATTAAATTTCATCCACATATTTACATAGATCTTACATAAATATATTGATGAGATTTAATAAAATAAAATTGGACAAAGTAATTGGAACAGTTAGATAGAGTAATTGGAACAAAAAATTTGAGGTGCAACTTTTTGTATGTGAATATAAATTTAGTTAGAATGTGTGTGTATATATATCTAAATTTAGTTAGAATGTATATATATATATATATTCACATACAAAAAGTTGCAAACTATATGCAATTCTTTGACACCAGCTTGGAAGCAGGTCAACTAATTCCCTAGGCTTAGAGAAATTGTCTATCGAGCGGGCCTGTCCTACTCTCTTGGGTCCAAGCTCCCCCATTAGGCCGATCCAATGGCTTTTGTTTGTAAATCCATATTTGAAATACACTAAAACGATTTTTCATCCACCTACTGAAATATATATAAAAAAATAAGACAAATGAGTAATGAAATAGATTGAGTATTATTTAGTTTAGTTTATTTTTAAGAATTTCTAATAATGATGTAATGAAAATATATGAAAACATAAATTTAGATTGATAAAGCAATAATTAACAAAAAGACCAAAATATTCATTAATGTGTAATAACTATATTATTATTATTATTATTCTTGCTGCTGCTGTTATTGTTGTTATAACTAAGTAATTATGTAGATTCTTTAAGGATATTTTTGTCCAATATGTTCTCTATTTTATTCCCAATTATTTGGAATAGATAAAGATAGGGAGTGATGAGTTTACTTATTCTTCAAGCTCAAGAAATAAAGTAAACCTTTGGATTATATATTCTATATATTTTCTTTAATCAAACAAGGGAACAATTTATTATCAAGAATAGATCAGGAATGGAATAATGATTCTGGTCAACCAAACTCTCTGTAAGATAAGAGATTTGAGATTTAAAAAAATTAATTGATATTAAATCGTCGAAAAATCAGTTGAAGATTAAATAAAAGTAAAGATTTTGAAATATAATTAAAGAAAATTGTCGAAATTTTGAACCTTAATTAAATTTTTTAAAAAAAATCAATTTATTTATTTTGATTTATAAAACGGATTGGTTTACAAAACTAACTGATTAATTAATAAATTAATCAATTGTTAACAACAAGGGTTATTAAATTAAATCAAAATCAAAAAGTTAAAACTTGAATTAAAAAGTTGATCAATTTAAGATTTTCACTGTTAAACAGACATAATCTGTTTGGTTTTAAATCACTAATTAGGAAAAGCAAATAATTGCATGCATTGCTAAGTAACTCTTATGCTCTCTTTCAATGAACAAATTGCTTATGATCCAATAAAAGGATAGTATTGTATTGTAATAGGTGTCAGCCATGCTCCATGGAGTAAAGTGTTGGCGTATCAAACAAGTTCATAGTTATCAGTTAATGGTCACAAAGATAGCGATGCTTTATTGGATATGCAAACTTACCAAAAAAAATAAGATCATAAATGTAATGGTGATGGACAAACCAAAAGTCGTTAATATTATGGACAAATTAATGGAGATGAGACTTAGGTAGTTTGGTTATGTTAAGAGGAGACATTCAAATTCTTCAATAAGAAGATAAGAAAGGATCATATTTAGTGATTGTAAAAGAAAAATATGGAAGCCTAAAAATAGTTGAGAGAAGGTGAAAAAAAAAATGATTTGACAATGTTAGAATTTACTGAAAACTTGACTCACAATTGAAAACTTTGGTGTGCTAAGATTTAAGTAAAGGGTCTCTATGCGAGAGATCTTGACAATCCTCTTTAATCCCTTAACTCTTGTCTCTTGCAGTTAACATAAGGGATAATTATTATCGTCGTCGTCATTATTACTATTGTGATGATTATTATTAATTATTAATCATTATTATTATTATTATTATTATATTTATTATATTTATGATTATCCATGTTAGTATTAAACACACACACACATATATATATATCTTAGTGTTTTTCATTACTATATATATATATATTCCTAATTCATTTAGGTCATTTAGAAACAGCTTCTCAATTAGTTAAGGGTAAAGCTGTGTACTACTAAACCTTCCTAAATCTTATATTTCAATAAAATTTATATTGAGTATTATTGTTGTTATATTGTAATATGTGCGAATCCACTTGTTCAACAAATGTATTGTGCACTTGAATCTATTTACTACGAAAATATATTATTGAAAATTTATAAGTAGATTTGTTCTGTATTAGAAATTAAAAAATATTTATAATTTAATTTTTTAATTTCAGGCTAATATATGATTTTTTAAATGCATACTTAAATTTCTAAATTTTAACATTTTATTAAAATTCCAAATTTCTGTCATCGTCTTTGATTTTTTAAAATGATTTAAGACGTGTTTTCTTTCTTTGTCATGAAAGCCATTTTTAAAAGTATTTTAAATATATTATATGCCTTATATATTAAATAGATAAATAAAACTAAAAAAAACAAAATCCATAAAAGGTCAAAAGTCTAGTTTTCTTTATACGATCCAATCAATGTCTATATCATCTGATGTAGGTTTGGTCCCCAGGCAAGGCGAGTAAGCTGATTGATACTTCTGAAAGTTCGTAAGAAATTTCGCTTGACTGCATTAAATTCGTTGCTTTTTACTTGTTTTTTGTTTCCTTGTGATCCTGCACTTTCAGAAATCGCAAGTGTCCCCTCAAATCCTCTGCGCATCTATCCTATATCATCCTTATATCAGATGATCTCACCCATTTATTTATGTGGATTCAGAGGATCAAGTCCCGTAAGTATCGGCCCTTTTAAGAAATAAAGGTCAACGTTTGCGGCTACCGCATCAAATTTTCTGTTTCAATTATATTTTCTTATTATATTTTATTAAATTTTATTTACATATTTTATATAAATATATGAATGAGATTTAATAGAATAAGATTAGATCAGAATAACTTGAACAGAAGATTTGATGTATTAAAGATCTTCGCTCCGCAAAGGTTCGGAGAAAGTTATAACGTATGTAATTTTTTTTATACTTTTACCAAAAAATTATTTTCATCACTTGAACTAGTAATTTTAAAGTTACAAATAAGCAATTTTACTAATGGCTCTCAGAACTTGCAAGTTAAGTTAAGACCATAAAATAACAATGTTGCACAACTCTTTTAGATTGCAATGACAATTATAAACAAGTAAATCAAAATTAATCTGTCATATTTATATTAACTAAATTTTGAGTTAAATTTAAAATCAAAACTAATATGTCATATTTATGTTAACTAAATTTTGAGTTAAATTTAAAATTTAACTAAAAGATTTAATAGTATGCACCTCTTTTAAAATAGTGTCTTTTTATAATTATCTAAAATAATATTATTTTAACTATAATTTTAAAATTTTAATAACAAAAAAATGTAATTTTAAATTAGTTTAAATTCATATCAAATTGGAACAACTCGTAATTAGGGTTGAACTAAGCTAAGGCTCATTGTCTTCCGTAAAGAATTGAGTATAGAATAGTGTTTAGTTGGTTTTAATGTTGGACAAAGAAGCCAACAAACATGGATGAAAAGAGCAAAGAAGGAGAAGGACAGCCTTACTTTGGAATATTAGTGAAAGAGGTCACTTTGCCCTAGGGATGGCAGATAGGTTCGGCTTGACTAGGCTTAAAATCAACGAACCAAACCGGTTTAACAAAGCCTTAGGTCCTTTTTCCAAATCGAGTCTCAAGCTAAGTTTAGGCTTATAGTCTCCAATTTCGCTTTGACCCAAAACCTGAAAATTATAAGAACAGTGGCATCATTTTTGGGCAAATCCAGTGTGACCAATTGTCACCCTTACAGTCTGTTTGATTCAAAGAATATGATACATAAGGAATATAATAGTTACTTTTAGAAATAGAAAAGATGAAGAATATAATGGAATGGATATTACTTTGTTTAGTTCAAAGAATGGAATAAATAAATTGTTTCTATGTCAATGTTTGGTTTGAAAATATAAACTTGGAATGAGAAAGGAATAATTAACAAAAAGACCAAAATATCCTTTTTCTTTTTCTTCTTGCTGTTGTTGTTATTGTTGTTATTATTATTATTGTTGTTGTCGTTATTGTTGTTGTTGTTATTATTGTTAATAAATTTCGGGAGGCTAAAATGTGAGAAGGATAAAATTGTCTTCAATAAAAATAGTTATTCTTGGAATAGATA
>JAOSBN010000005.1:3323659-3333916 GCA_027563595.1 Erythroxylum suave | reverse complement strand
AAAGAAAAGAGAGAGAGGATATGATTCTTTAATCCCTGGACAACCATATGGATTGAGAGTCTTTTGGAAACCAATCTATATCTTTTCTTTACGTTTTTCTCTTCTTTTTTTCAGATCCATCAATTAAAGAAAATAGGCAGGCACGAGAATAGCATTGTATTCAGCAGCCCATATCCTAAGCCATAGTGCTGAAGCTGCATTACTGAAGCAGAAGAAAAACATGGCTGTTACGGAACAAAAACGTCGTTGCATGGTCCTGCATGAGAAACCTTCCTTATGTCTCAGCTTTTGAGACATGCCTGCTACAGAGTCCTTGTATGAGAACCATTCCAAAGATAAAGAATCACCCAAAGCATAAACCCAGAACTGGGTGATGAACCACCCATAGCCTAGAGCTTAAAAGCTGGAAGAGAGAAACAACTGAATCTGTTGATGTTATCTATCTATCATACGAACAACTTAAAGACTGCACCACTGGAATTTTGGAGGACTAATGTTAGAGAGAGAAAGTGTAATGAAACAGAGGCAAACAGAGGTTGTAGGCTGTATGTTTCTCTCTAGTGTCAGATTTCATTCTCCACACATAGTAACAGAAAGCTATAGCCTCCAAGACCCATAAACAGTAGTGGTTGCCAAAACTTATCCATAACTAATACCCATTTCAACTAGCATAATTCTCTACACTACTGTTACGTTTATAAGTTATGCAGTAAGCAGAAAGAAGCTAGGTGATGGAAATATTTGTCGACCAACGGATCATAAAAAACAAATAACCACATACGAAAACAAACTTGGAAATTGCGTGATGTGATGAGCTGCAAAAGATAGCAGAAGACGCAGTTTCGTGGAAGAGGTTGAAGACGCAGGCGGCGGCGCAGGGAAGTTACGAAAACCTGCTTTAAAAATTTCCGAAAACTTGTTTTAAAAACATACGAAAACAACATCGTGCCACGTAGTAAAAATTTGCCACATCAAACAAGCTTTTGTTTATTAGTGGACTCTGCAATTATCTAAATAGTATAATTAACTCCTTGATTGGTGGAGTGATTAGTAGAATATTTGTATAGATGATTCTAGAAATTCTTTATAAACCATTGGATTATATCGATCTTAGCCACCCATTGAAAGAAGGGGGGATTATAATTAGGCTAAGGTCTCACTTATATTGACATCCTATTCGATCTAAATACTCTCAAGAAATACTCCTGAAAAAGAGAAAGTCGTTCTCAAATCGAAGAGTTTGCTAGTGCCGTACGATTGGCGTCTTGGAGTTCTGTGATTTGTTTCCTTTAATGGCTACCGTGCAATTTGGCGTTACGAAGCCGCTATCGCTGGCGGGGCCCACAGAGGTTGAGGCTCAGAGGAGCCGTGAATTGGAAAAGGTATTTAGGGTTTGTTTTATTTTTGAAAAATATTGGGTCTTTTTGGTAGTGATTGTTGTGTTTAGGGTATTGAGAATCTGATATTTAATTGTATTCTGTTTTCATTGGAAGTTTCTGGTTGATTCTGGGGTTTACGAGAGCGAAGAAGAAGCGACAAAGAGGGAGGAGGTTTTGGGCCGGATTAGACAGGTAATCTGTTGATATTTTGTAATTCGATTCTTTTCATGATGAGAATTTTGACTTAGTGGTGTACCTTTCGTTGACTTGGTTTTTGGATTCATAGCGAGCATGGCAATTTAGTTATTGGTGTTAGCTTGTGTGAATGTTGGACGCCTGTTCAATATAATGGTAGAAAATGCTGTATTCTTGTCTATACAATGTTTGTAGACAGTATACAATGTTATAGGAGCTTTTTATTTAGTATTTATTGTTGAAAGTATCTTCGGTTCATGACGCCCACAGAGTGATCAGAGAGTGATAACCCTAGTATGTTAAAATAAAACCAAATTCGGGCAAGTAGAGATATATGGTTTTGATAGTTTGGAGTGGCATTTGTGGTTCTATGTTGTAAAGAAGGGTTTGGGCGGAGAACTCAGCACTAGATTCTGCAAACTAGTCATTTGTTATTGTTGTTTACTCATTAGGGAATCTGTTGTATCATAATGCTAAATCCCTAATCTCTACCGTCATATCGTGCATCTTAGTATATAAAGGAGACATCCAATGTAAGACGGATATGGCCTCTATATATACGGGAGTAACAGAGGAAAGATGTAGACAGGATTTGATGTTGTGCAGTAATCCATGAAACTAACATCCAGATATGGCGATGTTTGCCGCCTTTTTACAATATGCTGGTCATACATTGTGTGAGCTATCACACGCCACATAAATGAAATGCAAATGATAGACATAGTGAAAGTGCTGCCACATGAAACAAATGCTAGGATTAAAGACAGCTCATCGTTGACCAATTTCAGTGATAAACTAGAAGCAAAACTTCCCTATCTAGAATAATAGTTTGTTCATCTTAATGCTGTCGAAAGTGGCAATCCAATCATAAACATCCATCATCTGTGTTTACTTAATATTGCTAAAACTTTACTATCTAGTCTCTGAGGTCTTTGATGCTCTTTTCATACTAGTCATTTATGTTCCTTCCCCTGTCCGTGGGTGTTGATTTATCTTAATTATTTCCTTTGCACGTTTTGGTTATATCTATTGTACTTGTGATTACTTTTCAATTTTTTGGCACCTTTTGTAGCTATACCAAAGTTCTAACAACAATTCCATTCGTTACTTAGATTGTGAAAGATTGGGTGAAGCAGCTTACACACCTAAAGGGGTACACAGATCAGATGGTGGAGAATGCAAATGCCTTAATTTTTACTTTTGGTTCTTATCGCCTTGGGGTATGCTTGTTTCCTGTATTTTCAGTTACCAGATTTCACTTTGATGTCATTAATGCCTCACACAATAATGTGATGTTTGTTAAATTTGAAATCGTTACACTAATTATGCCAAGTATTTGTCTTGGGCTTATTTGGTTTCTCATTTTGGTATAATAGCTCCCATCGGCAATTTCTTGGTGGTGTTTGAGTCTGCTAATTTTGAGTTTGATAGGTACATGGTCCTGGAGATGAGATCGACACACTATGTGTTGGACCATCATATGTCAATCGGGAGGTAAATAATGGCTAGCAAATTAAGTTACCGATAATACAATCCCTGTTATCGTTGGCAATCTAAAGCTAAATTTTTGCTGTCTTTACAGGAGGATTTTTTCTTTGTATTGCACAATATACTAGCAGAAATGGAGGAAATCACTGAATTACAGCCAGTTCCAGATGCTTTTATTCCTGTGATGAAATTCAAGTTTGATGGAATATCAATTGACCTTCTCTATGCAAGTATTTCTCTTTTGATGGTGCCTGAAGTAAGTCATGATCAAATTCATGAATAATTTTGATCAAGTTCCTCAAAGTTATCAACAGGGTTCTCTCTTTCAGACTTGGAAATCAATTTCTCAGACAAGATGTTTGAAAAGTTCTCTCTTGCAGCAATCTTATGTTCGCTTTCAGATCTCTTAAAACACATTAATTTACTATTATGCTG
Organism: Erythroxylum suave; assembly: GCA_027563595.1. NCBI lineage: Eukaryota > Viridiplantae > Streptophyta > Magnoliopsida > Malpighiales > Erythroxylaceae > Erythroxylum > Erythroxylum suave. Next base: position 3,330,419 of record JAOSBN010000005.1, on the reverse strand, counting down.
CATGCTGTGTGTTGTTTTCATTTTTCGTATAACACTAGATCTCTTCCTTATCTCTGGGATCTTGTGGAGTGTAGTTTATGTTTGGCAATGATGTCATATAGAAGCTTATGTGCTTGTGCTTGTGTTTTTAGTTTTCTTTTTAATTACATCTTGAAGATGTAATTTGATTAAAATCCTCATCTATTGCTTGAAAATTTTAAGTTTCTCCAATTTGTTCACAGGATTTGGACATTTCCAACGTGTCTGTTCTATACAAAGTTGATAATCCTACTGCACGGAGTCTTAATGACTGCAGGGTTACTGATCAAATTCCTAAGTTGGTTCCAAATGTTTAGGTGAAATGCTATGCTTGATATTTAGCAGTTGATTGATTTCTTTTTAGTGCCTTTCCAAGTATGAATTTTGGTTTTCTGGATCCATTTTGTAAAATAGATTTCTCGTTCTTTGTAGCACTTCCGCACAACCCTTCGATGTGTGAAGTTTTGGGCTGAAAGACGCGGTGTTTATTCTAATGTTAGTGATCCAAATTTATCTAGCCCCCTTCTTCCGCTCCTTTACTTCAAATTGCTTTCCTAAGTTGTGCCAATTCTGATTTGTCCTTTTTCCCCCCTTTCACTCTGTGCAGGTGACTGGATTCCTTGGTGGTGTGAATTGGGCGCTTCTTGTTGCTAGAGTATGCCAGCTTTATCCTAATGCCATTCCTAGCATGCTGGTGTCGAGATTCTTCAAGGTTTATACACAGTGGCGTTGGCCAAACCCTGTGATGCTGTGCCCCATTGAGGATAATGAACTTGGATTTTCTGTCTGGGATCCTCGAGAAAACCCTCGTGACCGCATGCATCATATGCCAATTATAACACCTGCTTATCCATGCATGAATTCTAGCTACAAAGTGTCAACCAGTACCCTACAGGTTATGATGGAGCAGTTCCAGTATGGTAACAATATTTGTCAGGAGATAGAATTGAATAAATCTCAGTGGAGTACTCTGTTCGAGCCGTACTTGTTCTTCAAAAGCTATCGAAACTATTTACAGGTTGACATAATTGCAGCTCATGCTGATGATTTGCGTGCTTGGAAAGGTTGGGTGGAATCGCGACTTAGGCAGTTGACTCTAATGGTATTGATTTTTGCATTACTGTAATGTGATTAAGATTTTATCAGCTTGATACTTTGTTCACTGAAATTTATGATTACGAATATATGGATTTTCTTTGTACCTCATTCTCACTATGCAATGTCATGCTGCAGATTGAGCGAGATACATATGGGAAGCTTCAGTGTCATCCATACCCTCGTGAGTTCGTAGACTCGTCTAAACCATGTGCCCACTCAGCATTTTTTATGGGTTTGCAGAGGAAACAGGGAGAGATAGTGCAGGAGGGCCAGCAGTTTGATATCCGTGGTTCTGTAGACGAGTTCAGGAATTCAATTAATATGTGGGTGTTTTGGAAACCCGGAATGGAAATCCATATTTCTCAGGTTCGTAGAAAGCAGATTCCTTCTTATGTTTCCGGATGGTTATAAACGCCCTCGGCACCCTAGAGGGACAAACCAACGACCATCAGATAAACAGTCATGTGAACACGGTGATACTTGTCAGACTGGATCCGGTGAGAGGTCTCTTAGGGTGTTGTCTTACCATATTATCATCATTGTCGATGTTGTCATCATCATCAGAGTCGTTTGTGATGTATAGAGACTGGAAGTTCTCGAAGAGGAAGCGATCAATATCAGCAAGAGTCGCAGTTTCATCTTCGGTGTCTTAAACTTGTTGAGTCTGGTTATGGTCAAAGATGAGGTCTTTGCATGTTCGCAACTCAATAAGATCCACTTCTTTTTAGGCGATGAATTATAATCAGAAGGGAAATGGAGAGTTGGGTTTGGATTTCTGATCTTAAAGAGGTAGTTCTGGAGAGATTTTCGGAGTCTCCTTGGCATTTCAAGTCTGGTTTTACTTAATACAAAGCTTTTTCGATAAAAGTATGATCGACGGCGGTGGCTTATAAAGGCATTAAATGGAAAGTAACATACAAAGTAAAGAATGAAAGGCAGGCGTTTCTTTCAACGCATGGAGTGATTAGCATAAGAGGAGTGATTAAGGAATTTAATTTAATGCTTGTGTTGGTTTAGAAGTGAATGATTTAATGTGTATAAGAGGGTTTTAGTTTCTTGTTAGTTTTACTTTTGAGTAGATTTTGAGCTGGAATTTTGGGCACTAATTAATGTCTTAAGATAGTAATTTAATTTAGACATGATAATGAGTCATAATTTTTATAAAAGTATTTTTAAAAATTAAAATTGTAAAATAACGTTGCCTACTTGAGATTTATCAATTGGATCTTGAACCTGCATGGGCCTAGGTCGGTCCATTGAAAATATCTTAATCTAAGTTCATTGTCACTCCTGATTTAATTTTGGAGAAACTTGACTCGGAAGTTAATACATTAAAGCAAGTTTAATTGAATTCGAATTTAAAAAAGATTATGACTTCTAGTTATAATAAATAAAATTAATTAATTTGATTAAGGAAGAAATATTAATTGAAGAAATTCATTTTCCCATAAAAAAATAACTCAGCATTTTTTTAGATAGAAATTCTAATTAATTATTAATTAAAAATTTGAAGGTTTTTGCAGTTGGAATTTTAGAATTGGAAATTTAACTTTTAATTCTTTTAAAACTTTAAATTTTTAAAATTTTCAACTTAAATTCATTGGAACATATAGAAAGATCAGGTCAATTTTGTATAGGTCTCACCTACCACTTGAAATTAATAGCTGTAGACCATTGAAAATATAAATGATGATCAGAAAAGGGTCATTATATGAATACATACAAAGTTATAAAAACATGCAGGGAGGAATTTAAAGAGAGGATTGGGTGTTTGTTCACAGCTAAACTCTTTAAAGAAGCTGGTAATTGGTTCCATGGTAAGGCAGTGAGTGGGCATGCTAAGTTGTGGGAGCTTGAGAGTCAAGGAATCCTTTAAGAGACATCCCCCAGTGGTTACAATGGATGTTTCATGCAACTTCTTCATCCAGACATTTGAGACTATCTGGGATGACAATAGAGCGCGGTCCAGCCAACCCGACCCTTTTAATAAATAGCCTGAGGATAGTTTAAAATTTGATTATATTTATGTTCGTTTAACCTATTTAAAAATGATGATATTTTCGTTTAAGTGATTCGATGTTGACTTAAAATTTGGTTGGATTTGAGTTCAATTAGATTGTATTATGGTCTAACTTTCTAAAATGATATCGTTTTGATCTTAAATTTTTAAAACTTTTAAGTTAAACTTACATAATTTAAAAAAGGATATTTAAATCAAACTCAATCATAGCTTTAATCCATTAATTTTGGATTAAAGTAGAAATTTTATAAGGATTTAGGTTAGGCCTGGAGCCTTATGGATTGAAGACTCATAATCTAAGTCTAAACTTGAGTCTAATCAAACACTGACATCATTGAATCTAATCAGATCCAGGTCAAGCCTAATTATTTTTAAAAAATATAATTTAATGTTATTTTAAAAACGATGTCATTTGCTACAATGACTCATGTAGCCACACATATGTCCGAAATAAATAAATAAATAAATTCGTTCAACGAGAATCAGATTGACTCAGATCCTAATAAGTGATACGGATACTGTTTCGTAGCAGTAAGTACCAGCGAAAAGATACCGTATCAGTAAAAGATGAAACGGTACTGTCCCTTTTGGTATCAACTTTGAGTACCGGTCAGTATCGAAGGTTTCGTCAGGTACTTGAAGTACTTGTAAAATATCAGATGGTGCCGTTAAATTTGAAAAGTTTAGGGATTAAGTAGCAAAAAAATAAAATAAAATAAACCCCCCATCTCTCTCTCTATCTCTCACGCTAGTCTCTCTTTCACTCTCACCATCGCCGCTCGCTGCCATCATCATCCGCAATGATGGCACTGCACCTCTCTCCCCCATCTGCTAGTTTGTCTACCTCCCTCTCCACTGCGACTCTCTTCCACTCCAGTCTCCACTACACCTCACCATGCCTCTCCTCCTTCTCCTCCTTAACTCAGCCTATTACTGCCTCGCTCTACCTCTCCATACGCTTGTTGTTGTCCTTGCTCTGTCCACTTCCACCGTCGTTGCTTGCTCCTGCCTCCTGCTCATCTTCAATAGAAACCAAATTTGGTTTTCAGATCTAGTTTTCACTCGACCCACCAAAAACCTAACCTAACTACTGAATTTGTGATATTTTTGGGTGTGTTTTAGATTTTTTTACTCCTGAAATTGAATTGCATTTGTGAATTGTAATCATGAGGTTGTGAATGAATGAAACTTGGTGAATTTTGTGAATGGATGGAAGAACTTGGAATTGAATTGTTGTGAATGGTTGGATTTGGTTTTGAATGAAATAGACGAAGTGTATTGTTTATATATTTTGTTTATCTGTTGATCTTGTTTTGTTTATTTGCTAAACAAAACAGATAAACAATAGGAAGATCTTTTAGTCTTCTTAATTGGAAGATCCCTATATGGATAATACACATTCCAGTTAACTAAGCCTAATTCAAATTGTTTTGTTCCAAAGCAAAGATATCCACAGGGTGATTTGTCTTATTCAGATATTCACGACCAAGAATTATTGGATTCTCTTTCGACTAGGCCCTGAAAAGAGAAGGAAAGCTAGAATGCCAACAGACGTCTATTATTGAATTCACCCGACCCGATAGTCCCCTTTTTTAGGGGAATATCTAGTGCCAAAATCACTAAATGGGTAAGTCGCCAATCCCTCAAACGGACTATGTAATGTACTTTGTTTGTTGGCTTACAGGCGGACATTTTACCTGAGGTTTCTATTGTATCAATCTACCCATCCTATTTCAACAGATTCAAAATGTGATATGATTCTGAAGGATGAACTGAATATGGATAATTCCGATAAGATTTTTTTCTTGAACAAAAATCTATTTTTTGATTTATTTCATCTATTCTATGATCATAATGAGAGCGGGTACACGTTACACCATAATTTTGAATCAGAAGAGATATTTCAAGAAATGACAGATCTATTCACTCTATCAATATCCGAGTTAGATCTGGTGTGTCATAAGGGACTTACCTTTTTTATTGATTCTTACGGATTGGATCAAAAACAATTCTTGAATGAGATATTCAACTCCAGGGATGAATCGAAAAAGAAATTCTTATTGATTCTACCTCCTATTTTTTATAAAGAGAATAAATCTTTTTATCGAAAGATCAGGAAAAAAATGAGTCTGGATCTCTTGCGAGAATGATTTGGAAGATCCAAAACAAAAAAGAGTGGAGTGACTCTTAGGGGGAGGGTTATCGATTTGGAAAGTGGGAGTCCCTTCCTTTATTTGGTGTAAATACTTGAGCTGGATGAGGGGAAATTTTCACGTCTGATTTGGAAGGGGGGAGATCCTAGACTACAGGAGTCTATCCCAATTTTTCTTTTACTAGGCTTATAAAAGATCCAACTTTCTTACGATTACGAGATTCATTTGAATATAAAATTTCAATCCTGAAAATACAGTATTCCATTTTTTTTACAACCCAAGGCTTTGATACATTTCGAAATTGAGAAATTTTTACTGGAGCTGGTGCTATCTAAAAACAATTAGCCAATCTGGATTTGCGAATTCTTATAGATTATTCGGAGTTAGAATAGAAATAATTAGTAAACGAAAGGCCTGCGGGGAATGAATGGGAAGATCATAAAGTTAAAAGAAGAAAGGATTTTTTGGTTAGATGCGTGGAATTAGCTAAGCATTTTATTCGAACAAATATAGAGCCAGAATAGATGATTTTATGTCTATTACCCATTCTTTCTCTCGAGTTGAGACCGATGATTCAGATAGATGAGGGGAAAAATAACGAGTTTAGATATTAATGAACTATACATATACATATATATATATATATATATATATATATGACCTGCATATATCAGCCCAAATTTAAAAAATTAAATGTATGTTTTCCCCTTGGTACTTCATGTAGGTCATTTGAAAATAACTTCTCAATTAGTTAAGAATAAGACCATGTATTATTAGACCTCCTCATATTTTACGCCTTAACAAGATTTATGCTAAGTGTTGTTGTTGTTGTATTGCAATAGGTGTGAATCCACTTGTTCAACAAATGTATTGAGCACTTGAATCTATTTACTATGAAGATATATTATTGAAAATTTATAAGTAGATTTGTTCTGTATTAAAAATTAAAAATATTTATAATTTAATTTTTTAATTTCCAGCCTAAATATGATTTTTTAATGCATACTTAAAATTATAAAATTTAACATTTTATTAAAATTCCAAATTTCCCTCATCGTCTTTGATTTTTTTAAAAGATTTAAGACGTGTGTTTTCTTTCCTTGTCATGAAAACCTAAAGTATTTTAAATATATTATATGCCTTATATATTAAATAGGTAAATAAAACAAAAAAACAAAATCCATAAAAGGTGAAAAGTCTAGTTTTCTTTATTCGATCCAATCAATGTCTATATGATGTCACGAAGGTTTGGTCCCTAAGGCAATGCGAGTAAGCTGATTGATACTCCCGAAAGTTCGTAAGAAATTTCGCTTGACTGCATTAGATTCGTTGCTTTTTACTTGTTTTTTGTTTCCATATGATTCTGCACTTTTCGTTCCGCGTTTGGAGTCAAAAGAAGCTGCAAGTATCGGCGCATCAGATTCTCTTATTCAATTATTCAGTTATAATTTTATTTATATATTTATTTAAA
>JAOSBN010000005.1:3309697-3323559 GCA_027563595.1 Erythroxylum suave | reverse complement strand
AGAAGCTGCAAGTATCGGCGCATCAGATTCTCTTATTCAATTATTCAGTTATAATTTTATTTATATATTTATTTAAATTTTATATAAATATATGAATAAAATATTATAAAAATATTGTAATTAAAATAGAAAATTTGATCCCATATATTGACCCTTTAAAAAATAATAATTAATGTTCGCGAGTACAAAAATGTTATTTCCATCATTTAAATTAGTAATTTTAAAATTACAAAGAAATAATTTTACCGATTGCTTAAGGAGTTTACAAGTTAAATTAAGACTATAAAATCACAATGTTGCACGACTCTTTTAGATTGCAATGACAATTAGAAACAGGTAAATCAAAATTAATCTGTCATATTTATATTAACTAAATTTGAGTTAAATTTAAATTTTAACTAAAAGATTTAATATTCTGAACCTCTTTTAAAATAGTGTTTTTTGTATAATTATCTAAAATAATATTATTTTAATTTATAATTTTAAAATTTTAATAACAAAGAAACATAATTTTAAATTAGTTTAGATTCATATCAAATTGGAACAACTCGTTGCTGAGGCTTATTGTCTTCCCCAAAGAATTGAGTATAGAGTAGTGTTTAGTTGGTTTTAATGTTGGACTAAGAAACCATCCGACATGGATGGAAAGAGCAAGGAAGGACAACCTTACTTTGGAATATTAGTAAAAGAGGTCACTTTGTCCTAGGGATGACAGATAGGTTCGGCTTGACTCGGCTTAACATCAACGAATTAGATTCGGTTTAACAAAGCCTTGGATTTATTTTTTTAAATCGAATCTCAATCCGAGTTTGGGTTCATAATGTCCAATTTTGATTCGACCTGAAACTCGAAAATTATCAGAAAAGTGACATCATTTTTGGGCAGATCCAATCTAACCAATTGCCACCCTTAGTGTTTACCGAAAGAGCTAAGACCTTATTTGATTGAGGGGTTAGTAATAGAACGGGATAAAATGTAACATACTTCCATCATTTAGTTGAAGGTTTTGTAACGAAATGAGATAGAAGCGGAGGGTTTCATGTTACGTTTCATTCTATTATAAACAATAAAAATAAAAAACCTCTAATTTGAGAGGTTTAAGATAGAAAGTCAACTAATAAATCCATACTACTTAATATACCCTCAATAAATTTTCTTAATACCAATAATTTCTTCTAACCGTAACTCTATTTTTCCCATACTCATTTATTACATATGTATAAATCACATATAATAGAATAAAATTTATAAAATAATTAATAATAATAATTTTATATAATAAATTGTATATAATTGATAATAGAATAATAAAAATTTTATTAAAATTTTGTTATTTTAAAATAGAAAATATATAAAAAAATTATTTTTCATAGTTACGACTTGAACAAGTAACAACCTTAACTTTTTAATTGAACATAATTTCTATTTTAAAATCATTGTGTTAAACTTCTTGCAACAATCATTTTAATATTAGGGGTATAATAGCCTTTTCTTATACATTACATTACATTCTATCAATCTTCCAAACAACATTTTATTACATTACATTATTAACCTTTCTATCCATTTAAAATAACTTTTCACTATATTACATTCCATTCCATTTATAAATTGTTCTATTATATTGTATTTCATTCCATTCCATTACATTAATTAACATCTAACAAATACAGTCTCTAAGTGTTCTAATCCTTAGATAAGTTGAGAAGTTTGAACTTGCTTATTGGACCAAGTTCATGTTTTTGAACCCTAAATACTCTTAATGACCTTGTAAAAGGGATCTAAGATTTCCAATGAATTAACACTTCTTCATTACTCCCTTAAAATTTAATTTTAAGTCATTAATTTATTCAATAAATTATTAATAAACATAATTAAATTCGTCACGTTTTATTAAACTGTAATTTATCAAAAAATTTAACAATAAATTTAATTTTAAGATTACTAGAGAGATCCGAATTTTTGAAACCTTGAGTTTTGTTGATACGAATGAATATAATTATAATTTAAATCGTACAATTTTTGAATCGTTTCAAATTTTTAATTCGGTTTACTTTAACAACTATTTTTATTAAAAAATTAACTGATTTATTAAGCAACGAGTTGATTTTTGTAAACTATAATAAACTAATTATTTTTTATTTGAGTCTCCTTATTCCGACTCTAATCTTTTCAGAAAAAAATAATATTCTTTTTCAAATTTATCTTTAATTTTTAAAAATATATTATATATTAATTTTATCACAATCTAATATATGTTAAAATTTTAAATTTTGTTAATTTAATTTTGGGTATAATTTTTTAAATATTGTAATTAAAACAATTTCTCTTAATTTTTTAATACCAACTTTTACTTTTACCTCGAGATTAATATTGCCATTAAGAGAAGAACTAGAAGAAGAATAATTGTAGCATCTTATTCTATAGACTCTAGCGGTGCACATTCAGACAGCAGACACTGACCTGTACAAATGTCGGCTCCAGCAGCTTTTGAACATGCGTGTATTCACACGACTTCATGTTCGTTAGAGTAAGGGCTGTCAACAAGTTTTGATTGATTCTCGACTTTATTAATTATAATTCGTTAAATATTATTTTACATTCATTATTACAAAAATATTTTCAAATTTATAACAAATTCAATTTATTTAAGTCATTTAAATTAATTAATCCAATTTTATTTAATTTTCATAAATTTTTATTAAGAGTGGTCATTTAAAATTAATATTTTCTTTTTTCCCCTTAAAACATGACACCGTTGTAATAATAAAAGAGAATGATACTTAAATTAAAAATAAAAATCATCAAATATTATTTTTGCAAAGAATGTGTCACTTTGATTCTCTTTTTTCATATATTAATTTTATAGGAAATTATAATTAATAAATCTAATGTTTAAAAACTGGACCACAAGTTAAACGAATAACACAAGATATTTAAAATTGTCATAAAAAGATTAAATATTGAATAAAATTAAATAAGTTAAAATATGATTAAAAGAAATTGTCCTGCTTTATCGAAGAATTTGAAGTACAATTAAAAAAGTACTCAAAATTAATTGATTTATTTTGACTTGTAAAAACTTATTAATTAATAAAAATTTCCTGATTAATTAATAAAAAAATAAGAGTTATTAAAGTAAATCAAACATAAAAATTAAAAACTAAATTAAATATTAAATATTTTTATGATTAAACCGATTTGATCCGTTGAATGATAAAAAACACCTTTTTTTTATATTGATTAATTATTTTATTATACTTTCTTAATATTTTACTCATCTTTAATTAACAAAAATGAATTATAAAAAAACACCTTTTTTATATTGATTAATTATTTTATTATACTTTCTTAATATTTCACACATCTTTAATTAACAAAAATGAGTTACATATTATTATAAAATTCCCTTTGGATCAAATATTGAACACTTTTAATTTCTAAATTTACGTCATTACTTGGAATATACGTTATATAATCATAATTCCATATATGGAAACGAGCATATATCTTAACTTCCAAGTCATTTTAGTAATTAGTGTGGGAGTGATAATAGCATGCGAAAACAAAGCCTAAACACATCCTAACCTTTCTATAATTATTCTGGTTTTGTGTTAAAAGATGATTTTTCGCAAGTGATTAAGAGTTAAGTGAATGAGAATTCACTTGATTTCATGGTTATTTTAGATATAAATATTTATTTTTAATAATAGAAAATCACTTTTTCAAGTGTGTACTTAAAATTTTTATTTAATAATTCAGATTATCTATTTCCAATTATTTATTAACAACAACAATTCAATAAAAATTAATTCTAATTCAAATGATAAAAGTGTTTATACAATTATTTAATGGTCTAGTGAAGACAAAAGAGAGAACACTAAACAAAAAGAGGAAACCTATAATGACTCATTGGTTTGAGGTCTCCTAATCTGAAATGGACATATAAATCCTTTTTCCAGGCCACAATCATAAACGCAAATTTGTTGAATTTGCATTCTGGTCCCTTCTATCTGGTAAATTTTTTTAAAGCCCCAAATTCCTAAAAAACTACAAGATCACCACAGGTAAATCCTTTTTCCAGGCCACAAATGGCTCACAATCATAAAAACAAATTTGTTGGAATTTGTAATCTGGTCCCTTCGATCTGAGTAAATTTTTTAAAGCCCCAAATTCCTAAAAAACTACAAGATCGCCACAGGTGCAATAAAATATCATTCGAGAAAAATCAACCCCGCCAGCCTGCGCCAGGACCCTCTTTCTCTAGACACACCCCACACACCTCGCTCTTTATCTCCCTTCTCTCTCTCACTAGTTTTTTTCCTTTTGTTTTTTTAATCTTTAATTTAAGTTTTCCCGATCCGATTCGGGTTCGTAGTACTATTTGTTTTTGGGGTTTAATTGGATTTCGGATCTGTTGTCTTCGTTTTTTTCTGGCGTGTTTTTTTCTTTGATTTCTAGGGTTAGCTAAATCATTGATCTCCTTGCTCATTGCTGCGTTTTCTCAGGAAAAGTTTCGCACTTTTTGTTTGTTCTGTTCAATTGGAAATTTGGGTCGTTTTTTGTTTCTGAGTTTAAGGGGTTTTAGTTTGACCTTGTCTCCCGAACTCTCGAGTTTTTCGTTTGTCGTGCTCTGAACATCGGATTTGGGTTTTGGTTTCGTCGATTGGCTTCTTGGAGTTCTGTGATTTGTTTCCTTTAATGGCTACCGAGATTGTGAGTCCAGAGGGATTGAGTGGATCAGCACCAGCGCCGCCGCCGAAGCAATTTGGCGTTACGAAGCCGATATCGGTGGCGGGGCCCACAGAGGTTGACGCTCAGAGGAGCCGTGAATTGGAAAAGGTATTTAGTGTTTGTTTTATTTTTGAAAAATATTGGGTCTTTTTTTGCTAGTGATTGTTGTGTTTAGGGTATTGAGAATCTGATATTTAATTGTATTCTGTTTTCATTGGAAGTTTCTGGTTGATTCTGGGCTTTACGAGAGCGAAGAAGAAGCGACAAAGAGGGAGGAGGTTTTGGGTCGGATTAGACAGGTAATCTGTTGATATTTTGTATTTCGATTCTTTTCGTGATGAGAATTTTGACTTGATGGTGTACCTTTCGTTGACTTGGTTTTTGGATTCATAGCGAGCATGGCAATTTAGTTATTGGTGTTAGCTTTTGTGAATGCTGGACGCCTGTTCAATATAATGGTAGAAAATGCTGAATTCTTGTCTATACAATGTTTGTAGACAGTATCCTATTTTTAGATCTATGGTTATTTAGTTGAGTTGTTATAGGAGCATTTTATTTAGTATTTATTGTTGAAAGTACCTTCGGTTCATGATGCCTACAGAGTGATCAGAGAGTTATAAGCCCAGTATGTTAAAATAAAACCAAATTCGGGCAAGTAGAGATATATGGTTTTAATATTTTGGAGTGGCATTTGTGGTTCTATGTTGTAAAAGAAGGGTTTGGGGGGAGAACTCAACACTAAATTCTGCAAACTAGTCATTTGTTATTGTTGTTTACTCATCATGGATCTGTTGTATCATAATGCTAAATCCCTAATCTCTACCATCATATCGTGCATCTTAGTATATAAAGGAGACATCCATTGTAAGACGGATATGGCCACTTTATATATACGGGAGTAACAGAGGAAAGTTGTAGACAGGATTTGATGCTGTGCAGTAATCCATGAAACTAACAACCAGATATGGTGATGTTACAATTTGCAGGTCATACATTGTGTGAGCTATCACATGCCACATAAATGAAATGCAAATGATTTACATAGTGAAAGTACCGCCACAGCAGTCAAATGCTAGGATTAGAGACAGTTCATTGTCGACCAATTCCAGTGATAAACTAAAAGCAAAACTTCCCTATCTAGAATAATAGTTTGTTCATCTTAATGCTGTCGAAAGTGGCAATTCAATTATAAACATCCATCATCTGTGTCTACTTAATATGCTAAAACTTTACGAGCTAGTCTTTGAGCTCTTTGATGCTCTTTTCATACGAGTCATTTGTGTGCCTTCCCCTGTCCATGGGTGTTGATTTATCTTAATTATTTTCTTTGCACGTTTTGGTTATATCTATTGTACTTCTGATTGCTTTTCATTTTTTTGGCACCTTTGGTAGCTAGACCAAAGTTCTAACAACAATTCTATTCCTTACTTAGATTGTGAAAGATTGGGTGAAGCAGCTTACACACCTAAGGGGGTACACAGATCAGATGGTGGAGAATGCAAATGCCTTAATTTTTACTTTTGGTTCTTATCGCCTTGGGGTATGCTTATTTCCTTTATTTTCAGTTACCAGATTTTACTTTGATGTCATTACTGCTCTCCACAATAATGTGATGTTTGTTAAATTTGAAATGGTTACACTAATTATGCCAAGTATTTGTCTTGGGCCTATTTGGTTTCTTATTCCGGTATAATAGCTCCCATCTGCAATTTCTTGGTGGTGTTTGAGTCTGCTAATTTTGAGTTTGATAGGTACATGGTCCTGGAGCTGACATCGACACACTATGTGTTGGACCATCATACGTCAATCGGGAGGTAAATAATGGCTAGCAAATTAAGTTACCGATAATACAATCCCTGTTATCGTTGGCATTATAAAGCTAAATTTTTGCTGTCTTTACAGGAGGATTTTTTCTTTGTATTGCACAATATACTAGCAGAAATGGAGGAAATCACTGAATTACAGCCAGTTCCAGATGCTCATGTTCCTGTGATGAAATTCAAGTTTGATGGAATATCAATTGACCTTCTCTATGCAAGTATTTCTCTTTTGGTGGTACCTGAAGTAAGTCATGATCAAATTCATAGACAATTTTGATCAAGTTCTTCAAAGTTATCAACAGGGTTCTCTCTTTCAGACTTGGAAATCAATTTCTTAGACAAGATGTTTGAAAAGTTCTGATTGAAAAGTTCTCTCTTGCAGCAATCTTATGTTCGCTTTCAGATCTCTTAAAATACATTAATTTACTATTATGCTGCATGCTGTATGTTGCTTTCATTTCTCGTATAACACTAGATCTCTTCCTTATCTCTGGTGATCTTCTGGAGTATAGTTTATGTTTGGCAATGATATCAGTAGAAGCGCAAGTGCTTGTGCTTGTGCTTTTGTTTTTAGTTTTCTTTTTAATTACATCTTGAAGATATAATTTGATTCAAATCTTCATCTATTGCTTGAAATTAAGTTTCTCCAATTTGTTCACAGGATTTGGACATTTCCAACGTGTCTGTTCTATATGAAGTTGATGAGCCTACTGTACGAAGTCTTAATGGCTGCAGGGTTGCTGATCAAATTCTTAAGCTGGTTCCAAATGTTAAGGTGAAATGCCATGCTCGATAATTAGCAGTTGATTGATTTCTTTTTAGTGCCTTTCGAAGTATGAATTTTGGTTTTCTGGATCCATTTTGTAAATCTAGATTTCTCTTTCTTTGTAGCACTTCCGCACAACCCTCCGATGTGTGAAGTTTTGGGCTAAAAGACGCGGTGTTTATTCTAATGTGAGTGATCCAAATTTGTCTAGCCCCCTTCTCCCTCTCCTTTACTTCAAATTGCTTTCCAAAGTTGTGCCATTTCTGATTTGTCCTTGTCCCCCCCTTTCACTCTGTGCAGGTGACTGGATTCCTTGGTGGTGTGAATTGGGCTCTTCTTGTTGCAAGAGTATGCCAGCTTTATCCTAATGCCATTCCTAGCATGCTGGTGTCGAGATTCTTCAGGGTTTATACACAGTGGCGTTGGCCAAACCCTGTGATGCTGTGCCCCATTGAGGAGGATGAACTTGGATTTTCTGTCTGGGATCCTCGAAAAAACCCTCGTGACCGCACTCATCATATGCCAATTATAACCCCTGCTTATCCATGCATGAATTCTAGCTATAACGTGTCAACAAGTACCCTACGGGTTATGATGGAGCAGTTCCAGTATGGTAACAATATTTGTCAGGAGATAGAATTGAATAAATCCCAGTGGTGTACCCTCTTCGAGCCGTACTTGTTCTTTGAAAGCTACCGAAACTATTTACAGGTTGACATAATTGCAGCTCATGTCGATGATTTGCGTGCTTGGAAAGGTTGGGTGGAATCGCGACTTAGGCAGTTGACTCTAATGGTATTGATTTTTGCATTACTGTAATGTGATTAAGATTTTGTCAGCTTGATACTTTGTTCACTGAAATTTATGATTACAAGTATATGGATTTTCTTTGTACCTCATTCTCACTATGCAATGCCACGCTGCAGATTGAGCGAGATACATATGGGAAGCTTCAGTGTCATCCATACCCTCTTGAGTTCATAGACTCATCTAAACTATGTGCCCACTCAGCATTTTTTATGGGTTTGCAGAGGAAACAGGGAGAGATAGTGCAGGAGGGCCAACAGTTTGATATCCGTGGTTCTGTAGACGAGTTCAGGCATTCAATTAATATGTATATGTTTTGGAAACCCGGAATGGAAATCTATATTTCTCACGTTCGTAGAAAGCAGATTCCTTCTTATGTTTTTCCAGATGGTTATAAACGTCCTCGGCACCCTAGAGGGACAAACCAACAACCATCAGATAAACAGTCATGTGAACATGGTGATGCTTGTCATAGTGGATCTGGTGAGAGGCATCTTAAGAGAAAGAAAGATTCCAATGGAGTCGATGCTGCACAAGATACGCCTGATAAACGACATAGAAGTCCTACAGGGGAAGGTTCAGTTTCTCCAGACGCCAGTCAACGGTTCAGTTCCACATCTCCTGTGTGTGTGCCATTTCGTGAAGGGAATGATGCCTGCCAGTTAGATGGCTTGGGGTCTGGGCAGGTTTGGGTGGAGGTTGGTGGGAGGTCTACTGTAGAGTCGTTTAACACGGGCAAGAAGGCAGCGATCCCGATGGATATTGAAGCGGAATGTGGTTCAAATTCGAGCACCATCACATCACTTGCAAGTGAAGTTGGCTCATGTGAGGACGTCGGAATTCTTTCAGTGGCTGGAAGCAGTGAGGGTAATAATGGAAGCATTGAAGGAAGTAATAACTTGGGGTGTTCTCATAGTGATTCTTGCGATGCAGATTCCGAGTCTCTTTTGGAAAATGTTTATGAGGAGCGGAGTGGAGCATTGCAAGATGGATCGGGCAAAGAGTTCGAGGTTTTTGATATAAAATCCCTTATCCCCTATTATTTTGCTTGTTTTCTACTCTGGTCAGTTTCTTATTCTCATGCATGCGATTCTATATTGGAAACCTCACGTTGCTATTTGTGGTCTCACATGGGAGTAGTTTTCACCCCAGATTATCTACTGTATTTTACAAATTAAATGTTATTGTTGTTGTGATTCTGACCCTACCTTGAGCTCTAACCAATCTACCTATTTTTTTATTTTTGGTTTATTTTTTTCCCTATTGAAGCCTAATGCTGCAAATGGAATCATACTAGAATCTGTGGGTGCACTTGGTTTGGAATCACCAGAGAAACAGTTGGTCAGGCATGTTCTCCTCTCTCTCCACTGTTGTTACATATGATATTTTGTACAATGTTTTTCTTTATACTGCTCCTTTTGGTTTTTCCTGGTTACTTTAATAGCAGGTTGAGTTTCAAGTCTCCAGCATGAGATGAGATGCGAGCATATATACGAGTGGGCAATGGTTCTTTTGGCCCATGTTTTGAGTTTGAGGAAAGACAGAAAGCCAGCAGTGTTTGGTAAGTGTTATATTAATTGCTGGCTTTCATTTCTTTAAATTTTTTCAGGCATCCTCGGCAAAATCTGTCATGGACCAGAAATCGATTGTGGACATAACTTTAAGAGTTTGGGAGATGTTGCTTGTCATGTCCTGTGTACAGTATTTCAAACAAAGTATGCTGTTCTGCAGAAGCATTTTTTGCTTCATGCTCCTCGTAGTTTCTTGCTCGAACCTCTTCTTCTCTTCTCTATTCCTTTCTGTCTCTCTCTCTCTCTCTTCTTTTGTTGCGTGGAGTGTTGTTGAGGAGCGTAGGAAATGTGTTAAAGGTGAACTAGTTTTTCTTTCAGTTAAGAGGGCTAGAACATGCAATTTGCTAAATGCTTCATTTGAGGCTTGTGATATGAAGTTAGTAAGGCTTTGTATTCAACTGTCTGAAACCATTTGTACCCTTGTCAATATTAAAAAAAAAAAAAATTACTGTAATCTCTCTCCCTTGCACGCTGGGATTTCCCATAATGGCATGGATTTCTCTTTTTGTCCTGGCTTTGCTTATTGTAGAAGATAATCAACCTGGCAAATGGTAGAAGAAGCTTGAACATGAGAACTATTTGAGGCATTGACCTCAAATTAAGATGTTATTCTAAGCTCTAAATTAGCTTTTTTGCCTCCAACTAACAAGCTAATGGAAAAGGCATTCATGGAAGGCACGGCTTTTTGCCATTTGCTGTTTAAGAACAACTTTTAGCAGAATCTCTTTTCTTTTGGTAGATGGTCCATACATATTGGTATGGTTACTTTAGCATCTTTTGGAAGCTTTTGACTAGGGAAAGGTTAGATTTCAATCAGGCCATGTGAATAATTGGAATTAATTGTCTTTTGGTCTCCATTATCACAATCTGCAAGGTCTGTTCATGAGTTACTGGTTATGAAACTTTCATCTCCAGCTTGTACGCAACTTGCTATTCCAACATCCATGCCTACCCATTTTCTTGGAAACTTGTCTTTTGTTCCATTTCTGGTAAAGACAAAGCAGGAACTATACTTCAATGATGTAGTGTACAAAATGTAATTGTGAGCCACTCAAGTCAAATCAGATCAGCTTTCGTTCTTATTTATAGTTAAATATTTAAAGTTTCAATTCCTTATTATTATTATTATTATTACACAATAAATTTGTATTAAAATTAACATGAAAATTTAGGATTGGCATCGTACCAATCATTTTCTAGTTTTTATTTTCTAATTTTAGAAATTGGAAAGACAACTGGGTCTATGCCCAAAGATATAAATAACATGTAATCAGTTCCATTTACTTGACATCAATTCTTCAAATTCAGATTCCAATGGATAATGATAAGTTCGTAAAGTGCACATATCTTGGTGATGCTCAAAGCTATTAAAGCACTCTTGTTTGAGTTATATTCAATCTTATCCTTTTTTGTCTTCAGATAATGGGAAGCTAATAATCAAAATATCTTATTAATAAGAAAAAAAATACATTTTTCTTTTTTCAGAGAATCTTGATAAAGATCAAATAAACGCACATTAAACACGTGTACCCGAATCTTCTTAGTGCAATTTTAAGTGAACCAGAGCCCACTTAACAAAGGGCAAACCATAGCTTGCTTAAAGACTCGAGCCATTAGATCAAAAACCATACCACTGCTTTCCTCCGAGATTCAGTAACGATTATGCCATTTACCAATTCCACGGATCCTTCCTAGAATCTGACAATCTATCATACCCAATACCCAGTTGTTGGTTTTGCACAGATTGGCTTATGACATTCTAAATCTCGAGATATAAACTTGAGTTTTAAAGCCACAAAGGAGCTTCCTTTCTTTGCGTTTCTGGTATCTGGGTCTAACTAAGTTTTGAGGTGAAACATGGAGAAGAAGGCGGTGGTGGCAGTGGTGTGCGCGGCCGCGGTGGCCGGTGCTGTGGCGACCGCGGTGGTGATGAGGAGAAAAATGAGGGAAGATGGGAAATGGGCAAAAGCGATGGAGATACTCAAGGAGGTTGATGAGAAGTGTGCGACTCCTATTGCAAAACTGAAGCAGGTAGCGGATGCTATGGTTGTGGAGATGCACGCCGGGCTTGCTTCAGAAGGTGGCAGCAAATTGAAGATGCTTATCAGCTACGTTGACAATTTGCCTACAGGGTATTCTTCTGCTTTTCTCATAGAGAATGCAAATCGATAAAAGATCAAGTTTTTATGTATTGACGTGTGTTTGTAGCTGGAAATGTTAATAAAGTTTCGATCTTTGTTTTGCATCTAAACTAGTTCGTGTCAAATTATGTTATTTCAGATCCATTTTTGAGTCGATTTCTTTGAGTGTTTACGTGCACATCTGTACTGATTGGTTTCCACTATTGTTAGTCTTTTTTCCTAATTATTATTTGTCGTCTTTGCCTATGATTGTGGAAGCTCACCAAAAAATTCTGTTTGGCCGACGTATTTGTCATGCTGTGGTTAGCTTGGATCAAACCATATTCGGTCACTGGTTACTGTTTTCTGTTACTGTAAATTTCTGTTTCACTAGATCCACTTTTGACTCTGTGTCGTTGATGTTATAGTCTTTATCCATTGATCAGGAACGGTTAAATCCAATATGCATGTAATGTCCTTTTTGTCTATTTATTGCCAAGTACTTGGAATATTATTCGTTTGATTCCTTTAGACTGAAGTTTATGTCACTGCCTATAGGTTTTATTTTATTTTGTAGATTTTGGTGGAAAGAGGGAGAGGGGTACTGGGATGTTATTGTTTGTGTTGATTTATCTTTAGCACGCAGCTTATTATTCAGTTGCTGGTGTTCTGTTGCCTTTTGTGTCAATCTTGTCACTTAATCTTTTGGAGTTTTGTCTTGATTGCATAAACAATGCGAGTCAGAAAATCTTTGTGGTTAAAAGGGGGAACATAATCTCTGAATGGTTATTCTGGAAAGCATAGTTTCTGGAATGACAAGCAGAATTATATGGACAAGCATTCATCAGTTCTTATTTATGTTTCATGTAAAATAATTGTGATTAAGCCAATGCTATTGTTGCAGCAATGAGAAGGGATTGTTTTATGCTTTGGATCTTGGTGGAACAAACTTCCGTGTACTACGGGTTCAACTAGGAGGAACGGATGCTGGACTTGTTAATCAAGAATTTGCTGAGGTGTCAATTCCTCCAAGTTTGATGACTGGTACTTCAGATGTAAGTCTTATACTTTTCAAAGGATTGGTGACAAAACTAAAGTTAGTTTACATTTAAGATCTTTTAACTTTGAAACTTGATCGTGATTTCAGGCACTGTTTGATTATATAGCAGCAGAACTTGCAAAATTTGTTGCTGAAGAAGGGCCAGAGCATGAACTTCCTCCGGGTAAAAAGAGAGAATTAGGTTTCACATTCTCATTTCCTGTCTTACAAACGTCCATATCGTCTGGGACACTTGTCAGGTGGACAAAAGGCTTCTCTATAAGTGATGCTGTTAGTTCTTGTTGCTTCAGCTCTCTTTTAGTATTTCATTATCCACTGTTTACTGGTTTTGATCAAGTTAGAGACAAAGTAATGCTAGGTGCTTTCTGACCATTAGAAGCATGCTAAGGACTAGACATATCTTGTCTTTCCAAAAACAGGTTGGCCAAGATGTGGTGTCAGAATTGACAAAAGCCATGGAGAGGCAAGGTGTTGGAATGACTGTGTCAGCTCTGGTAATTTAAATTTCTCACCGCAATAACATTGGTTATTAGTTTTTCTTTGGTTAGCCTTGTTTGATATTAGATGATCATGCTTTCCCGTGTTAGTCCGAGTATGGAGAAATACTTCAAATTAGTAATGACATTTTTCGAGACCTAATTTTAACCGTGTTGAACTAGGTAAATGATACAGTTGGAACACTAGCTGGAGGTAGATACACCAACAAGGATGTTGTTGCTGCTGTCATCTTAGGTACAGGAACTAATGCTGCTTATGTTGAGCGTGCCCAAGCAATACCAAAATGGCATGGTGCTCTACCCAGATCTGGAGAGATGGTTAGAAAGTTTTGGTACTTATTTAGGTTATGTAATTCTTAAAGCAAATAGTTGGAGCTCATGAGGGAATTTGAATGTAGGTCATTAACATGGAGTGGGGTAACTTTAGGTCGTCACATCTTCCGTTAACTGATTATGACAACTCGTTAGATGCTGAGAGTTTAAATCC
>JAOSBN010000005.1:3295223-3308549 GCA_027563595.1 Erythroxylum suave | reverse complement strand
TATGTGAGACCATTTATAGGCATGTCGATGTGCATCAGTGGAAAAAGCATAGGAATATCATTTAGTACTTGTGTTGACGCATTTTTAGAGACTGAAACTAGTTATAATGGGTTTTGGATATGCAGGACACCTGAAATGTCAGCAATGCATCATGACACGTCTCCTGATCTTAAAGTCGTGGGAAACAAATTGAAGGATATTCTGGAGGTATTTCATTTAGTTACATCCCAGTTATGGATGATCTTGTTAGTCTGATATTTAAATTTCATTTGATAACTGCCTTAACTTGCCGCGTGTTATGCACAGTTTGTAAAAGTTATGGTTTGTTTCATCATACTTTAGGCTAATAAAATTGGTTCTTTATGCTATTAGGAAAGCTCTTCTGTTATTACTGGTGGGTTGTGTCTATTAAGTTTCTTGTTGAAGGTGCCATGTCAAAATGTGGGGTTTAGAATTATTCGGCGCTTATGTGATTGATTATTTGTTTAACCATGAGGAATTTTATCAGTCACTTGGTCCTATAGTGTACTTAGAACCATCATTTCCTGGCTTATTGCAGGTATCTACTACATCCCTTAAAACAAGGAAAGTGATAGTTGAGCTATGCAACATTGTTGCCACACGTGGAGCGCGTCTTGCAGCTGCTGGGATCTTGGCTATCTTGAAGAAAATTGGGAGGGATACTGTCAAGGATGTGGATACACAGAAGACAGTTATAGCCATGGATGGTGGATTATATGAGCACTACACCGAATATAGCAAGTGCTTGGAGAATACTATGGCCGAATTGCTCGGAGATGAAGTATCCAAAACTATTGTGATTGAGCATGCTAATGACGGCTCAGGAATTGGAGCTGCTCTTCTTGCTGCCTCACATTCACAGTATCTCTAGTTTAGGAAATCTGCAGATCAGCAGAACTTTTTCAATTGGCATGGTTGACTTTCTTTGGATCTTCTTAGCACCCCGATTATTTCCAATCATTTTGACCTCTTGTCTCTTTATCTCTTAGATTTAGAAGAGCCATAATGAGATTATTTAACTTGGGTTGCCAATTATGTCTAAAGTGAAGTGCATGTACTAAAGCAGGACTTGGAAGCAGCAATTATTGTTAAGCTTCAGCCTGCTATCCCCGCTTGTTCTTCTGCAGGTGGTTTTTACCAATTCTTTTGGTAAGTAAAATAAAGTGGAAAGGGTGTATCAAGTCTTTCTTTTATTTAACATATTGATACTCTCCTTTAAACTCAGTGCCATGGTTAGCTAAACATGATCAAACTAACTCACACAGAAATGCAAATGACTGTGCATTACCATCTTCACCCAACACTATCTGCATGCCCATCAAACTATATGAATCAAAATGATCTGTTTGCAACTGTGTGCCCTCTCTTGCTTTTTCATCTTGATGCCTGTGACATTATTGCAGATGTTCTCAATGTTGATACAGTGAGTCACTTAGAAGTGTTCTTGTTCAATTACATGTGTACTTACACATGAAGAGATGATCAATCTTTTGGTATCAGCTTTCTTGGTAGGACCTTGGAGGGTAATTAAATTGCATGCATAAGAAGTGAATTGGCCATAACTAAAAATATTGGGGTGAACACAAATCCTTGGGAAGGTTCTAAGCATAGAATCAAACAATGCAAGGACATGCTCATTATTACCACCGAAAGTGTAGAATTTTGAGCGTGATCTATTATGTTTACAACTTCGGATTTTCTTCTTCTGGTATTAGGAGTCTTGGTCGTTGATGGTGACATTGATATGCATTGCATTAAAGTGGTTCTCATAGTCATGTATGTATTACTCCGTTTTTTCCATTTAAATACAATTGAGCAAAAGTTAAAATTAGTTATACGAGAGGTTTAAGATTTAAAATATTCAATCGGTATTAGACAGTCATAAAACAAGTTAAAGACAAATAAAATTAAAGAAATTGAAATATAATTGAAATGAATTATCCTTATTGAAGAATTTGAAATTTAATTAAAAAATATTGTTAAATAAACATTTATTTATTTATTTTGATCATAAGAACTTATTAGTTTACAAAAATTAATCAATAAATTGATTAGTTTTAATAACAAGAAATTATTAAAGCAAATTGAATAGGAAAGTTAAAAACCGAACTGAAAAGTTTGATGATCCAAGGGTTTTACAATTTAACTAGATGAATCGGTAGAATTCTTTAATCATTAAAATTAAGATGAGTTTTTTTTTTTTACTTTTTTATACCCGATAAGAGAAAAATCTCTCATAACATTTATATTTAGAGGTAAGGTTACGTACTTTTGAATATGTCCCGATGTTGCTATGAGTGGAACTTTTATTGGGTTATTGTTGTTGTTCTTGTTTATATTATATGAAAGTTAGCTTTATTACAGGAAATTGATAGGGGGGCTATACCGATCTTGTTGAAATGTACAAACAAGAAAACACCGTAAACAAAAGGATAAAAGGATATATTTGTATACATAGGCATATACAAAGCTTGACACATCGATTGTATCTTGACCAAAGTGTAATATTCTTGTAAGTGGATAATGAGCCAAGACAAGTGTCATCTTCTACCTTTCAATATTCCCTTTAGCTACTTCTGTTCAATATGAAATGAATTGGACTAAAAGAGAATTATTCACTTCAATTTAAAAAGAAAAATGGAACTGATTCAAAATTCATGAAGAACCCTTTTCACATGTCCTCGAATAAGAGCAAAAGAGGCCACAAAAGCAGTATACAACCAAAGACACAAACATTCCAAGCTTCAACTGTTAATGGTCACGGATGCCTCTGCTACTCACCTTTCTGCAACTCTGCCAAACTTGGTGCATGGGATCACGTCCAAATTTGGTACAATTTAGAGTGATTGATCGATGATCACTACTATCTCTCAGGCAGGCACACGGTGTATACATATAGATGCTCTTATGCATGTGTTCTTAGTTAACAATGGCACACAGGATGAAGCCAGGCTAAACGAGGAAAGCTATGTAGATTAATTATTAGCAACAAGTAAGTATACTGTATATTTTTCTTTCTTTTCTTACCTTTTCTCTGGTTCAAGAATGGAGGCTGGCCGCAGTTGGAGATTACTTGAGTGATTTATTTCTGGTAGTTTCAACATTGAAGAGTTTGGTTTATCTATGTAAAAGTTTGACTTATCTCGTATGTGTATACTCCAACATTTTTGGGGTGTGTTCAAGGCTAATTATATTTAAATCTTCTTGTATTTTGATTTTTGTTTCATTATATTACTGTTTAGTGATCATAGTAATTATTTTTGTCAATTAGTTTTTCGTTAATTTATAGTTTTAAATTGTTGTTGTATTGAGATTTAAGAATTTTAATGTTATGTTAATTTTGTAAAAAATAAAATATAACAAAATAAAAATACTATAAAAATTAAATGATATTTTCTGGTTTAATTGGAAAATTTTTGAACTAGTTAACTTTCCAATTTGATTTATTTTAATAATTCTTGCTATAAAATTTGATTAGTTTATTGATTAATCACTCAATTTTAATAAATTAATAAATTCTCATAAACTAAAACAAATAAATTACTTTTCATTTAATAATTACTTTTTTAATTAAATTTCAAATTCTTTGATAGATAAGCATAATTTCTTTCAATCATATTTTAATCTTTTATAATTTTATTTAATTTTTAATCGATTTTATGACTATTTGATTCTTTTAAACCTTAAACTTTTAGTCTTATCGATTTAACTTTCGGATCAGTTTTAAAAATATTGGATAATTCTTGAAACATAAGGATTAAAATAAAAAAGAGTGAACTATTATTAGTGAGCAGTAAGACAGCTTGTAATGTATATAATAATTATTTGTTTTTCTTTTACAAGTTCCTTACATTGCCTCCCATGAATTATCACTGGGATGAAGTGGTCATCAACTACTTACAGTTTTCTCAAGTTCCAAGATTCTGGGCCGAACTTGAAGCGGCTGAGAGTGGTGTATATGATCTGCCATCTGCACTTAAAGGGTACTTGTTTCTGGTACTCATGTTGATGTGGTATCCGAGGTTGTGAATGGTACAAGGTTTCCGTTAGTTCCATGAGAAGTGCAGATCTAGAAATGATTGTTCAGGTGTGTACTTTAGGGAACTAGATCCTTTGGACTTGTTATCTTGTACCAACTCTATTCTACTCGATCTCATCTATATAAATATGTAGAATTTATATAGGACCCACATAAATGTATAGATAAGATCGCGTAGAACAGAGTTGGTACAGAGTAGTGGGTACAAAAGATTTCACTCCGCACTTTAGTAAACTTGACAATGCCCTGCAAAAATGTCATATATTGTGCACCTATTAAAATTTTTTTTCTAATTACTCTATTCTAATTCGGTTTTATTAAAATTTATCCATATATTTATATAGAGTTCACGTAAATGTATGGATGAGATTTAATGGAATACGATAAAAATACCATAACTAAAACAGAACATCTAATCTCTATTGTGCATGATTTTGCTCAATGAACGCTTGTGTGTGAAGAAAATTTCCTATTTTTGTTCCAAACACACAAACATTTGATGCGGTTAAGGTGCCAAAGTAGCTAAGTTTCGGTTTGACGTGTTTAAACTAATGTTTTAAAAACCGAACCAATTCAGTTGGTTTAACAATAAAAACTTTGAATTAGTTAATTTTCTGGTTTGATTTTGTTTAATAATCTTTATTGTTAAAAACTGATATCAGTTTTTATAAATTAAAATAAGCTAATTATTTTTATTTAATTGTCCATTTTTTCAATTAAACTTTAAATTTTTTAATAAATAAGAATAGTCTTTTTTAATTAATTTTCAAATTCTTTAATTATATTAAGTCTTTAATTAAATTTACAACGGTTTGATTAAACCTTTTAAACTTTAAAAATCTTATCTTATCGATTTAACTTTGAGTCTAGTTTTGAAAATATTGGTTTAAAGTGCCTAATACATCTTGTGATGTAGGTATAATAAACTGGATTTTATAATAAATAAATAAATAAATATATATATATATATAAGGAAAAACAAAACAAAGAAACCCTAGAATCCAGTGATATAGTTCTCCTATCTAAGTAGGACTTCATAGAATTCGGGATTCTCAATACCTATATACGTATATGAACTTACCCTCAGCCGAGACGATGATTTCCAGTTACAGACTCCATTGAAGACTTTCAAGGTATTATGTTTCATCTTCATCGACATACCAATTCCATATGCAGTATCATCATCATCATAGTATATATAATATATATTTTTTCTTATGCTATCGAAAACCTTATATATATATGAGCTATACTTGGAGAAACATGAATGTATTTAAGATTCAACCAAGGTCTCAGTAATGGCTGCCACGATTGCAAAAAATCACAGTATTGTCTTTTCTTTTGTTTTCTGCAGATTGTGAATGTCCTAAATATATATAATGAATTTGAGGCCCAGGAAGAAGATCAAATTTACAACGACAGAGAAGCCATTGACATGCGTGAACAGGATCTCTCAACTTCCTGACGATATCATCCATCGAATCCTATCCTTCTTGTCAACCGAAACCATTATTGCTCTACGTACCTTATCAAAGAGATGGCGTTCAATAGGTGCTGCTTACACCAGTTTCGTAGAGCCTCCACTTCCCAAGCAGACTTTCTTGCCATGCAGACAAAGACTGCAACTTCTTCAAGAACATCATGACAAGTTCATGAACTTTGTGAATTGTTCTCTTCAAAGGGTAGTAGCAAGCAGGATTTACTTACAAAGATTTGCATTGAGTGTGAATTTGGTTGATCTCAGAAATGCTTCTCGTATTGACGATTGTATAGAATTGGTCACTAAAAGATGTGTCAACGAGTTGGATCTTCACATAAAATCAAAAAGGGGTACCTCGTACACCGTGCCTTGGAAGATCTACGCAGCCAAAACACTGTTAATCTTAAGGTTGAGACATTGTAAGTTGGAACCACCCGCAGATGGTGAGTCTATCAAGTTCACGTCTTTGAAACAGTTGTATTTGACTCAAGTTAAGTTAGAGGATGGTATAGTGCAAAGCATAATCTCTAGGTGCTCCATGATCGAGCAAGTCGAGCTTGTGGCTTGTCCAGGTATCGGATCCCTTCGTCTTTCTGATCTCCCTTATCTGAACAAGGTTAAAATATCCCAGTGCAGTGAGCTACCTATCCCAATACTCACTGTCGATGCACCAAGTGTTAGAGAATTGATTTATCATGAATCTATACAAACCTGCAAATTTGACATAAGTGCTTGCACAAGACTAACACGTTTGTCCCTGAGATATGCTTCCTCCATTGACGATTTATATCGAAGTCCATTGAGTCTATATTCTGATCTTGAGATCTTGGACTTGCAAGGAAGATGCCTGTTACTGAAAAGAGTGAACATCTGTGGCCATCAACTGAAGAAGTTAACCTCCAGCGACTTGCATTCCGAGTCAATCATTGATGTTCCAAACCTTTGTTGTTTCCGATACTTCTGTTACGAGGGTTCAATGTCGGGAATTTTTGCAATCAGAACTTCAGGTTTAAAGACGAGGTTATTGATGCTAGACATTTTTGTCAGACAAATAATGACCACTTCTTGGTTTCTGAAATTTAGAGAAAGCATTGAACACCTCAGGAAAAACAACAAATTGACCCTGAAACTGAAACTCTATCCATTTGTGGTATGTCCATCTTAATAACTTCTGATGAAATTTGCCTTCTCTTCTTCTTCGTCTTTTTTAAATTCTGTCAGTTTTTTAGCTATCTCATTGGATTGTTATTACTGTGAAGGCTTCATTTAATTTAAGAGAACTAGAGCACATGTCCATCCCTCCAGTGCAACGTCTCAAGTATCTAGAGGTGCATCCGAAAGAGATAGCATATTCCACTAGCAGGAGCTGCTTCGATGGTTTACTATGGAGTTGCCGTCCTGATACTTTGGCTATAGTGAGCCGTTGGACAGACAACCTTATACTAGTATACGTACTGATACTACATTACCTATACTATTCAATCCCAGAAACTCTCTCTTGTTCATATGCTCACATGGTACTTCATTAATTTTGCAGTATCTATTTGAATCGCTGAAAGAAACAGAAGGCAAGCTGAATTGCTGCACTGACTTACGTACCAGCAAATGTTGGCGTCATTTCTTGAAAGGTTATCAGATAAAGATCAGTGGCAAGGGCAAATGCAGTTTTGAAGATGGTGTTGCTATGGTGGAGTTGGTGAAAACTCTTGCACCTTACACCAAGATTGTTTTCCAATTAAAATGGTGATTCTCATATCAAAGTAGAAAGAATAAAGTACAGACTCACTTTCATTTTTCCATAAATAGTTGAAGAAAATGCTTGTTTAAACCTCTTTTTGAGTTTTTCTATGGATTCTTGGTAATAACATTTTCTGTGGATTCCAAAAAGATCATGTGTCAATTTGCAGTGATGAGTAGAGATAGTACAAGTTTGGCAATGACCAACGATAATGACCATCCAAGAACAGTCACTCCCTCAAAGCATCACCCTTTTTCAGTCCCAAGTAGTGTTCTCACGTCCACTTATCACGTTGGAGATGGGCACAACTCCATTACCGAAAGCAAGATCTCAACCGTTAGATCAAAGGTGGACGGTGCATGTAGAAAACAACTACTTTGGGCGTGCATCATATATCACAATCAAAGGACCCTTTCAAACAGGAATTTTTGGTCTGCCCTTTTGAGGAAAAAAGGAATACAGATTTTCGACTTTCTCCCCCATCTTTGAACACTGTACTTGAACAACACTTGTTTCAATGGCATCAGTAAAGAACAAAGTGCAAAAGCTTTACAGCTTATCACGGTCTCAACTTTCACGTTGTGGGAGGAGTTAGAGACAGAAAATCATGCCATTCGTTTTATTCATTCAATTTGAGTGGCTTCAAAAGTTGGAATATTTTAAAAACGGCATAAAGACAAGAACTTGTACATCAAGCAAAGAAACCATGTTCGAGGGAGGAATTAGAGCAAATAAAAGCAAGAGATAAGAGGCCAACAGAGAAGGATTACAAGCTTAAATACCAATATATATGTATATATATATACTGTGAATTGTACCAAGTTCGATACAAAAGGGGGGGGAGGTAAAATGCGAAATAAGAAAACATAAATCCAACTCTTCTCCTTCAAACTTCAACGGAGAATCTTCACAGGAAAATCTTTTACATCACTTCAATGGTTGCTTCTCTTGTTTACCGTTTCCAACTGAGCAGTAAAAACCAATTTCAGTTAGCAGACTCTTCATATGCATAATCAATCCAAGGTTGTCTTCATAACAGAGTAAATCACTTACGGCTGAGGGTAGAAATTTCAGAGCTCTTCAGTACTCGCAGCCTCTTCACAGTAGAAACAAACATACTGCAATTCACACAAATTGGAAAGACGTTACATAATAATGACAAGCTCTTTTGAAACATCAAAAAGACGAACAAAGATAAGAAATTGTTTAATGAATTATAACATAGGATATTTGTAAAAATTGAGGTTGTTAGGATTAGAAATGCTTAAAAATCTAATGCAGTGGCTTCCCATATTACTAAAAAGACATCCTAGCATCACTGGCAGTTTGCTAAGCACTAGGAATATAATACTAAGGATAGACTAATTTAAAAGTTGAATCAGATCCATAGTGATAAAGATGCTTACTGCCATGGGACATCATCCCCAACAAGCATCCTGTCTCCTTCGTTATCCTCGTAAACAAGCGTATATTCGCCACTTCCGTCCAATAGACCTGTGATTGCTTTCTCATCCTCCTGCTTGTTCATGATTCCACCAGCAGAGGAATCTCTTTGCGCTATACATAAAAATGCAAAAAGACAAAACATGAGATGAAGCAGCCTTCACACTAGACCCTCATTAATAATTTCTGTTACATGGAGAGTAAGACGATGAACCAACTCTTTAACTAATAATTTAACAACATAAGTTTAGACTAACCACATGGCAATAGGTTATCTTAAGATTCAGTTAGTCTCAAATGGATTGTGCATATGTCATAGCTTATGTAGACAACAAAAAGAACAGCAAATTTTCATAATTTCTAAAAGGCAAAAACTTAGTCTTGACATAACTATCAAATCACATATCCACTTATACGGTATGCACGGAAATACTGACGAGTTATATACAATTATAACGGCAAAGCTATGTGATTAACCTGCAAGAAGGCCTCTAAAAAGTTCATCAACAGCTGTGGATAGTTTTTCATAGCTGTCAAGGGCTTTAAGGTCCACTTTTCTTCCAATAGGAACACCATCCATATTGATCTTCACAAACAATCTTTTTTGGCAAGTTTCAACAGTCTTTTCACCAGCAGCAACTTTTTTGTTGGGGTTTCCATTCTGTGCCTCGAGAGATGGTTTCGAGGAGCTACTGCTTGCAAGGTTCTTCCTGAAAGATCGAATTGGAGGCCAACCCACCACTGGACCAGGAGCAGTTCTGTTTAAGAGGATTAAAGAGTGAATTAAATAGAGAATACAAAGTCAGACACAATTAAGTTTCTTCATGCAGTTAAAGTCTACAAATAAAACAGTAGCGAAGACTATATATTCAGGAGCATTCCAGAATAGGAGTAGCTTAAAGTCTTGTAATTAGTTGCATGTTTCAATAATCTAGACAAGGCAACAAATACAAGCAGCGAATGCATAGGTCAAAACACCTATATAATACGCAAGAAGCTGCTGCAATAATAAATAATAATAATCAGAAAAGAGACAAGATCTAAGGCAGAAAGAAAGGATAACACAAACAGCAACGCTTGAACATAAAAAGAAAGGGTCAACCCTTAAGATTTTCTTGACCATAGTGAACAAGAAATGAAGCCAAATAAGGATAATTAAGCACTCAAAGGGAAACCATGTAGTACTAGAGCTACATGAAGAGAAAAAAGAGTAAACATGGAAGAGTAAACAGTTTCACTTGAATGAAGTAAGTTTAAAACAAATGGACCACACATCCCAACCAAGTAAACATGTGAGTGAATATTCTCTGTTCAAAAGTTGAAAAAAGAAAAACAAGTGACAGAGGAACAGGAAAAAAGCTGTGGCACCTTTTCTGAGAGCTGTTGGGCACAGCTGTATTTGCAGGTGAGGGAGGTGAAAATGTCTTCTTTTCTGCACTGTTCTGCAAGTCTCCTACTACTTTGCCACAGGACTGTGAGGATTCTTTTGCCAGAGGCAAGCCCAGTTGGGTTACTGTTGCTGTTGTGGAAAACTGGAGAAAAGCAGGAGTCTTTGGCAGGTTCTTGTGAAGGTGCTGTTGATCGAACCAAACACCACCAACTTGTTTGTCTAGAGAAGAAAAGTTGTGTCCATGTGAGTTACCATTAGGAAAGTAGCCAAAGGAACGAAGAGAAATGTCATTTTCTCTATTATTGGTATTGTTGTTTCTGTTGGCTTCTTGCACAGACCAATCTTCACCGGGAGGTCCAAGCCTTAGTTCCAGCTTTTTCTCTACCGAAGATCTCTCCTCGTTCCTCTTCACAAGCCAGTCTCTTTCTTTTGTAATCAAATCAAGCAACTGAGGACACAACTCACCATTCTTTGAACTAGACTCCATCAGACCGAATCAAGTTTGTACTTACTTTTGACACCAGAAAATTTTGCGAGACAATTGGGAACAAGTTTCACTGTGGTGCAAGAAACAAGAAAAGTACACAAGTTCAATAAGGCACATATGACTTCAAAAGATCAAACGAGAACAGCACGTAAAGCAACAAGATGGTTGAGTACCTGCCACTATAAGTAAGCCTTTAGCCTACACTCGAGCCCTCCAAGTGTACCATGTCAAAATCATCAAAAACAATGGTTTTTGCTTTCTCAAGACAAAAGCCCAGATGAGAAATGGGCAAGAACCTTGAGATCTCAAAGGCGAAAGCAAGAGAGAAAGAACCAACCCTTTAAAGCACAACTCAGAAACTCGTTAAACCCGACAACGGAAAACAGAAACTCATAACATTTATAAAGCAAAAACCCCGCCAAGTGAAAGGGAAAAACCCAAAAGCGATTTTAAGAAACCTTATCAAAGGTTGAAGGCAAAGTATTGTGTTTGTTTCTATGCACGCTTGGTGGTTGCTTAAGTGCTTTTACGATATGAGAGGGGACAAGAGAGAAAGGAGAGTAATTTTTGCAAGCAGAAAGAGGCAAAAGAAGGAGGGATAAAGCCAGAGAAATATAAGCACTCGGTGAGATTCTTTTTTATCTCTTTCTATGAGCTCAAGAACCCAAAACACAGGAAACCAGGAATATCAGAACAAAATGCACGCAACCCCGGAGGGGTCTCTAGAAAACGTTAGGTTGTTGAGCTGAGGAAGCAAGAAAAAGATTCTCTCACGCTTACACACACAACAACAAAAAAACAAAAGCAAAATATGTGAGCTTACGACCACTCTATAGCCCCAAACATCTTCGTTCATTCATCAATGTCTTGTGTTTTACAGAGAGAAGCAAAAGTTATATAGTGAGAATATGCGAGTGGACTCGACCATTTCTTGGATGTGAACGTCACCTTTTTTGAGATAAACAAAACCCCACTTAGGACTCACTCACTCACCCTTCTTCCTGTTCAGGACACAAACCCCACCAAACATTCACTCCTCTAAAATGGTCACACTACGTTACAATGCCAAAAGCAACCCTTTTGGTTCTAATAATTAATAAACCACTAGCATTAACCACCTCAAGTTAAGATCAAAAGTAAAGTTTCGACTACAACAACAGATTAAAAGACAGTTAAGACAACTGGAGCAATTAGTAATGGGTTCTCTTTATGGGGTCTAGAAAATGATGTTATGTAGGGAAAGTTTTCTGTTTTCTTGTTATTTTAAGCAGAGAACGAAACAAAGAAACAAAAATAAGAAAAAAAGGAAAGTAAAAAAGAGGATTTGCATGATCCATATTTGCAGGGGCCTGTGCAATAAAAACATGCAGATCCCATGATCTTGTCTGATACTGCTTTTTTTTCTCCCTTATCTCTCCCTGCGCCTCTTCCGTCCAAATTCACATGTCCCAAAGTTTTTGTCAGTGATCCAAAAGATACCCAACCAGCAGGAAGGAAGAAGGGTCTTTCTTTCCATCCACCAAATGATGTTACATTGAAACAAGGACTCTGAACCCTTGGATTCAATGACTTTTTATCTTGAGATTTGAGTCAATCCCTTCAGATTCTGACACCAGTTCTTCAGCTAAAAGACTGATCCTATCAGCATAAAGGAGCCACCCTTTTGTAGCTTCAGTTCTGTGTCCTATAGGGATTTTCAGGTAGTGAAACAGTAATAGATTAGGATTAATGCACATAAAATTATCAGTTTTACAACTAAAGTTTCTGTCTTTTCCATTAAACATCGGCCGAAATCCGGCGGGTTTCGCAAGATTTTTCTGTTTCCTGTAAAACCAACACGCACACACAGTTTCCTCACCAACCAAAACCAAACTTCCCATCTCATTACACTATACCGTACTTAATGCCTTTCCCTTGCGTGTTGCACTCATCTTTTTCCCTCTGATTTTGACAAATTTTAGTTCTTCCTTAGATTTTTACTATTTCTGTTTTGATTAATAATTTAACGTCGATCCATTAACAACACCCCCGTGTGTGTACGTGCGATTCTTATAAACTATACAACTTGATAGGGCCCCTTTCATGTGTAATGTCCATAGTCAACTTACATGTACATTGTCTTCTTTTTTTTCTTTCATTAATGGAGGTAGAAGCATAGTTGTTATCAAATGGTAGATCATACCATCACCCTCAATTGTCAACCCTATTGAAAACTCATTCCCTTGAGGCCGTGTAGAATGTCAATTTCTTTGAAAATCTTGAGAAAGAAGTCCCCACTTCACGTGTGAACATTTTTGTAGTAAGCAAGCATTTAAGAAGAGATGGAAATCGCAAAAGGCTAGTATCTTAGGTATGGCAATGGTGCAAAAATGTATTTAATGGTATTAATGTGTCATGGTCACGAAGAAACAAAAAGTCCATTCAAACCTACCATTTATGTATGTGGTACACTTCTCTGTTTCTCATGTTACGTACCATCTCCTTTGGTCATACTTCCAAAAGATTGATAGTATCTTGGGTCGGCGAGATTTTGCATTCCATGTCTGCCTAGTCATCACCATTTTTTTTCAATAATTAGAAATATTTGTAAACATTGTAAGTTATATGAAAAGGGTTTGTTTCCTTGTTTGTTTATCCACCACCAACCAAATTCTAGTAAAGTTTAATTACCAATCATTTATATAATTTTAAATGTTAATCTTTTGTCTAATTATAAGTTGTTTCTATA
>JAOSBN010000005.1:3251697-3287525 GCA_027563595.1 Erythroxylum suave | reverse complement strand
AAAAATCCGTTCTCTTAAATTCGACTAAATAATAAAAATGCATATATATGAGCATCACACTTATATCATTCAAATGACATTTAAATGACGATTCAGCTTAGTCTTTAAACTTAAGTTAAACTAGTTAAATCTAACTTAAACAAGTAGTCTATTATACTTATCTTAAATTATTAATTTAAATCTAGTTTAATTGGTTCGAGTTAAGTTTGATGATTGATTTGTGAACCATATTACTGACATTTGATTAATTTATATATACAGCAATACCTCCTCTATAAATTAATATTATTGACATCATGATATTTTATTATTTTATAGAGATTTTAATTAATTGATAAATTAATATTTATTAATTTAAAGAGAATTTTGTAATTGATTGAAGTTAAATTTTGATTATATAATAAAGCATTGTATCTTAGAAAAATTCACGTTTCATATTAATTGAATAAATTTAAAACATAGATTTATTGTACATAATATTAATGAAAACTAATAAATAATGTTCATTGTTTCTTAATAATTAAGAATTATTCATTGTATATTTTGCTAAAAATATTCAATATATGCACGTATGAAGGGACCCTATCTAAAAACATTCATTGTCTTAGTTATGTTTGTGTAAGTTTATATAATTATTAATTTATGATATTAATGGAACCCTATATTTACATAGGGGTATTTTGAAAATATATTATCTTATTATCTTATCAAAATTTGTTAAATTTTTAACTGACCCAAGTCGAGATCGGAGAAAAATATTATTTTAGAGAGTTCATTAATTTACTAAGTATTAATTTTTTCATCATTATTTTTAAACAAATTCTTAAAGAAGGGATTTTTGAAAAACTAAAAATTATTAAAGTTTAAGTTAAAAAATCTATACCTTTTGCTCTAAATTTTATTTTTTTCCAAGACTACGCTAATTTTATCATCGGAGTCTTTCCATTAGAAACTGAACAAAAGGAATATCTATGGCCCAAGGAAATATCGAAACCTAAAACCACTTCCGGCCCCAAAGGAACTAACAAAAGCTCGTGATCCGATCTAGGACTGCTCGGGCCTCAGAGTAACTTAAGTACACTAGCAAGCAGCAGGGCTGATAAATAAAATATCCAAATCCTTCTTGCGGTAGCTCTACACAAACTAAGGCACAGACAAGATCCAGGACTCGTGGGACCTGGATTAAGTGACCATGTCATGTCATGTGCAGCAGTGCAGGTACCAGAAATCCAGTCTGGAGACACATCACACATTGCCTGCTAAAAGATTAAGATTAAACCGTAGCTCTTGTCATTCTTAGTAGAACTTATTCTTACGAAATGTCTTCTTATCACTAAAGTCCATGTAGAAGCATACTTTCTTACACATATATCCAAAACAAAACACATACCTTTGTTTTAGGTTAGGATTTCGTTTAAGGCAAGGTGTTGTCTGTTTTTAATGTTTTCTTTGGAAGAGTCTAACTGTCTCAGCGTCAAGTTTGTGTTAATTAGTTGGTCTGTACTTACGAAATGATAAATAAAAACAAAAATTGAAAACTCTTCTTAAATGAATTGATTGGAATGTCAACGTTCAAGTTATTGATATTTTCAATTAAAACGACGTCGTTTTGAAAATTTGTTCGTGCCTCGGTTAATTCAGATTAAAAGAGGGCCAAGTTAATTTTGTCATCCTTAGAATTGACAATCACGAAGATAAAGTTATTAGTTACAAATAAGAGTAAGTATTATATTACATATTGTTTTTGTTGGTTGTTGGTTGTTGACGATGTTGAATATAAAATTATCAAGATTTGTTTATTATCACTTCCATCCTAATTTTAAATATCATTAAAGAATTTTAATAAAGTTTTTATTTTGTCTGTTAAATAGTTTATGTGAATTATATAGTTCACTAGATATATTTAAATATTTATTTAATGAACATTAAAAAAAAGAGCTAAATTCTTGTACTTAGAAAAATAATATTTTGATTAAATGCAAAATAGAGAATGACTAATACCAATATTTTAAAAATTGGAATAAAAATTAAACCTATAAAATAAAAATTTTCAGGATTAAAAAGTTCAGTTGGTATTAGACAGTAAAAAAATCGATTAAAAATTGCATAAAAATTAACAATTTTAAAAACAACTAAAAAATAATTTTACCTGTTCGTAAATTTAATTTTTAATTAAAAATATTAAATAAAAATTAA
The DNA here is from genome assembly GCA_027563595.1 of Erythroxylum suave. NCBI lineage: Eukaryota > Viridiplantae > Streptophyta > Magnoliopsida > Malpighiales > Erythroxylaceae > Erythroxylum > Erythroxylum suave. The sequence goes on along the minus strand of JAOSBN010000005.1, from coordinate 3,285,329 downwards.
TTAATTAATTAAAATTAATCAATTTTTAATAATAAAATTATTTCATTAAATCAAATTAAATTAAAAATAACAATTTAAAATTACAACCATTAAATCGATAAATTCGTTTTTAATTTATAAAATATTGAATCATAAATCAAATCAAATTACATTGGAGTCTTAAGAGTTTAGTAGGGTTTGGTTAGAAGTACCTTTTGGATCTACCTGTCTCCCAGGTGTGTGCACATTAGATTTTTACAGTTGTCTTCTGTCCACGTGTGGCCCCACCTAGTCAACCACCTCAGCTTCGGTACGCTAGCCTAGTGACTACGGTAAAGAAATTAATCTCATAAACGTGGCAATGACTCAATGACGGAATAAAAGTCAAGAATGAAAACGTAAGTCTCCTTAGGGGTCTACGGTGGAATGTAGCACAGACAATCATTAAACCTGACTAGGTAACTGTCGGTAAATGAGGTCAATGAAAGTCTAGTCAACGAGTTTAACCGAACAGCACATTTCCTCGGCGATAACTTGGACCGATGCTGGGAGGAGGGGGGGGACCTTAGGGTGGACCCCATCAGGACTGTCCCTGTCAGTTCCAGCTCTTCGCAATTTGTGCCATCCTTTTTTAAGCCAAGTAATTTTAATTTCCCATTCTACCCTTTCTTTAAAAAGATATTTTCACTTCCTTTTTTTCTGAAATTGGGGAGTGGAGGGTGGCTTGGAACATGCACCGTGATCTTTTCCTCTATCCATCTGTGAGAGTCTCCAGGTGGCTTTGTCTTTTTACAGTGAGAGAGCGACAGGGGCTGATGAGAAAGTGGAACAAAAACAGAAAACATAAACCAAACCAGAGAGCAAAAATGCTGTGTTTATCAGTCTCCTCATTCTTTTCTCCTCCTGTCTTCATTCAACTTCAATCCCTCCCTGGCCACTTGCTTGGTACGACTAAATCCCACCTCCGTTTTTCCTTTTCAGTTCTCTTCAGCTCTTTCACTTTCTCCATACTTCTCTACCTTCTTTCCTCCGACTCGTGTTTCTCCTTGAAACTAGGTCTATTCTAGATCCAACTCAAGCTTATTGATCACCCTCTCTGAGTGTCAAATCCATACTTCTGGTTCTTATTGTTTATTGCACTGAATTCAGCTGAGTATTAAATTTAGCTTCTTGGGTTGTCAAATTTAGTATCTTTACATTCTCTTGGGTATCAAGCATCGAGATTTTTGTTTCTTCTAGCTCATCTTTTCATGAATTGAGCCAAAGTTCGCATTTTTAAATTCTTGGAAGCTACTTATCACACTTTGTTCAGAAGCAATCTAATTTATTGCCATGGATCATCTTATGGGAACAGGGTTCTTGATTCCATTAGTATACTGCTTATTACTTTCTCTTCAATTCAGCTTTTTACACTCTTATCAGAAACAATCCATGAACTGTACGGACACCACACGTCTGTGCACGTCGTTTTTGGCCTTTAAACCTCAGGAGAATGAGACTCTGGGCGTGATCCAGAGCATGTTTGATGTGCTACCACAAGATGTGACCGTGGAGGGCAATGACCGAGGCTACATATTTGTGAAGAAGAACTGCTCATGCTCGTCGACGGCCAAGGTTTACTTGACCAACACTACCTATACAGTTAAAACGAGTGAGGGTTATGTGTCTGACATTGTGACCAATGCCTATGATGGGCTTGCTATGTCTCTTAATACAACACGGCCGGCCAGGTTTGGAGAAGTTGTCTCATTGAGGTTGTTCTGTGGATGCTCAAGCGGGTTGTGGAATTATTTGACGAGCTATGTGATGATGGAAGGAGATACCTTAGAATCATTGTCAAGCCGTTTTGGGGTCAGCATGGATAGTATTGAGAACGTGAATGGGATTGACGATCCGGACAATGTTACTGTTGGTGCTCTGTACTATATTCCTCTCAATTCGGGTGGGTCTTCTGTCGTAACTTCTTGATTTCCTCTTTATTACTTTTCTTGCAGTTCCTGGTTTATAGCTTGAACTGTTATGTTAATTGGATTGATTTTGTATGTTATCAGAGGGGGTGTTAGGAGTTCGTGGACTGAAACCTATGAGGATGATCAAATAGTCCATGACCTGCCTCGTATTTTTGAGTTTTGGAAGAAGTAATTCTTGTGATCCGTATCAAACTAGCTTAGTAAACGTATCGTATAGCTCAATCATCTTTTTCGAGTGTCCGAGGTTGTTCAGAGACAGACATGTGATTCATAGAATACAATGTGTTTTTTGGCTGTGTAAGGATGTATGTCAGTATGTGGTGAATTGCTTATGTGGCAGATATATTGAGAATTTAAGTGTTTTATAGGTTATTCATCCGATCTTTTATAGGAGCTACCCTTAATGATGAACTTCAGAGATGAATCTATTTATCAAAAAGAGATTCGTTGTTTCTAACCTTGCTTTGCTTCACCTTAATTGTTTAGTAAAAGTTATGTCTCAGTCCAAATGGGGGAATTGCTGAATTTGTTGCTATCAAGTACATTATGCGATTAAAATACTGTAGTAATTCCATAAAAATATGAAGATATCGTTTAAATAAAAACATAGTTGCTTTTGATGTTTAAAAATTAACTATACAATTTTCAAGAGAAGGCGAGGTAATGCAAGCAGTTGACACTTGATAGTAGATCTTTTGATCATTTCGAATCGAATGGACCATCTGTTGTTTCTCGCAAAGTTATAGAATTAGAAATGCCAAGGAAACAAATCCTCTGAAAAATGCAGAAGATTACACAGAACTGGAGATGTGATTAACAAGCATAAGAGTTGCTTCTGTGTCTGGAATTTAAAAGAGAAAAAGATGAATGTTACTCTATATGGCCTGAAGTAGACTGTATTTCTGGCCCCATATTTTCTAGAGTGTTCAGCAACCAGTGATCAAGATATGTAACATTTCATGAGATATCCTCTGTGCAGGGTCCATTTCAGAGAGAAGCGAATGACATTGTTCTGCCTGAATAGACAGATCAATGACTATCATTGTTCCTCGTAGGTGAATTAGTGAGAACTATCTGAAGCATAGAACTTAATTCCCAAATAATTTGAAGAACACGGTTCCTGCATAATCAGTCATTGAAGTTTGTTTCATTGCTTTAGTGAATGGATGGATGCTAGTCATCATAATGCATGTTAGCATAAGTACATTGTTGAACTTGATGAGTAAGTTTGATTGCTTATATTTCAGATCTAACGATTTTTGTTATATAAAGTTCCATTTTGTAGATGATAAATGCAAAATACCAGTTTTTATGTAAGTGGAATTGATGTGGTTTTGATAGAATTTATGAGCTTTTCGCTGGTATGAAATTTCTAATATCATGAAAATTCCTAGTTCTTGATCAAAGCATTTGTTTTCTACCTCAGTTCCTGGTGAACCTTATCCAACAGAGGCAGATAGTCCTTCTCCCGCTCCTGCACATTCTGCTAACAATATCTCAGGTGTGGACTGGTTCTACAAGTTTCATGCATATCAACAACTATTTATAACACTTTTTTGTGGAGACTGTCAGCGATCATCTAATTTCCTGGAAATCCTTCCTGTTAATTTTTCCATGCAACTTCTTTTGTATAATCTATTATGTTTGTTTTGAGTTTGCAGTTAATGAAAGACCTCATAAGGTTCATGTGCCTTATGGATGGATCATAGGTGGTATTGGCAGTGCTATTGCAGTGATTGTCTTCTGTACTGTTTTCTGCATCTCTTTAAGAAAAGCAGCTCGAAGAAGTCATGATAAAGATCCCGGTGGCAAGAGTTATAAATTCCATATTCTTCGCAAGCCAAGTTTTTGTTGTACTTCGGGAAGATACACATGCTGCCAAAATGGAGATTGGAAGCAAGCAAATGGCGAGTCTAGCAGCCACCAAGTCACTATACCTAAAGGTTAAAACTAGTTTTACAATTCCAGATTCCTATCGTATTTACCTATGTACAAGGCTTTTGCTCTTTTTTTATAAATTTTTAGTTCTAGCATGTTGTGAAGTTCGATACTTGTGATTAGCTTTCATATTTACAGCTCTAGGATCTGATGTGTTTGACGTGGATAAGCCTATGGTTTTCACTTACGAAGAAATTTTGTTGGCAACTGATGGATTCTCTGATTCAAACCTTCTTGGGCATGGAACATATGGTTCTGTATATTATGGTCAACTTCATGATCAGGTTTCTAGCTCTTGCCCTGGTGCCTGAATTGCATAAAAACCTTTAAAGAGTAAGATTTATCATCACTCCAATGGTAATGCCATTCTATATTCTTTCAGGAAGTTACAATTAAGAGAATGACAGCTACAAAAACTAAAGAATTCATGGCTGAGATGAAAGTCTTGTGCAAGGTCCATCATACAAATCTGGTAACAGTCTTTTGAAATATTGAATTGCTTTTATGCTTGTAGTTCTCCGCTTGTTGCCTTAAATAGTTTGAATGTTTGACTCTTTTTTTTCAATTGTTTAAGGTAGAATTGATTGGCTATGCAGCTACTGGTGATGAGCTCTTCCTAATTTGTGAATATGCCCAAAAAGGTTCACTGAGAAGCCATTTACATGATCCTCAGAGTAAGGGTGATCTTCCTCTATTATGGTTTTGTAGAAATATGTCCTTAGAAATCCAGTTGTTTTATGTGTAACACTTATAGTTGATATCTTTATAATGTGCTAATCCATTTTTACGGGAAAATTTGGAGCAAGAATAAATAATTCCTTTATCAAAACTTATGCATGTTGATAATCAGTAATATTATGTAAGTAGTTCCATGGTTGTTATCATATCTTGATGAATAAAAATCATGGAAATTTTAACCAACCGAATCTTGGAAGAACCCAAGTCAGTTTTATACGTTGAGGGACTGATACTTTTCATTATCTTGCTGTTTCTAACTCATCGAGTCATTGCATGGTACATCATTCGAGGTGGCGTACCACTTGTACACCATGCTAAAGTTTGCAAGACTTGCTATAGGTCACACTTCACTTTCATGGATTTTGAGAGTTCAGATTGCATTAGATGCAGCCAGAGGTATCGAATACATTCACGAGCATACAAAGACACATTATGTCCACAGGGATATTAAGACAAGCAATATCTTACTTGATAGCTCCTTTAAGGCCAAGGTTTGGACATAACTAGATTAATTGGATTTTAGGTTATTATCTCAATATATATGGTACATCTCAGCAGATTTTTCTCTTCAGATATCAGATTTTGGATTAGCAAAACTTGTTGGAAAAGCTGGTGAAGGAGAAGCTTCAGCTACAACAATTGTTGGTACATTCGGCTATGTAGCCCCTGAGTAAGTAAAAGTACTACAAATGTTGGTCAAATTGTGTCCTTCAACCACTCTCAACTATTACTTTTTCATTGAGCAGATACTTGAGTGATGGCCTTGCTACAACCAAAAGTGATGTATATGCATTTGGTGTTGTTCTTTTCGGAATCATATCCGGAAAAGAAGCCACAATTCGAAATGAATCTGCAGCAACCAAAAATCCTGAAAGTCGTTCGTTGGTGTCTGTGGTAAGTCTTGCCCATTATCATCCACCAAGTACGATAATAGTTTGATTTTCTTACTGTGATGACATTGTTCATGTCGTTCCTACACATATGTGATAGGAAATGAAATAAGCGTGGATCAATGATACGATAAATAATGCTCTTTTAGAAGAATTGAGAATCCAGTGGAATACATATAAAATGTGCAGACATTTTACCATGATCTACTTGGTTAAACAATAATGCGATAAAGAGCATACCATATGGCATTGATAAAGGATCGATCAAATGCAGATGCTAGCAGCTCTCCTCAATTCACCCGACTCCATGAGTATGTCAAGCATTAAAGACAATGTTGACCCCAATTTGATGGATTTATATCCCCATGATTGTTTGTATAAGGTGACTTTTCTTCGCCTTTATCCTTTTTAAGTATATACTAGTTGAAGTTAGATTTCCTGCAGATTGAAGGTAGAGGAACTGAAGAAGCAGCAATTTAATGTTTATAATTGAGCTGGGATTAATGGGATAAATAGTGTTCTTCATTTCATAAACATTTACATCCGTCATTTTATAAGCAGAACTTGCTCTTTGATTGTAACCTATTTCTGCTAAAACAAGATCATGCATCTCTGGTCCCGCTCCTAAGTCGTTACCCTTGGCTTGAGTCTGGGAAAGCCTTTGCTTATTGTTTAATTGCATCTAACTCAACCAACTTTAACTTTGGATCTTCTTGTTGATGATCAAATTAATCAACAGATGGCCATGCTCGCCAAGCAATGTGTAGATGCAGATCCCATCCTTCGACCAGACATGAAGCAAGTGGTGATATCCCTGTCACAGATACTGTTGTCTTCCATCGAGTGGGAAGCAACTCTTGCCGGAAACAGCCAAGTATTCAGCGGTCTCGTCCAAGGACGATAATGGTGGCTAAAGCTGAACCTTTATTCCTTTATTCGGATATCCCTTGTCCTGCACGTGGCTATGTTGTCGCGGACAGTTCAGTGTTAATATAGTAGACCTCATATTATCCCATGCCCTCTCTTTTCTGATTTTCTGTTTCACACAACAGCTATATGGAAAATTTTTGGGGTCATGTAACACGTGATGTAACTCAGGAGTGGATCGTTAAGGTTCTAAGACAAGCAGCTAAATGGAGTATATTATTATCTCAATCTTATGGTATAATATCTCTTTACCAAGTATCTGCTACAATAAACAATCCAACTTTATTTCAAGACTCTACACTGTTAATTCTTCTCACTACTTGCATAGAGAAGCTAGTACACGACGAGGAGGTTCAAAGGACTTTCTGGCATGAAGAACGGCCCAATTGTCTATCAGTAGAACATCACCCTTCTGCCAAGGAATTGCAACACTTTCCTCTTCAAGAATTCTTAAACAGTCATTGATAATATCACCAGGCAATGGTTTACCATCCCCAAATATCACTGCCTTGGTAGGATCATTCCTCTCATCTTCCCAACCCGTGTACGCAGCCACCATACTGTTGAACCAAATTTTGCGATTCCTTGTTCTGTCAAATTTGATAGCTGGGATTGGTCCCATGATTGTTTTCACTCCATCTTCTAACCATTCTAGCTTCATCCCCAGTTTAGCAGCCCTGTTGAAACATTAATGTGTCATACACTCATATCATTAAACAACAACAGGCTTCTTCTGTATCCTCTTGCAAATAATCAGCAGATACTACAAAATCCCACTTGCTATTATCTCCTAATCTATTCAAGCCAGCAACTTTGAAATAAAAGATCGAATCTTGAACTTAAAAAACCAGAGCTTCTTACACAAGACTTTGAACACAAACCTTTGAGCAGCAACACTCTTGTCATCTGTCAAAAACGTGGACTTCCATCCCCGTCCAATTGGAGAAGCAGGATTGTCTTCTTCACCCAACACTCGGATATATATCAAACCATGCTCCTCCAATCGCTCCACGAAATCAGGGTACTTGTCTTTCATCTTCTGATACACAACATGGCTCAAGACAATTGGAGTCTCTCCTCCACTCCTTGGTTCCACTTCACAGAAAAAGAACAACTTTGATGGGAACTCAGGAACCTAAACAAACAAACAAATCCCACTTAAGTGTAAGAAATCTAGCACCGAAACAAGATTAAAGATCAAAGCTTTCGACGATTGAACCTGGGCCATCTCATGGTGGAAGGGAATCTTCTGGTCGGGAGGGGACTCGTTGGCTGTGAAAACACGACCAACGACGTTGGTCCGAGGGGCAGCTCCACCCACGTACGGTAACTCCTCGAAGCCGAAGGCTTCAACAACGTCGTTGAACTGGGAGGCCGACGACACGTCAAATCCTCTGAACAAAACAGCCCCAGTCTCGTGAAGCAACGACTCAAGGTACGGTTTGCTGTTCTTGACAAGGACGGGAAGCGAAGCACGTGCAGGGTTTGGACCGAGAACGGACGGGAACGGAACGGAGCCGTACAGTTTCTGGTGGGGAATTTCCGTCAGCTTAAAAGTCTCGGCCATTGTCGCATTTGTTGTCAAAGAAGAATCTTCGTATATAAAGGTAGCGTTTGAGGGGAACGCGCCCACGTGGAGTGTGGGTCCTGTACGACATTTAATTTAACCGAGATAGCGTCCAGGTTCGGGGGAAAAACGGTGCCTAGGCCCGACCCTGACCCATGTAGTGATTGGAGCTCCGAATTTGAAAGTCCGCCTATTTCGAAGTTCAAATCTGAAAGAAACTCATTGAACGGTGAGAGAGTATTGCTTGGCGAGAGTGAAATGGCGAGAAACGAAGAGAAAGTGAACTTGACGAGAAGAGCACTGAGAGATTTATCGAATAGTAATGGAGGAGTTGGAAGGTTCTCGAAATCGGTGAAGAAAGCGGTTGTTATGGAGAAGAAATCGAAGGTTAAGAAACAAGAAGAAGCCGAAGCGGGGGTTCTTGATCGGCTCTTGCTTATTCAGTCCGATGTCTCTTCTCTAACTAGCCAGGTGGACCTTCTTCGAGACTTTTTTGTGGAGAATGAACTTAGGTTTTCGAAATTTGCAAGTTTTATTACTTCAGTTTTGGTATTTAGTCTTTTGATTGATATATAATGTGCCTACATTCAACAGATTGATGAACTTGTTGCGCAATCATTCAATGTTAAGTTGACAGACAAAGAGGGGAGAAAGGAAATTGAGTCTTTTGTGCGTTTCTTGTCCGATATGCTTTCTTCTTTGAAGGTTAGTTCATAAGAATATTACTGTCATTATATTGTAATGGAATACACTGTTTGTCAAATTTGTTCTACACCAAATTTGCAGCCATGGGTGCCAAGACTTCGGAAGGTTCTCTCTGGCCCTTCAGTTGGGGGTGAGAACCAGTCAGCACAATTTTTAGCAGGGGAAAGTGTTTCTGTTGTGAATGAAAATGAAAACTTTGAGATAGAAAGTCCTGAGCAAAGCAAGATGGAGTCATTGATCTCTCCTTCCCCACTTGTGTCGTGGCGAGCTGGCTGTGAGAATGAAAGGGGTAGACAATTATTTCTGCTTACGCCTCTTCCGATTGGGAAGACCCTGTCGTTGAAGCGTTACGGTCCATCCAGATCAGTTTTTGAGAGAATTGATTCAAATCCTGCTGACATACCATCCTTTGAAGCAATTTCTGACGATGTAAAAGATGATTTGCTAATGAAGGCAATCCTATCTGAGAATTCTGATTCTGTTGTTGTTGAAACTAAGAGCAGTCCTGAGCGTGGAGTTGTCTCTACCCCGATGCTCTCAAAAAACCATTGCTCTGTGCTTGTGATGACTCCACACATGAAGATGTCCCCTCCGAAATCTTGTGTGTTGCTGCAACCCATTTACGAGTCTTCTAATAAACGCAATGCCAAGACTAGGAAGTCAACACCATTTCCTGTTGGAATTCACATAGAAGCATCTGAATCTTCTGAAAGTGAAGGCTCTGAGAATCTCGGTTTCAAGTTTCCAGAGCTCTTGGGTATCCAGCGTGTCTACCAGTCTAGAATGGGGAAGAAAGAGTTCGAGGAATCACCTGATTGGTCTTTTTCACCTCCTAAAACTTGTGTTCTACTGGAACCACCTCATGATGAATCACAGGACATTGCCCCCATTGATCACGCCTCTGCAGTTGCTCCTGTCCTGAATCAGCAAGTAAAGTTGAAATCATTATTAGCACATGATACTGAAACTCACACTGGTTGTCATCAAATTAAGAATTCTCATAACCCAGGTATTGGTCTTTATGTTAGTGGTTATTAATACATATTATCCTCTGGTAAGTCAAAGGGGCACGATGAATATTACTTGCACAAATGTTTTGGTTTTCTCAACAGAACCACTGAGTTCAACTCTTGTAGAAAGCACTCCCATTTGGAAGGAACAAGAAAGCAGGATCAGAACCGGAAAGCGTCCTGGTGAGAATACTCTAAAGAAGGAGCTTTGGACAAAGTTTGAGGCTGCGACCACTTGTGGGTTTCGTTTAAATGTCCCGCAGTTCCGAGGGACTGCAAAGAAAGGATTTATTGACATGCTTGATGAAGCTTCTTGCGATGGAGAGAGTTGTTCTGCTGGTGGCTTTCGGTAACCTATGTAGTTATCGACTTTTAAAAGCTTGTTGACTTGCCAATCCTTTTACATGGTTGATATTGAGAAGTGGCAAGAGGCTTTATATACATTCTGTTGTATTACCCACCAAAGACCAATAATTTTGCCTCTTACAAGCGGATAAGCCCGTCAAGTTTGGTTCCAATTTTTGTGGAAGAACAACCGTTTTACTGGGTCTTCTAAGGATCTAAAGTTCTAAAAAACGATTAGTTCTCAAAAACCATTTTCTATCGTTAAGTCCCAACTATGACTATTATGGAGACCCTACTGTCAAAAGCTGAGGCTATCCCATCTTGTTCCATATCCTATCAAGGAGTCTCATAGAGAGCAAACTTACCTGTATTGCAGCAACAAGATCTAACCATGTACAGATTTTAAAAATAATACATATTTGATTGAAAGATAATACAGAAAAAAAAGTTAAATCAACTAAACATACACTAACATCATGAATAAAATGAAAATACAGGACTCTTGTCCAGCCTCTTTACAGATATTCCTTTCGTTTATCTGCCTCTTGCATGCAGTATTACAAAACCTATCTCTCCTAAAATCAGCTACAACCTTAAAAAGACCGACCGTGTATTTATGGTTGGCAACTCAGGCATGGCCTTGGGGATATTTACTAGTTTATTCTATGGAACAAATCACATCGAGTATCCTGAACTGGACAAAGGGAATTTCCATTTTCTCCGGTGGAAATTTCATCAAGAACAATCATTCTGACATGTCATCTTCAGCTCCACTTGAGTGGCCATTATGCAGACCATTGTCATAATCTAATCTTCCCATCCTTGATTTCAAAATATGACCCTTCAAATTTGGCTTTGCCTGAAACTCAAAATCAAGCCAAGGGCACAACGGATTCAGATTCAGCACAGATTTAAAACTATGAACTTAAAAAAGAGAAGTACGGCGTTACCCTTGAAGGCCCCTCCATTGAATTAGCAGTTGGCATGTTCCTAACAACAACTCTGGAAGGCACAGGAAAGTGTTCAACCTCATGGCTAGATCTTCCCTCTATGGCTCTCTTCTTTTTCAAAGTAATCTTTGTGGGAAGAGGCTGCAACAAGATGGATAAGCGATCCAAGTTCAGAAAATACTGAAACTAATACTCCATTTTCTTAAAATAATGAAAGGGGGGGTGGTGAAAGTAAAATTTGCGGTGCAAGCATGAAGTGAGCAATACAATAAAATAATTCAAGTTATTACCAAATAACGTGATTCAGTTTCATCAAATGAGACCACATATGTTGTAGGGTCATTAGCATCATCACCTTGTGCCTGTAAGATCAGTCATGAACAAATATCAGTAACAATTAAGCCATTTCAAGCTAGGTAAACTCTCAAGGTTTAGCAGCACATACATCCCAGTGGTACTCGCGAACCCAAGTATATAATATATCCTCGCTCTCGTCATATACATCCTTTGACAACTGCCATCACAAAAAAAATAATAATAATAACATTTCTGCCTTTTCATAATAATCACACATCAGTATAAGCAGCTTCAAGATTGCAGCTGTAAAATTATATATAAAATGAAAGTTAAAATTTAGCATCTACCTCATTTGGAGCAGGGGCCATGTATGCCAAAAATTTTTCCACTTTACCAGACACTGAGCCCGTTGTCACACAAGCCTTCATAACAGCCTGCGCACAAGTATAGAGATCCTAGAGTCATTCCCAGATAATAACAGGAGCAATTTTTATCTCGAAATGAAGATGAACAAGAGAAACAAGACATTGTGGCAAAGATCCAAGAGTCATTCCCAGATAATAACAGAAGAGCTATTTTTATCTCGAAATGAAGATGAACAAGAGAAACAAGACTGTGGCAACTTAAGAATTAGTGGAACATTACAAAAAGAAATAAGATTCTGGAATAGATCCTAACCACAAAACAATGGATATCAATGAAGTTGCAAAAATATCTACAGTGATTTCCTATGGTGCATACTTCTGCTAGGAGTATATCTGTGCTGGTTGCATGTTCTAAACCACCTAAAAGTTTTGTAATCTAGGAACTGTAGTTGGACTACAATTATGATGCTTTCATACAAGATCAGCTAACAACTTACTTGTGCTTCACAGGCTTCACGAACGGATTGATCCAATTTGCTGTAGCTTTCTGAATCAACAGTTGGGGCACCATCAAACTGAGCAAGGATAAATTTATCTTCATACCTAATATAATAGATCAATAACAACTGGTTAAGAATAAAAATCAAGATACTTCATGCAATATGACCATTTTCTACTCCTAAAAGTCAAAAATTTTATTCAAACATAAATCAATAACTTCAGTAAACAAGACATTCAGTTGGTGTGTTGAGGAGAAGCATTTAAAGCACAGATCTTACTCTAGTGCATCATAAAATTAATGGATATTGGGCAATATTCCCATGGAAAACTATACCTACTTCCAGTTTTTGCTGGATAACATAAACCCATCAGATAACAGTATACCTGTCAAAATCAGGTAGCAGTGGCATAATCTCAACAGGCTGCAACCCTTTATTGGTTGCATGCACAGGTGGTAACTTGCTGACTTCAAATGTTTCTTCAATCGCCTTGATTTGTCTCTCCCTGAATCATCATCAACCAATATTAGCAAGTATTTTTCAAAATATATGTGACTGATATTTTCCATGACACATGTACCACTTTCTTATCGTATGCAGTTTGCAACACAAACCTGCTATTGTGGTTTTCCAGAATGTTGTGGCCTCCCTTCATTTCCCTTAATTCTTTAGCTTGTTTTTCTGTTAGAGACTGTCAAACGCCAATAAATTTGGTTATAATGCAGCCTTCACTAACTTGTAAGCTGAATAACAAAGTAGTGAAGTGCATAGAACATCAACCTGCTTCGCTGAATCTGCACTGAGGGGAGAAATATACTGTGTCTTAACCAGCCAAGATACACCTTTGTCAGTGGGGCGCTCTTTTCTCCGGATGCCATCCTTTTTGACAGGAGTAACTACGTCGTCATCACGCAACAATTCCTCATCTTCAGAAGCAAGAGGTGGTCTAGGCCCTTTAGGAGGACTAATGAAACAAGTAAAAAAAAAAAAAACATAAACATCATAATCAGGACCCTTATGTTTTAGATACTATCAGAAGTCAATAAACCATCCTTCCCCAGTTCACCCCAAATACTGCACCCAACATATCTTCCCCCCAGCAACCACCAAAAAAAGTGGAAAATGAAAAACATTAATTGCGAAAGAAAAGAGCACGGAAGTGTACTTGTATACACTAAGATCAAGCAGGTCAAGAGGTATCCCAAGATCTGGCTCAACATATAGTTGGGGTTTCCACATCTTCTCCAAAGATGTGATTGTGTATCTTGTAAAGCTGCAAGTAAAGGTGTCAAAGTAAACATAACACTTCATCACTAGAGATGAAATAAATCTAAGAAAAACAGAAGAATGCATTTCTGAAGAACTTTCTACAACTTCACAACTAACCCTCACTTTTCGAAATCAAAATTTGAGGAGTTAGCTCCGATCAGTGTGTAAAATTTAAGTCAGAAACCAAATATACTCGAAGGAAACATCTACAAGCGTATGTATGAAAAACCACAAAGCAGAATTGCATACCGATCTTCATCTCTCTTCAGTTTCATAAACTTTGGTTGGGCACTTGGATCAGGAAGTTCATTCCTAAATCTGTAGCAAACAAGTTGTGAGAAAAATAGAAAGGCTCAAGTAGTACAATTTTCAGCCAAAATTTCACTACCCAATTCACAAGATCTTGTGTGCTGGAAGAAGATGTCTAATAGATATGAAGACCAAAGTCATGGGTCATGGAAATAACAGAGGCAAAATATTGAGATTCTTTCCTATGATGAACAAGTCTAGATACAGTATAACTAAATCTTAAGAAACACGTGGAGCACCTACGAATCCACACAACCACTCTCTATAGAGGTGTAGTGGACATGGGAAGAATTCCTGAGAACCACACACTGATAACACACAGCATGCTATCTAACAAATATAGATATACACAGCCATGGGTGATGATTCCCATATCTCATACTTTTATCTTATTGATCTTATCAACGTTGAGTCAAATACTACGAGTGACAGGCTATCACAAGTTGGAGCAACAAGTGATAAATTTAACATTCAGAGAAATAGGACTATACTCCAAGAAAACTAAATGTAAAGCCTGGGAAGACAATCCAATAATTTTTAGCAACATACTTCATTCTGCACAAAAATGTTGTAGGCTTCTTTAGCCTATTTTCAGTATCAGCAGCCAAAAGTGGATTGGCCCCTCTATCCCCAGTTCGAGGTCCGACAATGGAGCCATGGCCCTTCTGCGCAGATAGCATCCGAGTCTTTTGCAGAATCGAATTCTGCGACTCTTTCAACTGCTGCCTATGCTTGTCTTCATTCCTCTGCTTCTCAAACTCTCTCTTCTTCCTCAACCTCCTCTCCTCCTCCGTCTCCATCCTCCCCGGTACATTCATCTTCTTTGCCACCTGGACAACAGGCTGTGGCGGAGGAGGCTTCCGCTTGCTTCCAACCCCATGATTAAAGTTCCCATGATCTCTCCTCTCTCTAGAAAACCCTTTATCTCTATCTATTCCACTCTCCTTAGGAGGTGGCGGCGGGGGTGAAGTGGGAGGCGGCGGTGGCGGAATGGATGAACTAGGAGGAGGTGAAGACGGAGGAGGCGGTGGCGGTGGTGGAGGAGCTGGTTGATGACCATACTGAGAATACTGCGCAGTGGGGTAGTACTGTTGATGTGGCGCTGGCGGAGGAGGAGGGGGAGGATATGATGATTCTGGCGGTGGCGGAGGAGGAGGTGGCTGATAAGGATACTGCTGGTGTGGCGGCGGCGGCGGCGGCGGATAATGCTGGGGGTAATTTTGCTGAGAGTAAACCGGTTGTGCTGGTGGAGGTGGTGGAGCTTGATTTGAAGGCGGCGGCGGAGGAGGCTGAGGAGGGAATGTGGATTGTGGAGGAAACGGCCTATAAGAGGCCATTGAACAATCAAAACCCTAAAAGTTTTCCAAATCCCCGATTCAAACACCCAAAACTCTCACCTTTTTCCAAACCAAACACAGCAATCCACCAAAAAAGGGGCAACCCAATTCACCAATTTCGATTTCTTATTCCACTCTTCACAAAAATCTATCAAAGAACACAAGGAAGTAGGTGAAGTTTCGATCTTTGCACTAGTGTTGGAAGCTGAAGAAACCCAGAAAGGTGTAATAGGATTTGAAACCCTAATAATGTGAATCGAAGAAAGTCCCTACAAATTGGGGCAGCAGGAAACGATCAAGCTCCTGCATGGCTTCTGATTAACCTAATTTCATAGTATGTGTATAGATTCATACAGAGAGAGAGAGAGAAGCTGCAACATTGACATAGAGTTGCTGACTTCTATAATTATTGTCATCATAATCCTTTTCTTGAAGGGGAATAATATGTTGGCTCTTTTAATTTATACCAATAAAATTAAAACAAATTCAATAGATTATAAAAACTTGAAATCTGATTTACCCATTAATATATTATGATTTAAAATTAAATTAATCATATAAAAATGCTTGATTGCTTTTTTTAAAAAATAGTTTTTGGGTCTAATGAAAAATTTTGGACTCATCTTTTAGATATTTTCATTTTATATGAATATTTTTTATTTTTCTCTCATGGTAAAAAAACAAAAAAGAAACAACTTTTCTTAAGATATAATTTGTCTCCATATCAATCATTGAAGTGTTAAGTAGACAAGAAGTCCTTTTGCATGACAGATTACCTAAAAACACCCAGGGTTATGATGTGTCTAGTTCCTGCTTAGATAAGAGTGCCAAGTCTGTTATCTTAAAAATCTTTGCTGAATTTGAGATGGGATCCTTTATTTTGATTATGGTGTTTACATAAATATATAGATGAGATTTAATGAAACAGGATAACTGAAACAGATGATTTGATAAGACTGAATTTACCTTTTTAATATATATTTTTATAATGTTAATTAATTGTTTTAGTATGTGATTTTATGATTATGAATATTGGAAAGATTAAAGATAGATTCATTATTAGCTATTATCCTTAAAGGCATTATAAATCATGACATGAGGAGTATTATGTCTTTAATAGTTTTGTTATTAGACTACAAAAAATTTGAGTTTTGAGTGTGAAGGATGAACTTGGCCAACTTGTTCGCTTATATTCCAAATATGTTCAAAGAATCATATTTATTCCGAATAGGTCATACGTACATTAGCAAGATTTCGATTGGAATGTTGTCGTTATTGTTCTTGTTTACGTCGTTTGCATATTATCACATACATTCAAAAGTTTATTGATTATAAAACCATGAACTTCTAGCTATGAAACAAGTAAAACTTTCATACAACTTGCATTAGCTCTTTTTAAGTACAATTTACATAGAACTTATTAGTGAACCAAATGGCTACACTTCCCATCTTTGGGTACTTTGCCAATGGTAGTACTATTCACCATGGATTTAGCTCCCATCTTCTTCTCTTCTTCCCTTATATTTAGCATGCCTTTGTCTTACTTTGAGCGAGAGGCCGTGTTTACCGGCCCGACTTGTCGTAATAGCTGAAAAATAAAATCAAATAGTGATTACGAGTTTTATCAATATAGAAAAAGATAGACAAAAAAAGAGTTAAGAATCCCAAAAATTAATAGTATAAACACCTGAAAATAGGCTTCAAGCTTTCTTTTGAGGGTTGAGTATTCTTTCTTGAGTTGCTGAAATGACCTCATGCATCTGCATGCATATTAAATAAACCACATTGAGAAGATGATCAATCCAAGCCCTTAATATCCTATAATTGCAAAGTAATTACCCTTCTCCATTTCCTGTTCTGCAATATTCCCTAAAGAGAGAGCACTCAGCTTTCACCTTTTTGGCTCCAATGCTGTGTCCAATACATAAGAATAAAGGTAAAAGAGATTGGTTTAGGTAAAGCTAACAAAGAAGGAATATAGTCAGACGATGATGGCGACGACGATGATACCTTTAACAAAATATCATTAGTATGTATGTTACTACTCCCCTTTGATCAATAGTTTACCTTGAGCTACTTCCTTTGAACTGATGCATGTAACTATCCAGCTTGTTAAAATCAAGGCTACTCTTCTCTCTGCATATCAAAACTGAGTTATTTGATCACTCCCTCCATATGTCAAAACCACATGAAACGTTATCAGGATAAGAGAAAGTTGGAACTAACAATTCTTGCTCTATGTTATGTATCAGTCTAGCTGAATCTCTATAGTACAATGTCACAACTTCCTCCACAAAGTTAGGGTTAGCATCATCCTGGAGCTCCTCAAGCTGGATGAACTGTTCATCGAGAAATCCCTACAGGGATGAATGACCCACCATTCAATTTTCTACGTTAGCTCAAATAAAAGAGTCGAATTTTGAATAGTAATAATGGTAAAAGAAGCAAGAACTAACCTGATCAAATAGAGATTGCCTTGTAAGAGCAAGCTTTCTCTCCATGTAGTGAAAGAATGTTGGATAAAGCAAGGTATGAGAGAACAAGAAAGAAAGAGAACACTTGAATGGCCTTGAGGTGATCATTCATCTTGGCATGACATTTATATAGCAGAGAAAAAGAGTGGAATTTCTGGTTTCTACCATGGATTGAGCATAGGAGACTAGGCGTCACCGAAACATTTGGACAGGTGGAGCAAAGATTCAAGGTGGAAAAGGGAGATTTCATGTCAAACAAAAAAAAAAAAAGCTTACTTTTCTTTTTTTGTTTTCCCTTGTAACAAGGCAAGAACAACCTTACTGTAAGAGAAAAAAATACTAACTTTTAATTAAATTCAAATATGAATGTTAATATAGTTTTGTAAGTAATTTTAGAATTTTATTCAATATTTTAGAAACCGAACCAATTTTGCTGGTTTAATATTAAAAAACTTGAATCGTGTAATTTTTCAATTCGTTTTTTAATTTTTCTGTTTGATTTAGTTTAATAATCTTTGTTATTAAAAAATAATTAATTTATTAATTAATAAATCAATTTTCATAAACTAATCACTTTTAATAAACCAAAATAAATAATTTAATTTTTTTAGTAATCTAAATTTTAAATTTGATATATCTCTTCAATCATTTTTCAAATTCTTTAATTTTATTCACTTTTTAACCCGTTTTATAACAGTTTAATACCAATTGATTCTTTTAAACCTTAAATATTTTATTTTATCAATTTAACTTTTGGTATTTTTATTTGTAAATATAGGTTGTAATAGTTAAATAAAATTTGTCACATCAATTAATTAATGTACAATTTTTAACCAAAAAAAATGTTTAGTATCTTTATTGTTAATTCTTTCATATTATTTTATCATTTGTGTCAAATCCTAAACCAAAGTTGCTCCAAGATTCTAATTGATGTGTATTTTTCAATTGTTACCTTTTATTGTAAAGTTTCAACTAACTTTGTTCAAAATTTATATACATATTGATGGGATGTTGTATTTTATTGAATATTAAATAAATTTCTAAAAGTTTTTATTCTTTGAATCTATATAAAAATAAATAAATACTATTCATTAAATAATATAATACTTAAGATTTGGCCATTAATACCCTATCAATTCTTATCGATGATTTAAAAATCAGGCTAGAAGTGAAACTAGTAACAAGAAGTTTAAGATTTAAAAGGAACAATCAGTATTATGCCATCATAAAAATGACTAAATATTAAATACAATTAAAGAATTTGCTCTTATTTATCGAAGAATTTGAAATTTAATTGAAAAAAGAGATTGTTAAATGAAAATTAATTGGTTTATTAAAACCTAGTATTTTATGAGAATTAACCAATTAATTAATAAACTAATTGATTTTTAATAATTATTATTATTAAAGTAAATCGAATCGAACAGTTGGGTAGTTCAAAGTTTTTAATGTTAAACTAGTTGAAAAGATTAAAATTTTTTAATGATTGATTTTTACCTTCATATCATGCATAATCATCTTTCATTTTTCAATAAATTTCAACAGAATCAGGAAAAATTGAAGCTTGGAAAATCAAAAAGAAGAGACAATATCATTAAAATAAATAATTAAACAGGCGGAATCAAAATCAAGACAACTCCAAGTGGATCGAAGATAGTAGCTGATTCTGTGAAAAGACCATGTGTACGGAGAAGCTTTTAGTGTCTAATCCAATTTGATGAATTACAGTAATTTACAGCTACGTTAGATTCATAATCTAAGTCAGATATCCAATAATTAAGAAATGGTGCACAGTATCTTCATCTCTGGATGAACTGAAATTGACAAACTGTGGTCTGTGGGAAAGAGTTGTATGAGATTACATGCACTTGAGAGTTAGTTCATAAACTTATGAATAAAAAGTTAAATGATGATATTCAATTTTTTTGGGTTTGATAATTCGATTTATAATTGTGAAAACTCCAAAGATATGATATGCAGATGAAGCAGTTGACCAAATGTGTAAAAGCTTATGCATACAAATTAAGCAACAAAGAATCTTGTCATAAAGACAAGTTCTGCAGTTACAGTAGCAAGAGGAGATATGGTGGGTGAAGAATATTAACCAGAGCACAAAGTAACAAGAGGAGAATCATGAGTGAGCAGAAGAAGAAAGAATTTATAATTACCAGAACGGTAGGAAAAATCCCAAAAAAATGAAAAAAAGATTGGCATCAGAACTTGACCCTGGAGGCAAAGGCCCTTGTCATGTCAGAACTATCTGCATAATTAGCAAAGGCGTCGAAAGGGAATGATGTGTTGAAGAAGATATTCTTTCTTTACTTCTCTTTTCATGTTTTGCATTGGAGACACACCAGAGTTTGTAAGCTTTAGTTAGATTCAACCCCTCGTTTGATCTCATGTAGTTAACTTGTTAAGTAATTAACTCGTGAAGGAGTTTATCAGAATATGTAATCTGAGAATTATTGCGTGTAATGCACATTTACTTGACTCAAATTCGATCAAAATTATTAAAAAAAAGTGTTGTCACATCTATTTCTTTATTAAAAAAGTTGAATAACAAAATTGAAGAATGTGAGTGGATGGTCTGGGATCAGAATATGGTTTGGTGCTATTGTCATGGTGATTCTCTTTTCCCATCACTGTCTTCTATGTCGATAAGAATTCCACTCTGGACAATTATCCTCTCACCTAGGAGCAGCAGCAGCAGCAATATTTAGGTTGGTTCTGGATGGGATTAAAATGTTTCTTCAAATCATTAAAAATACGACCATCACCATATCAGTTAGCAGAAGTTACCTTGTCAGCAAAAGATGGAAGTGGCAAGGTTTGCGCTCTTATTAAGTTTGGAATGGATTGGGAGTTTCCATGAGAACTTCTGAGATTTGCAGTGTAATCAACATGGACTAGTTTAGTTCATTTCGATTGGTATTCTATCGATTAATATTATTCTGCAGAATACTTGTGATCGTAATTCTGATCCATAAGATGCAAACTCTACTACTGTTCTTAAATTTCTACTGAAAGCTTAATTGACAGGAAACATGCAACTTAACAGTAATCTGTCTGCTTTCAGGAGAAGTAGCAGGACTAACCGTATTGAATAATGTAACTACAAAGAAACATACAAACAATCAAGTTATGCAATCATCAAAAGTCATAGTCCAGTAAACTCTTTCAGAATTTTGAGGTAACAATAGCAGAAAAGGAAAGGAGAAAAGATTCTGTAGTATTATTGAAGTGAGACAGTCCCATTGCAGCAAAAATTCCCCAGACACGAAACAATTGGTTACTTGGACGCAGCTTCTGGGAGAGATTCTGGCAATTCCCTGAGGAGGAATGAGCAGATGCCAACAATACAGGAAAGTGGTCACTGAAGTAATCAGACAAAAGTTCTTGGTTGCTGTCTCATTAACCTTTTCATAGATATTCTCCTTGAAGCATCGATTCTGCTCATCTTTACAGGAATCACATTATTGAAAAACAGCTGCTCCTGTCTTCATTCTACTACTGTCAACTTTTGCTTGGCCTGCAAAATTTTTATCCGAAACAGACATGAACGATCCTGATCCGGAAACCATCAAACAAATGACTCAGCAGACCCATAAGTATTCCTGACGTGACATCAACAAAATGGAAATTACAAAATGTTTGTGAACTTTCAGGAGAGTTTATGTTCATTGTTACAAACTAATCTAGCTTCCATTTTCATGAAACCAAACCAAATTACGAGATATTTATGTATATTTTAATTATTATTACTACTTTCATTGACAATTTCATCTTATCATTTTTAATGAATACAATCAGCAAACTTATATGTGTTCGGCTCAGGTTTCACTTTATGACTTTCGGGATGCACTGTGCACTTAATTGAAATAATAAAAACAAATGAAAAATTAAACGCCCACCGTGGGGCTCGAACCCACGACCACAAGGTTAAGAGCCTTGCGCTCTACCGACTGAGCTAGACGGGCTTGTTGCGTTATCTTAAAGAATTATAAATAATTAACGTAATTTCCATAAAACCAACAATTGAAGAATGTTTTACTTTCGTCATTTAATATCTTCCTTTTTGCTGAAGGATAATATAATACGATTTAGTTGAAAATTACAGTATTATTAAAAATTAATTACTCTACTTTATAATCTTAATATGAAAATGTAATATGCTTTCTTAATTTTGTTACATAATTAGACATTTTTATAATTAAGATTAAAATAAGTCAATTCTTCTTAATTGAACGAATTAAAAACTAGATTAAATTTAAATCAAGTCCAATAATTTACCTAAATCCTAACTTTAACTAAATTAATTTAATTTAATTTAATTTAATTTTTAGCCACCTCTAGATTTAACACTTGTGTATAATATATTAATATCATAAATATTGTACTAGATTTGGTACCATATTTTATTTCTGAGTACTATTTTGAATTTTTTGTTAAAATTATAAAATAATTTATACGATTTTCGTAATTTACTTCAATCTTATCTTAAAAAATCATAATAATATAAATTTGATATAATAAGTACTTATTGATATTATGAATTAAAATAAATTTAATTATAGTCATTAAAAAATTCTAAAAACTATGACTTCTTCCTAATCAGGAATCTCCGTTGACCTTCAGTTACTAATATCGAAAAATAGTTATTTTGTGTAAACTCATACTTATAAAGGAGGGTTTCATACAGAATAGTCTTACCCGGGTAGAGGATCATTTCCTTTGACTTTTACCGTAGCCCTAGAACAGTATCTGTCGAGAAGGGAAACAAAATGTTATGCCCTAATCGAGATTGGACATGGCAATCTTGACGTAGAGAATGTTACCTGTGCTTAGTTCTCCTTCACGTTGAGCTCAGTGTAGACGTATCTTGGTAAGTCAAACCAAGAGACACAAATCCTTCGCCAGTGCCATCGCCATCTTTCCTAGATCGAAAAGTTTCTAAAATTTATCGAAAAAGGGGTGGTTCGTTTTACCCTAATTACGTAACGACTTTGTTTCTTTATTTGCGTGAATAAGACCCTCGTGTAAACATCCGCCTTTTTTAATGAATTTTTAATTTCTCCAAAAAAGAAAATAAAGAGAGTTATTCAATCAAGCCGTCCCGGAGCCGCCGTCCAGTCCACTCCCGTTGAATCAAAAGACAAAACGAAGATTACTAAACCAATGGATGCTTATCTTGACCATGAAGCATTCAAATTAAGGAATCAAGTCGACCAAAACAACAACTAGGTGACTAAACCTTAAATCCATCCAAGAAGTTAAACCCTATGCTTGTAAATACAAACCATCCCACCTACCCCCTTCTGTTCATTTTTAATTCAACTTATTCACATTAATTAAATATATTAACACCAAAAAAAATTACCATTTCGGTTAGAGTTTCTAATATGGGTAAAGTATACAGTCCAGTTCTCGATCATTGTCAAAATAACTAGAACTAGTCGTTTGAATAGTTGACCCTTATCAATTATAAATTCTTTAACATTTTCATGTTTAGTCAATATGATATACTTTAACACTCCCCTTCAAGTGCAACTGAGATTGGACATTCAAACAGACAATCGAGAAATTAATAATCTGGACCAAACTTGCTCTGATACCATGATAGAATTTTTAATGTGGATAGAGTGTAGAGTATATTAACAAGAATTTGGCTTGGGTCAATCATTACTAAAATAACTAAAATTAGTTATTTAGATAGTTGATATTTACTACTTATAAACTATTTAACAGTTTTCATATTTAGCCTATATGAGATATTCTAACAGTTTCCAAATGTTAAAAGCCATGTTCTTGTATGAGTTGTGAGTGGGAGCAATGTTTAAAAGATTTAACCGGTTCAGTTGGTTAAAACTGTCGAATTTTTTGGTTTCGTTTTTAAATTTCTAGTTCGATTTACTTTAATAATTTTCTTTAAAAGCCAATCAATTTATTGATTAATCGATTAATTTTTATTAACTAATAATTTCTTATGAATCAATTAATTTTTATTTAATAATCTTGTTTAATTAATCTTTATATTCTTATATAAATAAGGATAATCTTTTCAATTATATTTCATATTCTTTAATTTTATTCAATTTTTAACTGATTGTATCACGGTATAATACCTTTAAACCTTAAACTTCTTATTTTATTTACTTAACTTTTAGTCTAGTTTTTAAAACATTCGTAGTTTGTTCCTTCATTAATTAATCTCTTTTAACCTAGAATAGATGTATGAATGATGTAATTGGATATAATTAATTAATTAGTATTAGTTCTAAACCAAAACTACATATATTTGATCTAGAATAGGGATGTATTAGAGTGTTAATCGAATCAAACTCATTATTTAATATTAATTAACTGGAAATTTAACATAATCATATAATTTAATTTACGGATTAAAAATAAAAAAGAAACAAGATGATCATATATTTAATAATTTGCTTATAATTCAAAGATCGTTTCATATGATTTACGTTTGATTAAATCAAACAGAATCATACACAACCTAAAAACAAATATAGACAAAACATAAACTGTTATAACAATGTGTATTTAATTCATTCAATACATGTAAGAAGGCTTTAAATGATCTGGGTTTTCTTCATTTGATCTAAATTCAGTCGAGATCCACTGTTGAAACGATGGAAGCCATGGATCGTCAGCTGAGCAGGAACATAAGCAGAAAACTGAGCAGACCTATGGAAAGTGTGTTCGCTTCAGGGATGCAGTACTCCAGAAGACATAGCTCTTCCGACCAAGACGAGGAAGCTCTAAAATGGGCAGCCATTGAAAGGCTACCTACATATGATAGGTTAAGAACAACTATCATCAACTCTTACATGGAACATGCCGGGAGAACTACCGGTGTCCCTGAAGCAGTTGATGTCAGTGTGCTCGACGCGAACGAGAGGCAGAGTTTTGTTGACAACCTCTTTAAGGTTGCTGAGGAAGACAACGAACGGTTCTTGAATAAATTCAGAGAAAGAATAGACAAGTAGCCGTATTCTCTTCCATTTCTCTATACTGCATTACTGCTTCCTTCTTGTTTCATTGCTTCATGTTCTTGCATTATAAACAGATCGATCGGAATGTCAGCTTACGTCCAAAGTCAACGCGTTAAGTTGGAATTGATTGGTTTGGACCTACTCCATTGCCATGCTTGCTGCTAACTATTTTTATCTTATAATGGTGTGTGCAGGGTTGGAATCCAACTGCCCACAGTGGAAGTGAGGTTTGAGAATTTGACAGTGGAAGCAGATAGCTATGTTGGGAACAGGGCACTTCCTACCCTCCCAAATGCAGTCAGAAACATCACAGAATCTGCTCTTGCTATGCTTGGGATTAGCTTCGCTAACAGAAGAAAGCTCACAATCCTCAAAAATGCCTCAGGAATTATAAAGCCATCGAGGTACTTGAAATTATCAAACCATATGGAAGGTTCTCATATCGGTTATTTTATAAGATTAGCAAAATATATATATATATTTAGGATCAATTTGTTTCTTTTTTTTGATTTTCTGTTTTTATTTTCAAATTCAGTAAAAATTTTGTTTGTTTGAAATTTTTAATTTCTTTTTTAATTTATTCCTTTTTTAAAATTTATGAAAAATCATAAAAGTTAGTTTTTGCTTTTTTTATAATCTAGTTTATTATCAATTAAATATATGTTATTTAATTATTTAGTATATTAAAACTAATTATTAATAAGAACTATGAATAATTTAATTTTACTTAATAATTTTATTTATTTTTTGTAATTAAATTAAATAAATTAATCTAATAATTATCGATAAATAAAATTAAATTTAAAATATCTTCAAAATATATAATTTCAAATAAAATTTGATTTAATAATTAAAATATATTTATAATAAATACTAATTTTTTAAAAAAACTTAAATTTTAAATTGTTTTTAATAAAATAAATAATTTTATCAATAATTCGTTAATTAATTTTATACAAAAGATTAAAATAAATTTCTTTAATTAAAAATAATTTATCTTTAAGATTTATCTAATATGTAATTATTATCAATGTTAAAAATATGACTACATTGATATTAACAATCGAACAGAATTTTGATTTAAATAAGAAAATAAAAACGAAAAACAAAAAAATAAAAACTATAATAGAAAAATAGATGTGGAATCAAACGATACCTTAATTTAACAAAATTTTGAATTAAATTTGAATTTAATAAAAATTATTTTAAGTTTGGAGTTTGAAAAATTCAACCCAACCCTTACTAAAACTAAATGAGTATACAATATTTTCTGACTTAACATTACCGTTGGTGAAACCTTGCATGTTGTTATCTTTGTCTTAGAATGGCACTGCTACTAGGTCCACCATCCTCAGGGAAAACAACCCTTTTGCTAGCTCTTGCAGGAAAGTTGGACCCAAGTTTAAAGGTCCGTAATTAATCAACTTCACATTGTCTAAGTTTACCAAAGATAAGTTTTTTTTAACGCCGAAGCACCATTTTGTTCTACTTTTGGGTTGATCAGGTTGAAGGTGACATAACATTCAATGGGTATAAACTTAAAGAATTTGTTCCACAGAAGACCTCTGCCTACATTAGCCAAAATGATGTTCATGTAGGAGCAATGACTGTGAAAGAGACCTTAGATTTCTCTGCAAGGTGTCAAGGAATCGGGACTCGATATGGTAAGGAATTGGATTCAACTAATATCCCAAGAACGAAAAAGACTCAGTCTTTTGTTGCATCAAATTGAAAGGTGTGTAATAACAAATAAAAGATTGCTACTTCTGCAGATCTTCTTAGCGAATTAGCAAGAAGGGAAAAGGAAGCTGGGATATTCCCAGAAGCAGAAGTAGATCTTTTCATGAAGGTAAAACCACTAAACAAAGAGTCTAATTTAGATAAACAGATGTTTATTCGTAAGATTTTAGTAAACAAAGAATGAATCAGACAGGTTTGAAATCCGATCACTTTTGAGCCAACCTATCTCAATAGAGCACTCATATCAGCTTGAAAAGCTTGAACCTGTTGAATAAGAAAGAAGATAAAAACTCGAACTCGAGCTAAGTTTGAGTTGATTTTGGTTAACTCAAGTCGGATCAAACCTCATTTATCGAATTCAAGTCAAACTAGGCCGAAACTTTTTGTCAATCCTACTTATAAACCATGATGGTTTGTGTATAAGCAATTTTATCATGCAAAAAACTCAATCTTAAAAGTATAGAACTTTTGCCATTTTGTAATTTTCAGGCAACTGCACTGAAAGGAGCTGAAAGCAGCTTGATAACTGATTACACCCTCAAAGTAAGTTGAAGAATTCCCATTTCCACAAGTTATATTTTGTTACGTATAATCGTGTTCTGTGGATTTGGAACAAAACAAGAATCGAAGATTAGTCTCCTTCTGGTGGATATATTTGCCAAATATAGTGTTGTAACTTGCCTTGAATCAGTAGTCGCGAAAATTTCCAGGTTTTAATTGGTATCTTTGTAACTGGACAGCTGTTGGGACTGGACATATGCAGAGACACCATTGTGGGAGATGAAATGATAAGAGGGATCTCTGGTGGACAGAAAAAGCGAGTCACAACAGGTTAATTTGCTATGTTACTTAAGTTATTGTCTTCTTGATTTATCCCCTCAGGAATCGTAATGGGAGGGACTGAATCCTTTCTCGACCCTACAAAAAGTTGGTGTTACTATAAATGCATGCGTGGTCTATACTCTATCCATTTATCGTACATGTTTTATATCTTCCTTAGTTGTTGTCAGGACTTACCTTGTTGAAGGATGATTTATGGAGTGTCATTAAACTATTACATATATGCAGGAGAGATGCTTGTTGGGCCTACGAAAACTCTATTCATGGATGAGATATCAACAGGTTTAGATAGCTCCACAACGTATCAAATCGTGAGGTGCTTGCAACAGATTGCCCACCTCACTGGAGCCACAGTTTTCATGTCCCTACTTCAGCCAGCTCCTGAAACATTTAATCTCTTTGATGATGTTTACCTTTTAGCAGAGGGCCAGGTCGTCTATGAGGGTCCAAGAGAGCATGTTATTGATTTTTTTGAGAGATGTGGATTCAGATGTCCTGAGAGGAAGGGGGCTGCTGATTTCTTGCAAGAAGTAAGAAAAAAATGAAAACTTTTCTGTTAATATGATATGTAGAGAAAGTAGAGAAACTCCCTATTCATGGGCTGTGTAACAGGTGACTTCAAGAAAAGACCAAGAACAATACTGGGCAGACAGGAGTAAACCATACAGATATGTATCAGTCCCTGAATTTTCAGAGATGTTCAAGAGATTCCATTTGGGAAATCACCTGCAAAAAGAGCTCATCGTGCCATTTGACAAGTCTCAATGCCACAGAGCAGCTCTGGTGTTCGACAGATATTCTGTTCCAACCATGCAACTGCTCAAGGCTTGTTGGGACAAAGAATGGCTACTGATGAAGAGAAACTCAGTTGTCTATGTCTCCAAGACGATACAGATTATAATCTGTGCTGTTATAGTGTCAACCGTGTTCTTGAGGTCCACAATGCATACCAGGAACGAAGATGATGGTGCAGTTTATGTTGGTGCACTTCTGTTCAGCATAATCACCAACATGTTCAATGGTTTTGCTGAACTTGCACTGATGATCACGAGGCTTCCTGTGTTTTACAAGCAAAGAGAACTTCTGTTCCATCCTCCATGGACTTTCACTCTCCCAGTTTTCCTGCTAGGAATTCCCATTTCAGTCATGGAATCTATTGTTTGGGTGGTTTTGACTTATTACTCCATTGGATTTGCTCCTGCACCTAGCTCGTAAGCACTTTACCAAAAACTTTTCAACTTTCATCCCACATGAGATAACTAATGACATTTCAGGTTCTTCAAGCAACTTTTACTGGTCTTCCTGATCCAACAAATGTCTGCTGGAATCGTTAGGCTCATTGCTGCTGTTTGCAGAACCATGATAATTGCAAACACTGCAGGATCTCTTGTCCTCCTTGTTATATTTTTACTTGGAGGATTCATCCTACCAAAAAGTTAGTATCAACCTAGAGAATGGATGTTAACTAGTTTATAAATACATATAACAAATTGAAAGATGATGTAGCTTTGTCTCCCATATCAATAGCATAGAGTTTAACTACATTTGTAACAGATCAAATTCCAAAATGGTGGAAGTGGGCTCACTGGGTTTCACCTTTGACTTATGCTTACAATGGCATGGCTGTGAATGAAATGCTTGCTCCGAGGTGGATGAACAAACTGGTATATATGAATGATCTTGCATTTGACCATTCAATTTTCAGTGAAGCTACAGAGAGTTAAAGTCGCTGTAATTGCAATTTACAGGCTTCAGATAATGCTACTGCATTAGGTTCAGCAGTGCTTAACAACTTCGACATTGTCTCCAGCAAAAACTGGTATTGGATTAGTGCAGCAGCTCTATTCGGATTCGCAATCTTCTTTAATACCTTGTTTACCTTGGTTCTGATGTACTTTAGCCGTAAGTTCTATTACTCCCTAATCCTCTTATTAAATATCATCTTCTTAATGATGCACCTAATCTCTTATATGCTAATGTTTGATGTAACAGCTCCTGGAAAGCCACAATCAATAATCTCTGAGGAAACAGCAAAGGAAATGGATGGTCAGGAAGACTCAAAGGACAAGCCAAGGCTACGAAGATCTAAGCAACAGGCAGAGGCATTTCCACTAACATTATCTTCTTCAGATCGCATCAACACTAGTAAGATAATGAACAATAATGAACAGTAACTCGAGAAGACATGTTGGTTTTTCTTACAAAGACTTAAAATTTGAAAATTTTCAGAAGAAATGGCAATGCAGAGAATGAGCAGTTGGTCCAATCCCAATGGTCAGAGTGGAAATGCTAATTCTTTTATGGAGACAGCAGCTAATGGAGTTGCAGCAAAGAGAGGAATGGTTCTTCCTTTCACTCCCATTGTCATGTCCTTCGACTGTGTAAATTACTACATTGACAAGCCTCCAGTAAGTGCCTAAACACAAGAAACATGTATATCCTCAATTGAAATACAGAAGTGTTCCAACTTTTGATCCCTTCAAAAAACTTCCCGCGGACTGAGAATAACAGGAAGTGAAAGAAGTAGGAGATGCAGAGGACAAACTTCAGCTACTCCGCGAAATAACAGGCGCATTTCGGCCTGGAGTCCTCACAGCATTAATGGGAGTCAGTGGAGCTGGTAAGACAACATTAATGGACGTTTTGGCTGGAAGAAAAACAGGTGGATACATTGAAGGAGATATTAAAATTTCTGGGTTCCAAAAGAAGCAAGAAACCTTTGCAAGAGTTTCAGGATATTGCGAGCAGACAGACATACATTCCCCCCAAGTTACAGTCAGAGAATCCTTGATGTTCTCTGCATTCCTTCGACTCCCTAAAGAATTGAGCAAAGAACAGAAGTTTGTAAGTAAGGTGTCCCTTTAACACCTCTTCATAGAACACAGTATGAAAGAAAAAAGAAAAAAAAGGAAACTCTCTCTAAACTATTTTAATCTTTATTCAATCAGGCATTCGTGGATGAAGTTGCGGAATTGGTGGAGTTGGATAATCTTAAGGATGCTATTGTTGGGATTCCAGGAGTCACAGGGTTGTCTACAGAACAGAGAAAGAGACTGACAATAGCTGTGGAGCTTGTTGCCAATCCCTCGATCATTTTCATGGATGAACCAACCTCTGGTCTTGATGCAAGAGCAGCAGCCATTGTTATGAGGACAGTGAGAAACACTGTAGATACTGGAAGAACTGTTGTATGCACAATACATCAACCTAGCATTGACATCTTTGAAGCTTTTGACGAGTTACTCTTAATGAAAAGAGGAGGACAAGTGATCTATTCAGGACCACTGGGTAGAAACTCTGTCAAGGTCATTGAATAGTTTGAGGTGAATATATCTCCTCCAGATATATTAATCAACTGGTTTAAAAGACATATTCAGTATCTTATTTCACGAAAGCCAACCTTTTAACAGGCAATTCCTGGCGTCCCTAAGATCAAAGGGCAGTACAATCCAGCAACATGGATGCTTGAAGTGAGCTCAGTAGCAGCTGAAGTGAGGCTTGGAATTGACTTTGCTGAATACTACAAATCATCATCCTTATATGAGTACGTCAAAAACATACAATATCTGAGTTCAGTCTTCAATATGGTCTTAAGTTTTGTGCATAACTCGTCTTATTATGAACAGGAGAAACAAGGCTTTGGTCCAGGAGTTAAGTATACCGCCACCAGGAGCAAAAGATCTATACTTTGCAACTCAGTATTCTCAGTCTACATGGGGGCAGTTCAAATCTTGCCTGTGGAAACAAAGCTGGACTTACTGGAGAAGTCCTGATTATAATCTTGTCAGATACTTCTTCACATTTTGTGCTGCCCTTATGGTTGGGACTATATTCTGGAGAGTTGGCAAGAAGAGGTCTGTGTCTATATCAAAACCTGCTACTTTACATGAACACTCGAAGATATTAACTTCTCATTCGCGTATGATTCAGGAATAGCTCAGGTGATCTTACAACAATTATTGGTGCCATGTACTCCTCTGTTTTCTTGGTGGGTCTCAACAACTGCTCAACAGTACAGCCAGTAATAGCCATTGAAAGAACTGTGTTTTACAGAGAAAGAGCAGCTGGAATGTACTCTGCACTGCCTTATGCCCTTGCACAGGTGAGTTTTAAGTAGATTTAAGGAAAAGGAACCAACAAATTTACGTTAATAACATTTATGGAATGATGAACTCTCATAATCATATTGGAACATAATCATCTGATGTCGCAGGTTTTCTCTGAACTACCTTACGTGTTTGTCCAAACTGTATATTACACCCTTATTGTGTATGCCATGGTAGCCTTTGAATGGACAGCAACAAAATTCTTTTGGTTCTTCTTCATCACATATTTCTCATTTCTCTACTTCACATACTATGGAATGATGACTGTTTCAGTCACTCCAAACCACCAAGTTGCAGCTATCTTAGCAGCAGCATTTTATTCCCTCTTCAACCTTTTCTCTGGCTTCTTCATTCCCAGACCAGTAAGTTCATACTTAAACAAGTTTCACTTCCATATATCAATTTACTAATCACCAAACAGAAAAAATTTAATCTTTTTCTTCCTCAAATTTCAGAGAATTCCCAAGTGGTGGACTTGGTACTACTGGATTTGCCCTTTGGCATGGACAGTTTATGGGCTGATTGTGTCTCAATATGGAGATGTCGAAGACAGAATTAAAGTTCCTGGTGTACAGTCTGATCCCACAATTAAGTGGTACATAGAAAACCATTTTGGATTCAGAACAGACTTCATGGGACCTGTTGCTGCAGTCCTGGTTGGCTTTCCAGTCTTCTTTGCCTTCTTGTTTGCGTACTGCATTAGTAAACTCAACTTCCAAACAAGATAGGGACCTTTTCTATTTTGACTTTAGAACAGAGTTTCAGGTTGGACTCGGACCATACTTTCCTAGGGTCGGTCCAGTCTAGCTAATTGCCATCTTATTCAGAGAGAATTAATAATACCTTTGTATTTCTTTCATCATGACGAAATGTTTAGAGATAACTTTCTTATCCTAATCTCATAAATCCCTTGTTTTATATGAAAAACTCAAGAAAATCATCATTAACATCCGATAAGCATAATCATCACCATGAAAGCCTTACGCAGAAACTTGAGGCCTGCCGCCTGCTCGTGAAACCCATCTGTCACTTCAAAGAATTTTCCAGAGTGTGTCGTTCTTTTATGAAGTCAATTTCAACTAAGTTCAGCTAGAGTCAGACGAGACAATGTATCATATTTCAGTAATGCCTCTGAACAAATTGTGGTCAGTCAAAAAATGTGGCCTTGAATTTTGACGAGCACTGTATCATGGACTTGTAGAGTAAAACTTCAAAGTCCCAACACTTCGACGAAATGAGACTAAAGTTGACATTTTGAGATTAGATTCTAACAACCTGTTAGAACCTAATCCCCCCCAACTTGAAAAGCTCCGCCAATTCGATTGTACACATCCCAAGTGTTTAAATTGTTGATGTGGACAACGCTTGATGAAAGCTAAAGCTTGTGGAGGTCTTGGAGCCACCAACGGACCAGCGAACAACCATTTTGTCTCCCACCGCCATTTTCGACGGTCCAAAATCCACACCCTTTAGTTTCAAGTCACAACTTGCACAAACCTTATCATGTACAAACCCTTTTTCTGGTAGATGATGAAGATTATGTACAAAGCCGTGTTTTTAGGTAAAAACAAGCTTTCCCTCTTTAATGGGCTACTGTTTCTCAAATGGTTGGTTGGACTCCAACTCGAGGAAGAAGAATGGTTTAACAAGAAACCACTTGACCATTTGCTTTATTTTCAAGAATAGATTTAAGTAATTGATGAGAACATACTTAAATTTTTTTAAATAAATTTAAAATCTAGTTAATTCTTTAAAATTTCGAATATTTTGAGCTTGAATTTTTAAAATAATTATTTCAATTTATTTTATAATTCGTTGAATTATTTATTTAAAAATTATTATATACACTCACATGAGGTTTCTTAATGAAAATGATTTGTGACAAATGATGAATTCAAGGACCCATTTGAGTAAAGGCTTCTCGGAACCTCACACATGAAACTTGTTTTTAATGACATGGACCCAAGAAGAGTTCTGCCTCTAATGTTATACACGTTAGTATAATAATTCCCGTCATGTCATATCTTGTAGTTTCCGCAATCTTGCGAATACTATATCGGATTTAGTATCAGATTGAGTTTTGGTATAATAGTATATTAGTATTGGTCAATGTCAGATACTATTTAGGATAATTTTTTAAATTTATAAAATAGTTTTTGAATTTTTTTTAAAATTACAAAATAGTCCATTGTTATATTATACAGTTGTACTCTGTCTCCAAAAATTATAATAATAAATAATAATCACAATTTTAATTTAATTTTTAAAATTAATTTAATAATTAATAATAAGTATAATTAAATTTAAAATATATTTTTAAAATATATAAATTTCAAATAAATTTTGATTTAATAGTTAAAAATATATAA
>JAOSBN010000005.1:3237668-3251597 GCA_027563595.1 Erythroxylum suave | reverse complement strand
GAAAGAGAGGTAGGAGGGAGGGAGGGAGATTTTAAAAAATTTTGAAATTTTTGCAAAAAAGTCCCCCAATTTTTTAACATTTCCGATACCGGCCAATATTTGATCGGTATTTTAAATACCGCTGGTACCGGCCAAGACCGACCGGTATTGGCCGATACCGACCGATATTTAAATCCGGTACCATAACTTATAGTTTTGTACCAATTTTGATCTGGTACAATACACATCAGTATTTATAACAATGAGTTTGTGTGCGTATATATATATATAACAAATCATTTTTTTCTACAAAGGGTCGTGATGTCTTTTAATGGGATCTTCAGTGTATTTATTAGCTCTTATTTATAATGTATAATTTTATAGAATGTAAGGAGTGATTACGACCGATTCGATAGAAAAGAAGGAATAGTGTGTATCTTTCATTAGAGATTTCCTAGAAAAAAATCAACACATCTTACTCTGATTTTTAAAGACCTATTGATTATAACAGTTGATTGCAAAGTGGATCATTCAAACCTGTTAATTCATAGATATCAATCTCAGATCTATAAATGCAGGCTTCAAATCTTTTGTAGCCTTTTCTCCTATACTTTCTATTCCAACAACATCTCACCCATTTAAATTTTCTCTCTCTTAATTATTATACGGTAAGATGTTACTTAGAATATGTGGGTATAGAAAATACAGTACAGAAGATTTCTAATGATGAATGAGGATATTCCCGAAATTCAAAAAAAAAAAGGAGAAATGGGTTAGATAAAAAAAGAAGTAACTTGGACAAAAAGAAAAAAGTCAATCTTTTTTTTATTTCTGAATTCTTTATTCGATTCTCGCAATTACACCCGAAATGAAATCTTAAATTCTTGAATAGTCTACTTCCCTTCGATCGATCAATTCGTATTACTTGATACTCACAAAGGATTGACTTGTATATGTTTATATATATAGATATTGTATAACATTAGAGGGAGAACTCTTCTTGGGTCCATATCATTGAAAACATGTTTCATGTGTGAGGTTGTGAGAAGCCTATACTCAAACGGGTCCTTCAATCCATCATTTGTCACAAATCACTTTCACTAAGAGACCAGGACAAAGCTTTAACAAATTGTTAGTGCTCCATTGGACACGAATGATTGAATGTGATTTTTAATTTTAAATATATGATTTATAAATTATAAATTATAAAAATAAGAAAAATAGATTAAGAGGATGATCTTTATTATCAGGCTTAACAACACCGACCAACTCTCACCTACCCTTTGCTATCATCCACAAGGATGTGCCCAACCCAACTACTTCTTGTTATGGTCACCTCATCCATCTCTATATTATTAAAGACGGCAATGGGTTAGAAAACTTTTAAAATTAAAATTACATAATAATTTATTTTTTAATTATATCAAGGTTTAAATTATTTAGACTCAAGTTTATCCGATACTCAACTCTTTTAAATAAAGTAATATTGTTTTGATTAAAATAAGCTTGAATTTGACCTGTAAATCGGCCCATTAAAAACAACTAAATTTAAACTCATGGGTCAAAAATTGTCATTCCTGTATATTGTATAAATTTACATCAAATTTCTTTCAATGCGATAAATCTGGGCATAATTTTATCCCAAAAGGTACCTTTTAAAAGGCAATTTATCGTATATTTATAAACTATTTTAACATTATTTATTTGCTCAATGTGAAATTTCTGACACACACTTCTCAATTCAGAACAAAGCTAAACATCTGATGAACATATTATGTAAAAGGCTACAACGGGTCGGATATCATCCAAAACTACTAAGACAAGTTTTTAAGACTATGATATTATGGTAAATTTGAGTCTAACCTCGCCTTAAAAAATACGTTATAAAAAATTTGTCATGCATTTATAAACTATTTTAACATTTTTTACTTTATCTTCATGAATTATTGGAAATTTGAAATCTTTTTTTTTTCTTTTTACAAATTTGATGGAGTCAAAGAGTTTTATTCCAAACCTTTATCAGATCTTCTATTCAGCTTATGATGTTTCTATCATATTTTATTAAAATTTATCCATACATTTATGTGAATCTTAGATAAATATATAGGTAAGATTTAATGAATCGGAATTAAACAAGAATAATTAGAATGAAAGATTTGAGGTGAGAAACCCCAAGGCGTAGGTGAGTCGGTACGAGGCTCTCTTAGCTTAAGTGAGGTTGCGGGTTCGAATCCTTCTCATGTATGCAGCTGTTTAAAACTTGGAGCCAGAGTTTTGCCTCCTGTAAGGAACCTATCCAGCTCAAACGGAGATTAGTCTGGGTGTGGATGACTTAAAGGTACCTTCCTATAGTTGAAACTCGCCTAGGACATTTCTTGGAAAAAAAAAAGGTTTGAGGTGAAAAAAAATATAAAGAAATTTATGGGGACCTCACACCTATTGGAAGAAGAAGATGCCATGTGAACAAGGAATTGAAAAGAAAGCTCAAACGCTGAGAAACGTAGGTGAGTGGTAGTGCACATCATTGAAGTATCAGAAATATATAGGAAGTGGCCCTCTGCTCTGCACAATTTGATTGTAACCACAGCACAGCAGTAGTTGTCATAAGTTACTGTTTCACACAGTTGGCTGCCACTTGCGTAGGTTTGGCTGCTGGTCATGGCCAAGTAGAGATCAGATGAGGATCTGATCACTAGGCCCTTGGCTTCTCTCTACTGACTATTTATTTGGCCACACATGACGTGACCTCCCCCAGAAACGTATGTTAACTATGGTAAATGAACATTATTTTTTATACAATAAATAAAATTTAAAAATAACATACCACACGCATATATAATTATCACATCATCAACTAATCAAATTTTATTAATATTATGGTCCAACTTATTTCTTAATTCTCATTCAAATTACTTAGAAGGTTGCTTGGTTGATGGATTTAAGAAGAAATTAATGGATAAGGAATAAAAAATGAGCGATTGGTTATTGATTATCATCATAGGAGAAATAGTTTGATATTCCAATTTTTGAAAAATTCTCCGTATCTTCCAATTAGCAAAAGAATGAAACTCATTTTTAGTACCGACTCTTTTTCTAATATTTTAAATATTAAATAATTAATTAAAATATAATTAATTACAATATAATTAATTAAAATGATATTATTAATTAATTAAAATATATTATAATTAATTAAAATATGATTCATTCATTAATTAAAATATTGTAATAATTAAAATATTATTATTAATAATTAATTAATTAAAATATAATAAATTACAATATTATTATTATTATTATTAATTACATTATAATTAATTAAAAATAATTTTTTATTTCTTTTTTTTATAAACCAACCATTATCGATGGTAATTGCAATCATTCATTTTTCTTAATCAACCGTCATAATTATAACAATAATATCTATTCTCATTCCTCACTATATTCATTCTCATTCTTATTATCATTCCCTCATGCAAACCAACCGCTCCCTTAAATTTGATTGAAATTAATGTTTTATTCTAAATCTTTTAAATTTATGAAAATTTTTAATTATTTAATCTACATAAAAATCGCGTGTATTTGACCTTTTTCACAACAATATATCTTTAAACGCATACTAATAAACTATTTAATGCATATGATCATTTATAAATCATTCTCATGAATTAAATATTCAAAATTAAAGTGTTTGATATTCACTCTTTAAAATTTTTATGTGAAAACAAATTTATTATTCCAATTAGCAGATATCAAAATTTTGACATGTAAAGTAGACGATAATGTAAGAAGATTAGAACATAAATACACACATCCATCCATGACAGTAACAGCTTCGTTCTTTAGGATTTGTCATTTTGGTGTTGATACAGAGAAAGCCGTATTCCAAACCCTGCAACTTGATCTTTAGTTGGTGATGGAAATATTCTGGGACGAGTCCCCAAAAACATATTTCTCTTCTTGTCATCCTCATATTCTACGTTGGAAAGTGTCTTATTCCATAGATTCTCAGAATTCTTTGGATTATCTTATGTTGGCATGTAAGAAAATGACAAGGTTTCGTAAGCAAATATCGAAGATTGTCTCTTTAGATAATTATTTTAATAATTTAATAATAATATATTAAAAAACTAAAAAATTAGTAAATAATTATATTATTAAATAACTTGCTTGACATAACCAAGACAAGGCTGAGATATCAGGGAGTTTTAAGTGAGTTCATGTCCAGAGTATTTAATCTGTTTCAATCTTATCTTCATCACAATATCATTTTATGTGCGGACATGAAAGATCTGATACAGTTTTAAGTACATACAAATTTTAAAAGTTAAATCGACAAGGCAAGGTATTTAAGATGTGGAACGTTCATTATAAAATTAATTAAAAATTTTAAAATCTAAATAAAAGATATTATTTTTTGCCCACTAAAGAATTTAAATTTTAATTAAAAAATTATCAAATAAAAATTAATCGATTTACTTTAGTTTATAAATTTTATTAATTTACAAAAATTAACTGATTAATTAATAAATTTATCAATTATTCATAAGAAAAATTATTAAAGTAAATACAGTCAGAAACTTGACAACCAAATAAAAAAATTGGTTAAATTAAGGTTTTTATAGTTAAATTAGTAAAACCGATTAAAACTTTTAATTGTAAAAGTTGATTACAAAATAAACAAGGGATTTATTATAATTTTTTTATATAACAACAATTACTATATAATGGTCTTTAGCTTAATAAAAATTTTCAATAATTTCCTGCAATTGACCGCTAATATCATATGGACCCTTGAAACTAAAGATAAATACATGATAAACACGTGTAACATTGTTAGTTGAAACTTGGCACCTACCAAATTTTTTTTAAACAAAAGAGTTTTGTAGTAAATAAATCTTCAGATTGACGCAATAGTTTGTAAATTATACCATTTAGATATTTTATACTGAAATCAGATCCTCTGTACCTATTATTCTGCACCATTTTTGTTATATTCGATCTTATCCATACAAAAAGGTGGGATCCATATGCAACCTACATAAATATATAGATAAGATTGAGTTGAACAGAGTTGGTATAGAGTAGTGGGTACAGAGTATCTCATTCCTTCTGCACCAAGCAAGACTTATGTGATAGGCGCGATAAAAAGAGTGTAAGTAGGGTGACACCTACCATATTTAAGACCTTTTAATCTTTTTATAATAATGATGAAACATTTTCAATTCCCATATAAATTAAACATAAATTACCTTTTTTGAGTGGAAACGAATAAATTATATAAATTGAAATATTATGTAATAATTTTAATATCGTATTCTTTTAATTATTATTAATTTATTGTAAAATTTGATTTAATTTTTAAAATATTGTTGAGTAAAGAATAAAGGCAGTAATATCAGATCTTCTATATTATTTAATTTGTTTCAACTCTATTTTTCATCTCAAAACGATGCCGTTTTGGATTTGTTGACATATAAAACAACATTTTTGGATAGGTTAAATGGAACGGAGCCGAGGCAAATGACATTTCACGTTTCACCACCTAACAGTATATCGCTATGCACAAGCACCATAAGAAGTCACTCATCACCAAACAATCTCAAGGTCACAACCACAAATCCAACCATGCCGATGGAAGGCCACGAACACAATCATGGTCCCACATGGGGTCTTTAGGGCACAGAGGTAATATTCAGACAAGTATCAGTTGATTCTTGTCATTTTCTGTAGAGAGAGAGTGACAATGAAAGAGCGTTCAGACACGTTATTAAGCTGCTTCCTTGCTGTTTCTCTGAACGCCATCTTCAGCCCGTCTCTCTCTCTCTCTCCGCCTGGATTTTTGGGTTTGTTTGCTCAAGAGAGAGAGAAGAGGAGAGACTAAAAAAGCAAACAAGAAGGAAGCATTTCTTGTGCGCGTGTGTCATTCCCTGAAGACTCTCTCTACTGTCTATTATATCGTCTGGTTTTTCTATCTGAAACGCAGTGAGATCGGTCCACTGCTTATAACAACCGAAAGACTCTGTCTTTCCTTACACGTCCTATCGCTATGGTGTCGTTGAACAGAAGCTGTTTCTTGGTAAGTATAAACCAAACCTCATTCTTTTTCTAAATTCAGCTTCTCATTGTTGTTCAAACGATCTGCTGCATCGTTTTCCTATCTCTGCATTTCACATCTTAATCTACAAAGTTTGGATTTTTCACGTCCTTGTTCTTCTTTAAGCTCATATCCGTTTCTGGGTATTCTTCTTTTTCACATCTTTTACAATTAAACATGTTTATATGGTTCATGCATGGCCTCGTGTTTATCGATTAGCTTTCCGTCGTTCTAGCAGATTTTTGTCTTTTTGCAATGAAATCTGACCGTTTTGCGTTTCTGATACGTTTCTGTTCTTTCAGTGTCTATTCATGACATCAAGATTAGTAATTTTTAATTTCTGAAACCAACTTTCATCCCATGCTGGCCCTTTCAGCTTCTAATGAGTTCGCCTTATCTTTGTCTTTTTTTGCTTTTCTAGCTTTCGTTTTCTTGGCTTTTGTCCCCTTTGGATCTCTCAGTTGGAACTTGTCACAAATTCTAAGTTGCAAAAATTATGAAAAATTGAAACTTTTTCAATCCAACTGCCCATTTTCAATTTTCAGCTCTCCTCGTAATACCATTTCAGATGAGATTTTGCACACACAAAAAAAAAAAAAACAATACTTCGATTTTTTTCATGAAGAAGAGGAAGAGTAAAAATTTGTTGGATTCATGCCAATCTAGAAAGTTTCACTTGTCTTCTTCTCGATTCGTTTTATCAAATACTGTGCTTGATAAAACGATGTCTGTTATTCGTGTGATGAACAGAATAACAAGAGCATCTCAGGCTCTTGTAGCCCTTTTTCGGGGAGGCATAGAGGGCTAGTCCCATCAGCTCCTTCTTCATTGAAGATCGCAGCAGCTGTAAGTTCCGATAGGGACTTAAACGGCAGCGTAGTTATGGAGAGCACATTGAAGGCTTTAAGAGATGGAGCGTCTGTTGTTGAGATGGACGCCAAAACAGCTGTTGCCGGCGGTGTCCAGGATGTTTATGGCGAGGACACAGCCACCGAGGACCAGCTTGTGACACCCTGGGCTCTCTCTGTTGCCAGGTAAGTTTTAACTAGCCATATATTGTTCCTTAATGGATGTCGATATCACCGATGTCTCTTGCCGGTCGTTGGTTTAGGCAAATATTTAGTTTTATTTTCTATGGACTCCTTGGCTTGTTGAATTTCACATTTTCTTTGTCATGATTCCAAGTGGAACTTCGACTATGAGTTTCATTTACTCAAAAGAGCAACATATGCAGCAAGATTAAGTACTTAATTTTCTGGTAATAATTAATCCCTGAAACAAATTCCTTTCTTCCTCCCTGTCTTACATTCTTCAATGTCCGTGATAAGTTCTTATATCTGTTTCGGTTTAGGCTCCTTTTACTTATTCTTCTTTGTTGTGCTTCTTTGAGAACCTATGTTGCTACAGCTGGTTATGGGTTAGCCTTTTTTCGTTTTTCTGACTGCAGTGGATACACTTTGTTACGAGATCCTCACCATAATAAAGGGCTTGCTTTCACTGATAAGGAGAGGGATGCTCACTACCTGCGAGGCCTTCTCCCCCCAACAGTTGTTTCTCAGGAGCTCCAGGTTTGATGCGATATTTATCCATGTTCTAGTGGTTCTTCAGTTCGTATTCCAATCTTTTGATGAAACGCATTTAATCTTTCTGCTACTTATCTTTATCAGGTCAAGAAAATGATGCATATTATACGCCAGTATCAAGTTCCACTTCAGAGATACATGGCTATGATGGACCTTCAGGTAATGGCACATTTCTTCACCTCCCTTGACATGAGCTGTGCATTAAGTTTAAGTGATTAAGTTAATTTAGACTTGCAAGTCAGAAGCATAAACCTGAACATGCAAGTACTCTTGAGAAAAAAATGCATTCCATGCCTCATTTTGTTCTTTGGTTGAAGCAATATTCTTGGACCTTAATGAGATGTTGCCTACTTGGAAAATAAATTTACTACTGTAATTGCAGGAAAGAAATGAAAAGCTGTTCTACAAGCTTGTTATTGATCACGTTGAGGAGATGCTTCCAATTATCTACACTCCAACTGTTGGTGAAGCTTGCCAGAAATATGGCAGTATATTCAGCCGTCCTCAGGGGCTCTACATCAGTTTGAAAGAGAAGTACAACTGCTAATCCTAGCTTATAATATGGCCAAGTAATTCCTGTTGCATGCTATATTTCTTTCTGGTTAGAAGCTTACCAATTGGCTTTATGCAGAGGAAGAATTCTTGAGGTACTGAGGAACTGGCCTGAGAAGAATATTCAAGTAATTGTTGTCACTGATGGTGAGCGCATTTTAGGGTTAGGCGACCTTGGATGCCATGTGAGCTCTTGACTAAAAAGTTTCAAATAATTTACTTTTGCCAGTTTTCTATGCTTTTGCATCTCTCCCTTATTCTTACTTTCACAAGCAATACACTTGCATGTTCATTCATATTTAACTGACTTAGTCCTGTTATTTATAGGGTATGGGAATCCCTGTGGGGAAACTTTCCTTGTATACAGCACTTGGTGGAGTTCGTCCCTCAGCTGTAAGTAGTTAAATCAGTTTTAAGTCTGTCTCCGTCTCGCTTGGCCTCAATCTTGATACTTTAGTCTATCAGGATATGTAACCTAGATAAGCTGCCTTTTTTGTGATACCAAAATTTTAAGAGAATCAATAAGGTTTAGAATATGGGTCTGACTACTCTATTACTGCCTTTAAGGCTTGAGCCTCCATATTGCAGAATTTAGACCATGTGATATTGCTGTCTATGAACTCTAGAAAGTTTTCATGTTGTTTTAGTACTTCATTTTGCTCCCATAATTTTTGTAGTTGATGTCTGTATAAGGTACTAATTTGGAATGAACATACAGGGATAGAATGTGACCAGCATTCCATTTTGCTTAATCTTCCTTATAATCATCTGAAAGGTAATTACTCATGGCTGTTTGACAGTGCTTACCTGTGACAATTGATGTGGGCACAAACAATGAGAAGCTGTTAAATG
Source organism: Erythroxylum suave (assembly GCA_027563595.1). NCBI lineage: Eukaryota > Viridiplantae > Streptophyta > Magnoliopsida > Malpighiales > Erythroxylaceae > Erythroxylum > Erythroxylum suave. Next base: position 3,242,534 of record JAOSBN010000005.1, on the reverse strand, counting down.
ATGAGTTCTACATAGGGCTCAGGCAGAGAAGGGCTACTGGACAGGTTATCATCCTTCTTATTTGGATCTTCTCGTCACATGTAAACTTACTCTTACAATTTTTTTTGAAGTGGTTTCTCTTTCTTTTGTATTCTTTTTGTAGGAATATGCTGAACTACTGCATGAATTCATGACTGCTGTCAAGCAGAATTATGGTGAAAAGGTCCTAATTCAGGTATTTTGCCAGTTACTATCTTTCAAGGACCTCGTGTTTTAATTTGTTGTTTTGTTTGATATGAATTGTTTATTTGCATACATTGATGTAATCGTAAAATTTTCAGTTTGAAGACTTTGCAAATCACAATGCTTTCGATCTACTTGCAAAATACGGTGCAACTCATCTTGTTTTCAATGATGATATTCAGGTAAATACCTTTTACATTTACCGTCACTAAAATTTTAAGTATGTTTTATATGCAGTCTTGTAACTTTCCTTATATTTCCTTTTAAATGTCAGGGTACTGCATCTGTGGTCCTAGCAGGACTTATTGCAGCTCTAAAATTAGTTGGAGGGACCTTGGCTGACCAAAGGTTCCTATTTCTTGGTGCTGGAGAGGTGAGCTGATGCTACGTTGTATTGATAATGTTGAATCACCTAAAAATTGAAAATTTCGCTATAAATAAGGAAAATATTTTAGGATTTTGTGAATCTTCAAGAGTTGGAATCTGCTGAGATGGGGGAAAGCAAATTCAGTGTCCTCAGATATTCTGATAGTTGCTTATGTAGTTTTTTCAGATATCACATCTATATACATGGCCCTCAAAACAACACTGACAACATCAAACCACCATCTGCATTATTTTCGCTAGTTGTATGGTAATAGAGACACTTTTGTCTTAATCTCTGCAACTATCTGCTTACAGGCTGGCACTGGAATTGCTGAACTCATAGCCCTTGAGATTTCTAAACAGGTCTGGTTGCATAATCCTTGACATTTTTTTTTCTAGAGAAAGTGAATATAGATATCAAATAATTTGAAACAGTTTTAATTGAAAGATGACTTTTAAATGCAGACAAACATGCCGCTGGAAGAGACTCGGAAGAATATTTGGCTTGTGGACTCTAAGGTAGTGGCCTGCTGTTGCTTCTAGCTTTTGTTGCACACTTGTTTGCTTCTTTATGTTCGTATTATCTAATCCTGTAACTTGCAATTTACTTTGCAGGGATTGATTGTTAGCTCCCGAAGAGAATCACTCCAACATTTCAAGAAGCCCTGGGCCCATGAGCATGAACCTATTAAAACTCTCTTGGAAGCTGTTAATGTGCGAACTCCATACTTCTTTCCCCGCATCCTTCATTTTCTTAGTAAAGGAAAACAATGATGTCTTAAGTCTCTTTGTTGTCTTCTCTTATGTCATCAGGACATTAAGCCTACAGTGTTAATTGGAACTTCAGGAGTAGGGAGGACATTTACACAAGAAGTGGTTGAGGCTATGGCCTCCTTCAATGAGGTAAAGTTCTGTATATTCATTCAATTCTGTGTTGGATAATGTTTGGAAGGGTAACTTAACTTTCATATATATGCAGAAACCTGTTATTCTCTCCCTTTCCAACCCAACCTCACAGTCTGAATGTACAGCAGAAGAAGCTTACACTTGGAGCAAGGTAATGCAAGTAGTATATACTAATCTATCTCCTTACAAGTCTGTTTTGTCAGCTATCTTCGGAGCAGAAGGTTTTCTAGCTTTCCTTCATTACGTAATTTGATGCTTATGTACTATCTTCCTCTCATTGTCACGTCCAGGGTCGTGCCATTTTTGCAAGCGGGAGCCCATTTGCTCCTGTAGATTATGAGGGGAAAGTTTATGTCCCTGGCCAGGTAGGATTTACAGTCCAAGTGACTTCCTAAGTTTGGTGGGTATGACATATAGATTAATGATCATTGTTTCAACTTCCCCTTCTTGCAGGCAAATAATGCCTACATTTTCCCTGGACTTGGTCTGGGATTGCTTATGTCTGGTGCCATCCGTGTTCATGATGATATGCTTCTGGCAGCCTGTAAGTGCCCGGTTGTAGCATTTCCAAGATTAATGTTTTTCGAGACTAACGTGGTACTTAAAGTCAATGAATATGGAAAGATTGTAACTAACTTGTGTCTTCGCGTATGTTCACTTGGTACAGCACAAGCTCTGGCTTCACAGGTAACGCAGGACGACTTTGACAATGGACGCATATTCCCCCCATTTACTAACATCAGAAAGATTTCAGCACATATTGCTGCAAAAGTGGCTGCTAAAGCTTATGAACTTGGTAAAACCTCTTTTAGCTATGCTTCTGATACATCTGCCATTATAACGTGGTAATGTACAACTATAGGTGCATGTTGCTTATCTATCAACCTTGAACAGGTTTGGCTTCTCGCCTCCCTCAACCAAGGGACTTGTTGCAGTGTGCTGAGAGCTCCATGTATAGCCCTTCATATCGTAGCTACCGGTGAAAGCGGCCAGCCCGCCAGCCGGCCGAAGTTGTCGGAATTTATCACTTTAAGTTTCAATACAGTCCTAGGAAGGTTAAAAAAGCCAGGAAAAACAAAAGATGATGAAGAAAAAAGAACATGATCATTCAGTTTCATTTATTTTTTCCCCATGTCCTATCCTGTAAGTCACATGGTGGGTAAAGATGGAAGCTTTGGTAGGTGCTGTTGGTTGCATCAAGGTGGTTGTAGACTTGCAAAAGTGATTCAAATTCTTGAAAGTGACAACACTCTGGTCACCTAACATCAATCACAAAAGCCTCTTGGTGGTTGGTAATATCAGATCAACATGTGTATGTAGTTACTCTTGCCATTGCACAAAAAGAAATATAATGACAGTTCAAGGGCCTTGAGGCCGAGTTCCAAAAATCTTCCTGTTTTGATGTCAATTGGGCTTACATTATTTCAGTTTAATTAAATTTAATTTGAGTTTAATTAAATTTAACTATTTTTAGCAAAAATTCTTTAACTTGTTTAAAGTCAAACAAAGAAATGATTTGGTATCAATATTATTTTAGATCATTTTTAAAAATTATCAAATAATTTTTAAATTTTATAAAAAAGCTAATACTCTCTTAATATATTATTTATACAATTTTTTTACTTTAATGTATATATTAAAAAGTATATTTATTATCAATATAAAACATATAAGCTTTAAAAATATTAAATATTATTGTATTAAACTAATATATTTAGTTTTATAATCTATAACCACTTTATATAAGTCTTAATGATATAAAAAATTAATTTAATAGTATTTTTATTATTTATGACAAATTATAGACAATTTTATCATAATTTTTAAGTAATTATCGTTTTATAAAGGAGAAACTTTAATTTTTTTTAATTTATTCCTAATTTTTCAAAAACTTATAATTCTGATCAATATTTTATCGATACATTAAATACCGATCGATACTAACCGAAAGAGTCGATAACTAGAATTCGATACCAAATGTTTGGTAATAGGCTCTATATCTTAGTTTTTGTGATCTATATTCCTTCTTTGACTTTTGCTTGTGGAGAAAATAAACAACTTAAAAGAAGAACTGGTCAAGGAGAATTACATTTGTGATGCAACTTATAACTAAAAATTGAATTTTAAATTTATTTTACTCAACCTTTCACTGTCACCATATTGAAGATTGAGATATGATTTGACACTGAAGACAAAAAAAAGTAAAGAAAAGAAAATGTCTATTATTCTTAAATTCTCCAATTCTGTTGGACTAAAGAAATTAAAAGAAGCATCTTATTCTTAGGATTGTTAAGGTTGGACTAAGACTATCCTACCTCTTGAGAGTCAATATTCTATTCTTTCCTTTTCCTCCACAATCTCCTATATGTCTAGTAGGATAAGATTTTTAGGTTTTGATTGTAATTAATTATTAAAATTTTGTTAAATATGATTTTGATTTTTTCACAATTATTTATTTTACAATTTGACTTAAATTGCCTGTCTATTGGATTGACGCAATAGCCTACAAATTACGTCAACTGAGTACTTCGCACTAGATAAGCCCTGTGTGACAGACTCGATCGAGAGAGTGTAGATAGGGAGATTTGAACACAGAACCTTTTGGCTCATGTCCTTCCATTCTACCAATTCAACAAAACCTAGGGGACACTGTCTATTATCCACACCATTTAAACCAATATTTCAAAAATTGGACCAGAAGTTAAATCGGTAAAATAAGAAATTTAAGATTTAAAATGTTTAACTGTTATTAGATGTCAAAAAATTATCTAAAGATTGAAGAAAATTAACAAATTTGAAATTTGATTAAAAAAAATTGTTCCTATCCGTTGAAGAATTTAAAATTTAGTTAAAAAATAGATTGTTAAATAAAAATTAAATCATTTATTTTAATTTATAAGAACTAATTAATTAATAAAAATTAACCAATTAATTAATTAATTAATCAGTTTTTAACAATAAAAATTATTAAAAAAACGGTTGAATCGACTGAACCGGTTGAGTTTGAGATAAGCAAAAGAACTAAAATGTTTTCCTCTAATTAATGCTTAAATTTGGTAAATCATTATTTACGCCATAGCTCTGTCAAGCACTCGTCATGATTAGCCAATTTAGAAGATGTTAAAGGAGAGAATCTTGAAGCTACCCTTGATGGTCAAAAGCTTCTTAACCTTCAAATGAATAATGGACGACTGATTAGAAAGAGAGCACAGTTCTCCTACGGCATTCAATCCATCCTTTCATACAAAGAGACGACAGCATCACATAACTTCCCCAGGACTGGGGTTGACAGATACATCTTGTGCTTATCCAAAGACTTAGAACCACAGAAAAATTCTAGGTAGACATGCATACGTATTACATGATTTCATA
>JAOSBN010000005.1:3215660-3229169 GCA_027563595.1 Erythroxylum suave | reverse complement strand
GATTAAGACACATGATAAATGAACGGTCTATGTTTAATGCATCACTTATTATATTTTATGTAATCATTTTTTCGCAACAGATATTAATTATTAAGTTGGTGATAGGTAACATCATCTGGCAAATTAATTAATTAATGATCTTTGACGGTTAAGGATATGCTTCTATTCCATCTCCCATGTACTAAGAAGCTATCATAAATAATCTAGACAAACTATATTCATAAAATACAAATTAATCATATCTAATTGAGATATGTTAAACAATGATCCGTCTAATCCTATCTAATTAATATATATTAACTTAATCCTACTTAGGGTAGGTCCATGCTCTGTCACCTACTACAGCCGGAATTTTACTTCCTGGACAGAAAGTTGAGGTGGAGTTGTAATTGATTTGACACCTAATCTATATTAAGCAAAATTAAGCAAAATATCTTTTGACTAACACAATAATTAGTGTCGAGTGTCCACTCATGATCATCTAAAGTAAAACACTAATTACTGCTGTTCGGTAGACATTTATGGCTTTTTTTTGGTAATCGTCCATGTTCATCCCCTTGCAAGTGATTGTATGAGTCATATTCTCTGGTTATACCCAAAGATTACCTCAAATTAATAAATTTAAAATATATTTAAAAGGGTTATTTTTATTTATCAAAAATTTTAAAATTTAATTAAAAGAAATTATTAAATAAAAAATAATTGATTTATTTTGATTATAAGAATTTATTAATTAATAAAAATTGATATATTAATTAATAAATTGATTGACTTTTAAATTTTTTTGAAAATTTAAGATCTTAAATTCTTCTTGGATTAGCATAATTTTTGTGTTTCTTGTTATGTCCTAACCATCTATTTCCATTAATAAGAAAATAAATAAGTCTCTAAGGGTGGTATGAGTTGATGAGACGGGATAAAAGGTCATATGTTCAAATCTCTTATTTATACTCTCTCGATCGAGTATGTTATATAAAACTTATCTAGTGCAGTACTCGATTGTCGTAATTTACAGGTTATTACATCAATTCAAAAATTTATCCAATATGCATTTAAAAGAATAACGACTATGGTCCTTCCGTTCCGAAAAAATATCCAAATAGAATCATTAATGTTTCTTAGTTGCAATGACACTAATGTCCTTGTACCTCTCAAATCAAGCAAGGAATGGTCCTCTTTCCCATATTTGATGCAACGCCATTCTCTTTGTCACATTGAAAATGTGATTTTCCTTTGTTTCTTCACAACTCAACACTTGTAGTTAGATGCCCTTTAAGAGGAAAATTTATGACTAAACTCTTCGTTAAACATTAAATAAGTTGTTAAGCAATGCATTTTCAAAAGTTCTTACATAAGATAATAGACATAAACCCTCCTGCTAATAAGTCAATCTTAAAAAGGAAATCCATGCAAGCAACGTCTAATAGGAATCTTACTAAGATGTAAGTCTGAAGAGGTTTAATAGTACGCAACCTTATCCATAACTAATAGACAGGTAGTTTATAAAAAAACTGAATGAAGTTAGTTAATTTAGTTATTAATTTGAGTGTGAAAAAAATGTTTAAATTTTCATTTAATCATTTCAATTAAGGATATGTTATTTAACTCTAAATACCTTTATCAAAATTTTAAATATCAAAATAGAAAATATAATTAATAAAAATAATAATTTTAGACAAAAAGGAAAGAATTTACTATTTCCTTTTTTCTTTTCAATGAATTAATATCTCTTGGAAATTACTCTAATTGCATTTAGTATGAGTTTAATGAAGTGTAGTTGATCAACACTACGTCGTATCGAAATTTTCATAAGATGAATTTCAAAAACAGTTAAACAAAAACTGAAGAACACAACTAACCTTATCTTGTAAGAAAGGGGCAAAATAGTAAAACAACACCATCACAACGTACGATCCCCCGCTTTCCTCTAATCCCGTCGAAAGCTCCTCTTTTCCAAAATCCCCAAACCACCCCTCCTCCGAATATATGTACGTCTTCTTACCTTAGCTCTTCATTTCTATGCATGATGTCCTTCCTCTCTATCTCTAACTCTCTCTCTCTCTCTCTCTAACTCCGTGGTGGTGGTGATTTGGACAAGTGACTCATGACACGACGCTGCTCGCACTGCAGCAAAAATGGACACAACACGCGGACGTGTCCGACGCGCTCGGGAGGGGCATCGGCGTCGTCCACGTCGTCGATCGCCGGAGTGAAGCTGTTCGGCGTGAGGCTCACCGACGGGTCCATTATAAAGAAGAGTGCTAGCATGAGCAACTTGTCGGCGGCGTACTACCATTCGTCCTCATCCGCTGCCGCTTCTCCCAATCCGGATTCTCCCCTGTCGGATCACGCCCGAGACTCTTCTCACGGCGATTACTTGTCGGACGACCCGGCCCATAGCTCCGGGTCCGTTAACCGACGCGGCGAAAGAAAAAAAGGTAAAAAGTAAAAAAAAAACTCTTTACAAATTTTGGGTAATTTTTGTATATGGGTAAGGTAAATATGTGCTAATATTCACATACACATGTTTTTTATCTTAATTTATTGATTAGATAAATAAATATGAGTTACTTTAGTTTAAGTAGAATGGTTAATGATCAATTAAGACTGTAATTCATAATCAATTAAGATTAATCTGTCACTTGTATTTAATTTTTGAGTGAGATTAGAAGTAATATTTAGTATTAATTGCACTAAATTCTATATGGGGTTATTTTTTTAATTTATTTCGTATAGTTTCAGTTTTATCAAAAAATAGGTCATTTTAGTTTGATAACTAGTGAAATAAGTATTTTAACCACGTCAATAACCCAGTAAAAATCTTAAAAATCTTGCTGATACCTTGGGGAGATCCAGTAATATGCAGTCTTACCTCTAAGTAGTAAAGACTCCAAGTAGTAGAGAAATTTTGCTGATACTCTGAATTTGGGAAGGTTCAGTGATACGCAGTCTTACCTCTAAATAGCAGGGAAATCTCGCTGACACTTTAAATTTGGGGAAGTTCAGTATATGCAGTCTTACCTCTAAATAGCAGAGAGCAAAGAGGCGGTGAAATAAGTATTTTAATTATATGTTATTTGTAAAATTGTGCATAATATTTTTATCCAATGTAAATTATAAGCACTGATTTTGATAAAATTGGTTAGAATTACAATTTATTTAGGGACAAAATATTGAGAAAATGGCTTCTTTCATTAACTATTAAACTAAATTTTTTAAAAAAGAAATTTAAATTAAGGTAAAAGGTATGGACTTTCTAGTTTAAATAACTTTTAAAAATTCTTAATTTTTAATTTTTTAATTTTTTTAATTTGCAATTTTGAAAAAATTCTTTTTCTTAACTTCTGTTAAAAAATAATAATAACGGATGTTACGATTTAAATCAGTTCCTAAATTGAAACCAATTGAATCCTGTTTAAATTAATTTTAATTGGTTTAGTTCGAGTTTAAGAACTAATTTTGTATATTATATTAACAATATTTGATTTATTTACTTCTTTGTTATTTTTTTGACAGAAGTCTAAAGGGTTCTTTTGAAAATCATAAATTACAAACAGCCCCTAATCTTTTACCCTTGAAATTATAAGGATCTTCTTTATATTATTAACCCCAAAATTTGCTGGTATTATAGTTTTGGAATTGCAATTGATGCTTTGCATTTGAGGCAATGAAGGAAGTTTAATACTGTCATTTCTGGAAAATAGTGTGGAAGTTCTGTTATACATGATTTTAGTGCTTACATAGCATTTTCAATATGATTTATACAAGTGAAGGAAACCGTTATAGCTGTGATTGTTGTCATGTTATGTGAGCTTGATTAGTGGATGAGCAAATCAAGTTCTGTCCTGTATATGGATTTCAGGTGTCCCGTGGACAGAAGAGGAGCACCGCATGTTTCTAATTGGTCTCCAGAAATTAGGGAAAGGGGATTGGCGTGGAATTGCTCGGAATTATGTGGTATCTAGGACTCCTACTCAGGTGGCAAGTCATGCACAAAAGTACTTCATCCGACAAACCAATGCCACCAGAAGAAAGAGGCGCTCCAGCCTTTTTGACATGGTTCCTGACATGGTCTGTCCTACTCATCTGCATTTCTTTTCCAAATCTGCTGTTAAACATCTATTTCTGTATGCATGAAGTGGTACTAACTAGTGGAACCTGGCTTCAAACCCACTGTTTACTGAAACTAATAAGACTATGATCATTGCTATGGATGGACATGATGTAAATCTTTGATTTGCTGGCACTTCTAAAGAACGAGCAGATTCTGTGTAACATTTACAACATATCTACTGCATTTGTGATTCCATGTTATGACTAGATGATAAGTTGTTTTTATACACTTTTCTAGTAGGCAAGTGATAGTAGGACGAGTGCTTTAGTTCCTTATCCAATATGCTATGAGTCCTTAACAAGAGATAATATTGTGAGTTCTTTAGTCCCTTACCTTGGTGCTTATTTCAGACTGCAGAAGCGCAAACAGTGCCTGAAGAAACAGAGTTACCATCCACTCAGGCAAGAGAAACTGATAATGCAGATTCTCTACCGTCGCTGAACCTCACGCTCAACCCAGAATATGAACCCATGGAAACTGCATCAGTTCAAGAATCTGAAGAAACTGTTGAAGGGTTAACCGAATCAAAGCCAAGTGAATTTCCAATCATTTCTAGGTCGAATGAATTCATGCCGCTAGTTCCTGGATTCGTTCCAGCCTATATGCCAGTCACTTATCCATATTGGTCTCAACATGTTTCTATCCCAGAAGAAGGGAATGGTGTAGATATGCACCATCATCAAGTCCTAAAACCAGTCCCTGTTGTACCCAAGGAACCTGTCAATGTTGATGAACTAGTCGGCATGTCGCATCTGACTCTAGGCGAGATAGAGCCTTCACATTTGTCGCTGAAACTAATGGGAGAGCCGTCGAGGCAGTCGGCATTTCGTGTGAATGCTCCTGTCAGCAAGTCAGGTATAAGAAAGGGGAAGGAGTGTCCTGTTCAAGCAGTTTGAATTTAAGTGAATAAAATGCTTTGTTTAGTAATTTAACCAGCTACTCCTTCTTCCCCCCAACTTGTACAATTAGCTTTTCTCTATGTCATCTCATCTTTGCTTTTACCTAGTACCAGTTTCATACAATTTTTGACATAGGGTTATGATCATCTAGTGCCATTATTCTTTCCAACTGTAAACAGCCAGACTTGTAATAATTCATTGGGAAGGGCTTTAACTTTGTTGTTTGTACTCTCTGCCCATCTTAGCTTTACTTTTGGCACACTCATCATGCTACCCCTACAAGGATGCTTTTTCATGATAAATGTAGCCATCTTATGAAACATATACAGTCAACTTCTTTAGAACCTGTTGGTGGATTTGATCACGGTCGAGTTCGGTTCGGTTTAAAGTTAACGGATTAAGTTTAATTTAACCGAGGTCGAATTTGAGTTTGGACTTACTGTCTTTAGCTTGATTGAGTCAGGTTCATGCTTAACAATCTTTTTTAGTTGCACTAATTATAAAATGTCGGTGCAAGATCAGATTTGGAGTTAAAACTCAGGTGTTTTGTTTTCTCTTGATAGATTAATATCTTTAATGGATATTGTCATGCATTTTTTATTTATTCTAACCCCTTAGTCCTACTTGCTTTAGTTGAAGGTGATTACATTGAATGCATAAACGTAAGACAAGTTGCAGAACAAGTGACAAAAGATTAGGATAAGGTGGCATCATCATAAGATGGAATGCATACTTGGAAGTACTAAATTTCAGAAACATGTTTGGATAAGAGCAAGATAAGTCTGAAAAGATCATCAAAACAGTGCTGTTTCTTTCCCATCTTCTTCTTCTTCTTTTATGGTTGCAGTGAGGCCCAAGATTGAGAATTACAAATTAATCTCAAGAATAATGTCGGATTAATAATAAGTCAAGTAGAGACTTCAAATTTCTTTAAATTTAATTTAACTTATTAATTTCAGTTCAGATTCGTTCGAACTTAAATTACTTTTTTTTGTGATTGGTCAAATTTAAAAACTATATCAAATTAAATTCGAATTCAAGTCTAATTATACTTACATATTCGAACTTAAATCTAATTAAATTGTGTTAACTGGTTAACTTTGGGTTAAATTTGAACTAATTTGTTATCCATAGTCCATAGAAACCAAATTCAATTTAGATTGATTTGGACTATATGAATTAATAACGAGTGAAGTAAAAATCAGAATCCTAAAAGTTCAATTTTCAAGTTTATTTAAAAATAATTCGACTTGTTGATTCTAATTAAATTTAATTCGAACTTGAATTTTTTTTATAATTGTTCAAATTCAAAAAATTATCAAAATTAAATTCGAGTTTAAATCTTATTATACCTTAATATTCAAATCTTAACTTAATTAAACCATATTAATTTATTAATTCTGAATGAACTCATTTGCTATCCATAACTGTTGTTTCTGGACTCAACACCAAACACAGCAAAAAGGGTCTTGAACTCCAGTTCTAAATCCCAACGTTTGGGCCTTTGGAGCGTCTAAAATTACATAAGAAGAAATTGTACTTTTAGTGACAACAAAAACAAAAGTTGTCACTAAAAACAGTAATATTAGTTACTAATATTAATAATGTCTCATTTTTAAAGTCATCATCTTCCGTTACAAATAAATCCATTACCAATACAATAGCGACTAATTTAAAAAAAGTCACAACTGTGAAATAATTTTGTAACAAAAGCATCAACACTAAAAACTATGGAATGTGTAATAAAACTATATGGCCACAATAGCTTTATATATTTACGATAAGTTTGTTGACATAAACATCAACATTATTTTATTTTATTGTAACAAAAATACCGACATTAAAAACTATAGAATGTGTAACAATATTATATGATCACAGTAACTGTATATATTTATAACAAGTTTGACGACACAAATAATATAAAATAGTGATGAATAAAGTTGTTACAGTACTTCAATTTATTGTGACAACATTGTCGCCACTAAAATAATTAGAAATAGTGACAAAATATTTATCACTCTTTTTTTTTATCAGTGTCAATTACTTGGTTACTAATATTTTAAGGAAAAAGCGTCATCATCATTTTTTTCACAATTACAATCATTCATGTCAAAATTAATTTGGTGCCAAATTGCATATGCTTTTAGTGATATAACTTAATGATAAAAGAAAATTTGACATTATTAATATATTAGTAGTGACAATTTAATAGTAAAAGATATTACCATTATATTAGTGACAAAAAAACAAATCATCACAGTTAATTCAAACAGTAGTGCCAATCAATTGTTTTGTCAAAAAAATCTCGTATCTGTGATGAAATGATAGTTAGTTATAAAAAAGTTGTCACTAAATAACGAATAGTAGTGACATAATGATAGTTCCATTTTTGTGACAATATTAAATTGACACTAACTAATTGAATTTTTATTAACAAAAGTTTTCATTACAAAATGTAAAATATTGTTTGATGGTAAACCGTTTCGTCACAGAAAGAGAAAAATATCAGTAACCAACATATGTTTTGTCACATTTGCAATTCATTCCTGCCAAAATTACTTTGACGCCAAAATGCATAGGCGTTTAAGGACAGAACTTAGGGTCTGTTTGGTTGAATGTCAATTAATTGAATGAAATAGAATGGAACGGAACGATTTATAATGGAATAGAATGTAATATAGTGAAAAGTTGTTTGGGAAGGATGGAAGGGTTCATAATATAGTGTAGTGAAATATTGTTTGGAAGATTGATGGAATATAATGAAATGTATAATAAATAACTATTATACTCCTTATATTAAAATAGTTGTTGCAAGAGATTTAATACTATAATTTTAAAACAGAAATCATGTCCAATTAAAAAGTCACAGTTATAACTTGTTCAAGTCACAACCGTGACAAATAATTTTTTTATATTTTATATTTTAAAATAATAAAAATATTATTATTTTATTATCAATTGTATACAATTTATTATTATTATTTATTTAATAAATTTATTTATTCTATTCTATGTGATTTATATTTTAAAACAATTTATTTATACTTTTATTTATATAGAAATAATTGGTATTACGAAAAATATATATACATATATAGAAATGTTGGTTGTTATTAGGATAAGGAGAAATAATTGATATTACGAAAAATTATTGAGGGTATATTGGGTAGTATATATTTATTAGTTTACGTTCTATCTTAAATCTTTCGAATCGAAGGTTTTTTATTTTCACTATTTACGAAGGAAGAAACGGAACGTAACATGAAATTCTTTGCTTCCATCTTATCTCATTTCATTTTATTATAAAACTTCCTTCTAAACGACAGAAGTGTGTTACGTTCTATCCCGTTCTATTAATTAACATCCAATCAAACAAGCTTTAGTAATAAAAGAAATTTTGATACTATTAATATATTAATAGTGACAATTTAACTATGAAAGATATTGAGTTGTCATGGTTACTATTGTTGGGGAGATCATCATCGGAGGGTCCGTGGGCCCACACTTGGGCTTGCGCATAAGTTCATATATACAAGAATGGACACCATCTATAACCCAAAAGCCTAAGCTAATGAGTTAATGGGCCTTTCTTTGTATTTATGCACTTCATCATTCTCATTCCCTTCCGATATGGGATCTACTCACATGTGACTTATTACAACAATCTCCCCCTCACATGTGAGCCCCGTCCACATCGAGCACTCTCCCCTTCGAATGGAAGCACGACATCATCAGAGAGCCTGACGCCAACTCTCTCTTTTTTACTCAACCATGGGAAGCCTACAAAGCCATGAGAGTGCATATCTTGCTCAACCATAAGATCGTCATTTATGGGAGCCCAATTACGTCGTCACCAGCCAAACCATCGGCTCTGATATCACTTGTTGAGGAGATCATCGTCGAGGGGTCCGTAGGCCCACACCTGGGCCTGCGCATAAGTGCATATATACAAGAATGGACACCATCTATAACCCAAAACCCTAAGCTATTGAGTTAAGGGGCCTTTCTTTATATATATGCACTTCATCATTCTCATTCCCTTCCGATGTGGGATCTACTCACATGTGACTTATTACAACAACCCCGGTGTTTCTTTTTGATAGTTATAAAAGGAGCTCTCCCCCTCCTATTGTATACATCCCGAATTTGTATCTCTTCTCCCATGTTAAATAAAAGCGAGTCATTTGCTTGGTACTTCGGAAACGTAGGCACAGTTGGTCGAACTCCGTTATCAAATTTTTGGGGGCGTTCTTTCCTTATCGCTTTTATTACTCTACATTTGTTGTCTTTTTTCTTTTCAAATTGTAGTGTAGTATTCAATATTATTTGTCGGGTATATTTGTAGTGTTGTGTTCAATTTATTTGGGTGTATTTACTATTCGTCTGTGTATACGGGTTAGGTTGTGATAAATACACCGTGCACGTAATTTTTGTCTAAGAGACTAGGTTTTAAGTAGGGCCATTTGTGACCCCTCCGCCCTTTTCTGGGACTTTATATGGAATAGTAATACTGTCTAAGAGGTCATTGTGATCTATCTTAAGTATTACCGAATCGGTTCACTTTACTAGTTGTTTACCTTAGAGGAAAAAATTACCCGATTTTCCCAACAACTATTATATTAGTGTTAAAAAAATTATTACAGTTAATCCAAATATAGTATCAATCAATTGTTTTATTACAAAAAACCCCGTATTTGTGAGGAAATAATATCTAGTTACAGAAAAATTTTCACTAAATATCTTGCAGCAATAACTTTCGTATGTTCGAAAATCTCTGCTACTTTTTTGTTGTTCTCTTATTTTGTGTACATATGTGATAGCTTTACTTTACACACAAATATGTTTTTTTTAATCATAATTTGTGGAGCAAAAGAAGCATTTCATCCACTTGTCGGAGAAAATAAAGATAAGGGGCAAAGGCAAACACAAGAATGAATGGAAAAGGAGAAACATTATTATTTTTTAATTAAAAAATCCCAACAACACTATTAATGTTTAATAAAGAGACATATAAAGATGATTGTGATAATTAACTATAATTATTGAGGGTTGATATATTAATAAATATTACTAATAATCTTGTTTTTTTGTATATTTTATATTAAAAACATTTCAAAGTCCTCACGATTGATAAATCATGGACCGAGCGACCGACCCACTAACTTAAAATTCAAATAGGATCATAGGTATGATACTTTCTGATTTTCATCATCCTTATAAAAAAGGCAAGTACGAAACATACTTGTATCTTTACGTGACAGAAGTAAAGTTATTAGAGACTCGAGCTTTCAAGAAAGAGAGGTTTTATAGAGAAGCGGTATGAAAATACACCACTTACTTTCGATTATCCTCCAAATTATTAATATGAGAATTACAATTTCAAGTACGATAGGAACCTAAGTATTTGGATTAATAGGCATATAAAGCGTAAACTTTACTAATTAAATAGACCTAAAAAAATCATATAGTCTGAGTATCTCTGTGATTTTCTGTTAGGGTTAGGAAAGATTTACATGTTCTGATCTGGGTTGAGTGAGACCACAAGTTCTCCGAGCTCAATCTCACCTATCAATGGAGTTTTTAATACGTCTATTCTTTGTATAAGCACGACGTTGAAGACTTCCATGCGTGCTTCCTTTTTAGCTTTATACCAAGTAATAAACAATTGCTCCATCTAAGTGGCTCAAAAAGCATCAACTTTAGTAGTTTGCACCTTTAATGGATTCTTTCTATAAACAATGTTTGAAGCAAATACTCAAAGAGAAAAGGCAATAAAGAGTTTGTGAATTGTTATTGAACTTGTTCAAAAGCTGGCAAAAGCAAAGAACGTGATCAGTACTCCTGTCAAAGCACGTATAGTGCTGCACTAAAATCGAATTGGAAACTCCTAAGCTACTCTGTCAAATATGTGAGAAGATTCACCACTCTTCAACTTTTTGTTGTTTGCTTTGATTGATCAGATTCAAATGGGATTGCTTAATTTAAAAGTAAGTTTCATGAATTGACCTAGCTGTTGTTGTAATACCTTTTGCTATATAAACGTGTTCAAAGATCGACACATGGTGGAATTCGTTTAATTTATTGCATGTCTTTGAATAGAGTTTTTCGTTTTATTTTAAGTTACTTATTAATTAAGTAATTCATCATAAATAAAAGAATTGATGGGTTAACAATAAGATAAGAGGTTTAAGGATTAACCGGTATTAGATCGTTGTAAAATTAGCTAAAAATTGAATAAATTAAAGAGTTTTAAAATATGGTTCATAACGATTGTTCTTATTCATCAAATAATTTAAAATTTAATTAAAAAAGAGGTTATTAAAAAAATTAATTGATTTATTTAGTTTATAAGAAACTATTAATTTACGAAATTTAACAGAATAATTAATAAACTGATCGAATTTTAACAACATAAGTATTTATTAAAGTGGTTTTAACCAAAAATTTAAAAACTAAACCGAAAAATTAGATCGTTTAAAGTTTTTAAAGTTGAACGAGTAAAATAATGATTGAAAGTATGTTCTTGGAGATACTTTCAAAAGAGAGAGATACTTATTATTCCCTCAATTAAACAATTCAATTATTGAATGCCACCATGGTAGCTTTTCAGCCGACTGCTCTTTCGTTTGAGGTCGCTTTCCATACAATGCTTTTTCTAAAAACCTATTCTTAAGATTAGATTGGTTCTTTAATTTGGTCTAAACCTAATTCAAAGACAGAAGTTGAATCCATCCTAATCCATTTCAATTAGATGCATGGATGTTGCTTACATGCAAGTAAGGCCATCCATAAAATGCCATTTTAAGCTTACATTGTTTAAAAAAAGAAGAAGAAGAAACTTAATGGCATCCACACTCACAATTATCAATATCACAAGAATTGTAATACGAGACCATGTGCAAGAAAATATACTCTTTTCACATAATTTGATTTGATTCATTAGTTAATTAGCGACAACTACTAAAGCAACTTAATATATCATATACATAAACTATAGTAATAAAGCTAGAGTTGAAAATGAAAAGCAAAGGTTTAGGTGATGTTACTAAGATGTTTCCTTTCCTTAATGGAGGAGACTTGGGAGAAAGCTTGACATGAAAGAAATTGAACTTTTCCTAAAGCTTACTTTATTGTCGTCTTTACTTGCACCTGCTTCATGCAAAGCTTCCAATTAGCTCGTGGGTTTTGGATGGACGAAATAGTTAGGCACCTTGTTTTTCCTTGTGGTACAACTATTCAGGACATGGAATACGACACATCCCTTTCTACTTGTCTATAAACATCAATGAATGAACGATCCTGTTCAGAAAACATGTGAAGTCCCTCAACAATATGATAAGAAAAGGGAGATTGAAATTATGTGTGGCTTGTATGCTTGTGGGCTCATAGATTGCTCAATGATTTGTGTTGTTCTTATTTGTTTTCTTCGTCGCATATCATTTTCAAACTATGAAAATAAATCGCATAATTGCAATGAATTGGAGTGCGCGTTCACAAAATGTCAATTCTTTAAAGAAATCAATAATTGTATGAACACATGTCAAAGACCTAACAATGAACTTAATTCTTAAGTAAAATAACATTATCGAGTAGTAAAATTTTTTAGTTTATTTTAAATAATTCGTTTATATATTATTTTATACACAAAGCAGTAAATAAATTTTATTGATAAAAAAAAGGAACAATGTAAAGCATAAAATACATACATCATAGTAAGACTCTAAAACCATAAGGTTGTAGGGTTGAATTGAGAGAAAGATCATGTGGTGAGTACATCAAAGTCCTATGAGCCTTCAAACTCTGTTAGAAAATGTTCTCTTTTGTTTCTTTTGACTCGCATTCTTTGGGATGATTTTGACTAGTCAACAACTCCCAAAATCCAATCAAATGTCTAGGAAATATGAACTAGACTCGTATGCATCTTTGTTACAAAAATATCTTACTTCAAATAATCGAGAACGATCCAATTGATAAAAAAGCATATCATATCTCTAGGAAATATGAACTAGACTCGTATGCATCTTTGTTACAAAAATATCTTACTTCAAATAATCGAGAATGAACCAATTGATAAAAAAGCACATCATATCATCTGTTTTAATTTATCTGTTCTAATCATATTTTATCAAATTTTATCTATACATTTATATGGGATCCACATAAATGTATTGATAAGATTTGATAGAACAAGATAAGAATATCATAACCGAAAAATATCTTACTTCAAATAATCGAGAACGAACCAATTGATAAAAAAGAGCATCGATGCTAAGAACTTGTGTTGCTCATGACTATATTAAACTATCAATCATTGCATCATTTAATTTCTTAGATTATATCACTGTGTTCTCGTATAAAAATAAATAAACTTTTAATTATAAAGAACAATGTTCTATCATGATCAAGTCATTGAATTTAAGGTTTAGTGGAGTTTTAAGATTTATTATTTATGATTTAAGATTTAGGGTTTAAGAGGTTTTCTAATTATCCCTT
>JAOSBN010000005.1:3179992-3208450 GCA_027563595.1 Erythroxylum suave | reverse complement strand
GTAGAGCTCGTTTGTTTACTAATTTATGATATTAAATTCAAGTTGCAATTCATAAAGATCTCTTATTTTAACCACTTAGAACATGATGAGTAAGTATTAAAAATATTCTTTTGACTTATAAAATTTAATTAATTTGAAATTGTTGATTTATCCATAAATTTATTTTAAAATAATCTTACAAATTATTGTATATATTTTAAAAAAATTTAGAATGTATTTAAATAGTAATATCATTTAAAAATAGTGTGTGGGCTAATTGTATAACACTCGTAAAATATTTCTAAATATTAACTCTTAAAAATATATTAGGCATTAAAATTAGTTTTATTTTACATTAAAAAATGAATAATTTATCATCAAAAAGCTTTATTTGTGAGGTGGTGATTCTATTGATTATATGATTAATTTTAGCTTATTTATTTACTTTTATAATTTTTTACCATAAGATTGAAAAAGTTCAGTAGTACCTAATTTTACCCAAGTAGCTAGAGAAATTGTTTTTAATTTAATCACAAGAAAAATAATAAAAATTATGTATTGTATATATATTATATATATATATATTTAATATTATCATTATTTTATATTATATAAACAACTTTTTTAATATGTAGGACAAAATTGCGTACCAGCGTATCTTTCCAAATCTTATGCTTTAGCAAGTTCCTATTTTATTCTATTAATTTTATCTATATATTTATGTAGAATCCGAATAAATACATAAATAAAATTACATAACACAAAATTGAAAACACCTTGACGAAAATAAAGTACTCTAACTTATATTATTACATCAAATCATCTGTTCTAGTTACTTTGTTTAAATCCTATTCTATTAAAATTTATTTATATATTTCTAAATTACCCAAAAAATATTTATATAGGATTTATATAAATATATATATATATAATTTAATAAAATATAATAAAAATATTGTAACTAGATCGAGAGATATAATCTGTTATATTATTGTTGTTATTTTAATAACATTTGTAAAATTAAACAGATTGGTGTGAGTAGTTCAACACTTTTATAGACTGATATGATGAGAGCAAAAATCAGTCTGAATATAAATGACTTAAAAATACTTTTAGGATTAAAAAAACACATCATCTGTAAATGCTCATTAATTATTTGAAATTTTTTTTAATTTTAATTACCTAAAAGTAGTCAACATGTTTTAAAAAAAAGTCATGGAAAATGTAATGATGTGTCTGAACCCTAATTTTGTGGTTTTAGATTAGGCGAAACATAATAGCTGTTCCCTCCCACCACCATTACATCACACACCCACCATAAATTTAGCAGAGAATCAAAACTTACAACATGACATGACACATGTCACATCTTGTGTCATGTCACTTTAATATAAATAAATAAATATTTTAAATACCTGACATCTCCATACTTATAATGACGCAGATACTGAATTTACTGACGCCGGCGAAGCCTTTTTTTTCTCTTAATTTTATTAAATTTAATATATTATAATTATATTGTTGTTGTATATTTTTAAAAAATAAAAATTGATTTTAACTTTTGAAAAATAAAACCGAGGACGCGTGCGAGAAAACCCATCATAGTGTCCTTTTTCTGTCCCACGCAAGCCTGTCTCCAGTCTCTCTTTTTTAATTTTTTTAGTATTTTATTATTAGCTTTTCTTATCCTTTCTGTTTTTTTTTTAAATTTTTATTTAACCTGATTGCCTCTCGGTCACTTTCAAAATGTTACTTTGACAAAATTGCCATCTCACCGGTCCCAGTAAAATGCTCTTAGGATATTTAAAAAAAAAACAAAAATCTAATTTGTTCAATTTTCTCAAATGGAAGGATTTATAGTCGTTATCTTTTAGATATGTATTAAATAAATTTTTAGATTAATATAATAGTCTATAAATTATATTAATTGGGTATTCTGTATTCGGTAAATCTTATATGACAGACTCAATCAATATAGTATAAATAGGAGGATTCGAACATAGAACTTTTTGATCTTATACCTGCCACTCCACGAAGGCTTGGTTTGAGAGAACGATAATTTGCTAAAATCAACCTGTTGAAATAATAAGTACTTATTCTCAATAAATACTTACATATTTGAGATTACTATTTTGGTAAGTGTTGAAATGTGAAAATGAGTGTTTGACAAGTACGGTTGCGGCTGCTGAAAGAGATGAAATGATTAAAAAGTCCATTAATTTAATAAACTATTAATTGTTATATAAATAATTAAAAAATCTATTATTAGTCATATAAATTTAAAATTATAAATAATAAAATATTAAATTAAAATAAGAAAATATAAATAAAATAAATTAAGTAAATAAAATATTTCATAAAAATATATTATTAGTCATGTTAATTAAGGGTATAATAAAAAATAATACTTGTAGTAAGGATTATTAATGAGAGTAAAATTTCTGCTTATTGATTTCTGCAGTAATACTGCACTTTTCTCCGATCTGTGATTGTTTACCACAGATCCAAACATGTTATTACGTTTAAAAACTGCGATGAATAAATACTTATCTCTACTATACCTCAGATTCAAAAGCAGCCTAACTCAATCACCCCTAAGAGCCATTAGATAAAAAACTCATATTAAAAGGACTAAACAATCCTAACATTGACTCTTCTACCCTCTAAAATAATATTATAATTATAATTATATTAAAACAAACTTAAAATAACGAGTTTAAACTGATTTATTAATATTAAAATTGGATATATCAAATTTTTAGGTGAATTTGAATTTAACGTTATAATAAAAATTCAAGTTAAATGAATCCAACTTTCTTTTTAAAATAATATTGTTTTAATTTAAGTTTTCAACCACTTATGATGACTTCGTTGACCCACTAAGTTGCATGTGAAACAATTAATTAATCCTAAAATTCAGAAATTATAAAATATAGTGTGTGAGGAATGCTTATAAAATTCTCAAAATTAATTACTTTATTTTTAGAATAAAACTTTCCATCGCTTAAGGTAATTAATCCCATCCCCAAAAAGTTAAAACTATTGATTAAGTTAAACTATTGATTAACCACTTGACATGACATCCTAACTCAAGAAAACAACCAAAAGGGCTATTTCAGTCATTTCGATTAAGAGAGAGAAAGAGTGAGTAAAAATTATTACCATGACAAGAAAGAGACCCTCCCACTTCCTTCCACAGTAGAAGAAAGAACAGAGACCTCTCGCTCTGTCTCCAATGTCTATCTCACCTCTCCGTGTCTGAACATGAAAGTGACAAACCAATTACAAGCTTACACGAAGTGCTCTTGGGAAACGTTTGTTATTACAGGAACGTTAAAGAAAAATTGAGAAACAACCATATTTATAAGTAGTTCCTCTGTTTCACTTTCCATTTTCTACTCGTTCTTTTGTCCTCTCCAGCTCTCTTGCGCCGTTTACTTCTTGGTTGAAATTTGTTAAAATCCCACTACTGGTTTACTTCAACCTGTCCTTGAAGAGACTGCAGAGCCTCTGTTTTTGACCCGTAATGAAGCCATTTCGCTATTGTTTCTTCGCTTTTTGTGGGTGTTGCTGGCTGTAGGTATGTTTTGAGGATCGAGAGCTATTGTTTAGGACGGTTGGATCGGAGGGTTGGTGACTTTTTTCAAAAGGGATCTCGTGAAATGAAGGAATATAGTGGAATCAGGTGTTGAGTTGTTGGGTTGGGAAGGAGCGAGTTGTGGCACGAGAAGTTTGGGTTTTTATTTTTTTGGGTGCTTTTTCGTTTTTGGTGTTTTTTCTTTGTTTAATATTCTGTGAACAGATAGTTGGGTGTGAAGCTCTGTTCTCGAAAGATTTATGCTTTTCTTGTGTTTGGTGGCTGTCTGGTAGTGGACAAAAACGAGGATAACGATGTCTCCAATCTGGATATCGCTGTCCTTTGTGGGTTTATCTTCGTCCTTGCATTTCACAATCATACCTTAAACAACAGGAAAGTTTTAAGGGTTTATTTTTGTGTCTATCTCCAAGGCTTCCATGTTCCACCAAGCCTTCGAAGTTGTGATCAGAACAAGAGGTGCTGTAATTCTGTGGGAAGAAAAAAGACTATTAGCTGACTGCTAGTTCTTCAGCTTTCTGTGTTTGCAGTGCCTTGGAATTGAAAAGGCAGCTACTTTGGTCTGGCTTTATCTCTTGTGGGTATTCGCCGTTGGTGGTTGGGATTTGGAAACCAACAACAGTCTCGGAAATTTAAATTAGCCAAGAGAAGCTACTCGGTTTAATCGACTGGTGAAGTATCTGCTGGACTTTTACGGATGCATACTTTGGTTGGACACAGGTTTCTAAAGATGCTTACTTGTACGGGTTTTTGAAGAGAGAGGTGCCATTTTGGGCTTTGTGGGTCAAAATATTCCGGGGATTGAAGGGTTTTGAGGTGAATAACTGATAAAGATCCAAACTTTTGGTGTCTGGTTGCACTTTCTGAAGATTTGAGCAGTGAATTTGAAGCTGAAGATGGCAATGTCCTGCAAGGATGGTAAGCAGCTAGTGAACATGGACAATGGCAAGTATGTCCGGTACACACCTGAGCAGGTCGAAGCTTTGGAGAGGCTTTATCATGAGTGCCCCAAACCCAGCTCTATTCGTCGCCAACAGCTTATTAGAGAATGCCCTATTCTTTCCAACATCGAGCCCAAACAGATCAAAGTTTGGTTCCAGAATCGCAGGTAAAATCAGTTAATTTGACAGTCAAGACATCACCATTTCGAGGGTTTTTAATAGGTATTTTGAAGAACTAGGAAACAAACGCTTCTGGATCTTTAGAGCTTCATGTTTTGGCGGGGATAGTTCCGTTATGCGGGTTAATTACTTCAGACCATATTTGGCAGGATTATTAAAAACTTAAATTTAGATTAAAGTTTTAATCTTTGAACGTCTATACAAGTGTATGTAAAGCTGGCGTCTATGGAAGCATTCTTAACTGCTTATGGTGGTGGACCGGTGGCTGCTCCGTACACTGATCAAGTAGGAATTCTCATCATAAATTCTTGTGCTGACTTCGCAGATGTCGGGAGAAACAGAGGAAAGAGGCATCACGGCTCCAAGCTGTCAATAGGAAGCTGACGGCAATGAACAAGCTTCTTATGGAAGAGAATGATAGGTTGCAGAAGCAAGTGTCGCAGCTGGTGTATGAGAATGGCTACTTCCGCCGGCAGACTCAAAATGTGAGAGATTAAGAGTCAAAGACTTCTTTCTTTGCAAATGATTGTCATTAATTCGTGGTTTCGTAGTGAGAAATTTTGTCTGATGGTGAAATAAGGAACATATTTCAACTATTGGAATATGCTTGGGAGCCCAAATTTTCTCATCAAACTTTATGATCTCTTGCTATTTTGGTAAATTGTATGGAGTTTGAGACATAAGTTTTATTTTACTATTTCTTTTGGCAGACAACGCTTGCAACCAAAGACACAAGTTGTGAATCGGTGGTGACGAGTGGTCAACACCATTTGACACCTCAGCATCCCCCAAGGGATGCTAGTCCTGCAGGGTTAGTGAGGATGTTGTCGTTGGGTCATTTTCTGTTATCATGTTTCGTGAGCACTTGTTTGTTTTATGTGGAATTTTGCATTTGTTTTATGTGGAATTTTGCATTTAATGCTTTGTATTGCTTTTCTAGACTTTTGTCCATTGCAGAAGAGACTTTAACAGAGTTTCTTTCGAAGGCAACTGGAACTGCTGTAGAGTGGGTCCAAATGCCTGGAATGAAGGTATTTCTGTTTTATTGTCTTTGGTCCTTTTCTAATCAGAGAAAAAGAGAACTTAGTATAAAAGGATAGTTGGACTTATCAGGCATTTACTGTTGTCAGTATCATTAATAATGGATCTCGGAATTACTTTTTGAATCCTCAACTTCCCCACTTTTAATAAGTTATCTGCTCATTGTAATCTTTGCTTTATACTATTTGCAGCCTGGTCCGGATTCCATAGGAATCATTGCTATTTCTCATGGTTGCACTGGTGTGGCAGCACGAGCCTGTGGCCTGGTGGGTCTAGAACCTACTAGGGTGAGTCATCTTGCGCCGTCCACTGATCTCTTTTTCAAGCTTTAAGAATTATTAATGTTTATTCTCCTTTCAGGTTGCAGAAATCCTAAAAGATCGGCCATCTTGGTTCCGAGACTGCCGAGCTTTGGATGTGCTGCATGTGCTGCCCACTGCTAATGGTGGAACAATTGAGCTGCTGTACATGCAGGTAAGAAAATCAGGAGCAGCTATCATCTCTGTGGACTATCCTAGTGGACAATATTTACATCCTAATGATTTCTTGATACTCCAGCTATATGCGCCAACCACGCTGGCACCTGCTCGTGACTTCTGGTTGTTGCGCTACACGTCTGTTTTAGAAGATGGCAGCCTTGTGGTATGCCTTTACTTTTGGACATATGTTGACTGTAACTGGTTGTTTGGTCTTTAAAATTATTTAACATAGTCTTTTTTCCTGATGCATTGACATAATCTGATGTGATGCTAAGGTCTGTGAGAAATCACTTAAACATACTCAAAATGGCCCCAGCATGCCACCAGTCCAGCATTTTGTGAGAGCAGAAATGCTGCCAAGTGGGTACTTGATACGACCTTGTGAAGGGGGTGGCTCTATCATACATATTGTTGACCATATGGATCTGGAGGTTGGCTGTTCTTTGAGAAAGGAATTATCATGTGACTTGTGAAACTTAGTCCCAATTTGATTAATGGATCATAACCTGTAATTTCCATTTTGCTAATTAGCCCTGGAGCGTGCCTGAAGTTTTGCGGCCACTGTACGAGTCTTCAACTGTACTTTCTCAGAAGATAACAATGGCAGTAAGATATCAGTCCCTTTTGAGTGTCATGTAATTCTGGGTTTACTACTACTTTTTTTCTCAAGAATGAAGAAGTGACCAAACTTCATGACTAAGCATAAGTTTTAATTTTCTAATGCCTCTTTCTCATCTTAATTCAGGCTCTACGACATCTACGACAGATTGCACAGGAGATTTCTCAAGCCAATGTAACCAACTGGGGCCGTCGTCCTGCTGCACTGCGAGCATTGAGTCAGAGATTGAGCAAGTTAGTAATTCCAATTTGATAATTTGTGATCAAGTCTGTCTCCCTCTATTCTATTTAGAATTCCATTCCTTGTATAATGACTTATGATCTTTGCAGGGGTTTTAATGAAGCTCTTAATGGGTTCACTGATGAGGGATGGTCAATGATGGGAAATGATGGCATGGATGATGTTACTGTCCTTGTGAACTCATCACCTGACAAATTAATGGGTTCAAATCTTTCCTTCACTAATGGATTTGTTTCTGTCAGCAATGGCATCTTGTGTGCTAAGGCATCCATGCTTCTACAGGTAATCATTCCAGGACCATTTCTCTTCCATAAGCTTTTCTTGAATGAATTTCGAAACGTTAGTTACTTCGTGTTTCAGTAATGGGTGTGGAGGATATTTTGTTTAACTCACTTTGCTTCACTGTTTGATACTATAATGCTCCTTTACTCAACAGTTAAGTTTCTTTTACAGACAAGTTCACATGTTTAAGTGGTTGATAATATTTTATCTGTAGCATGTCCTGCATAGTTTGTTCAGTTAACTAATGAAAGCTCTTTTAGGTCTTAGACTAGTTTGAAATCTTCAATTTTGTATCTTACCTTTGCTTCCACTGGCTTAATGTTTAGCATTTCCTCTTTTTTCTTTCATGAACCTTTCTTCTTCAGAATGTTCCTCCTGCAATTCTCCTTAGATTCTTGCGAGAACATAGATCAGAATGGGCAGATAACAGCATTGATGCATATTCAGCTGCAGCAATGAAGGTTGGCCCTTGTAGCTTAGCAGGATCTCGAGTTGGAAGTTTTGGAGGTCAAGTTATACTTCCTCTGGCTCACACTATTGAGCATGAAGAGGTGAGTGTTGTCTAATATTCTGTATCTGTATCTGTTGAACATGGTCTAGCATTGTACAAATCATTTGGTTGTTTTTCTTGTCTTTTATTTTCCTTTGATACATTATTTTTGTTTCAGTTCTTGGAAGTCATTAAATTGGAAGGTGTTAGTCATTCTCCAGAAGATGCAATGATGCCTAGAGACATGTTTCTTCTGCAAGTAAGTATTGTTGGTTTACATTGCTTCCCTGGCTAGCACTAGCCCCTTCTTATCCGTATAGGTTGTAGCCATACAACGTATTGTGTGTCCATTATGCACTTTAGGAAAAGCTGTTGGATCTTATGTCTTGGCTGTGACTATTGAACCAAATAATTTGTGAAATGAAACAAAGAAATGGAATAAAATACATTGTTGAGTTTTCTTTTTATGTTCCTCGTATGCCCCTTTTTCACCATCATTTTGGAATAGAATTATGGAGCCTGACTTGCTCAAGTAAACATAACTTATACTATTATAAGTGAAAGTGCTTTCTGATTTATTTTCTGCTCTCATTTCTTTGGTCAATAATGTAATGACCTTCCAATTCTTTTGAAAGTTGAATTGTACTATTTTTCTTGTTCTCGTACAAAATTTTCATTAATATGCTGGATTGCCTATTTGGCGTCTTGATATATGCTCTCTAGCCTTAGCTACTTTTAGTTATTGTCATGATTACATGTTCTTCGGTAGTTTTTGTTGTGGAGGTACTACTCACGATGGCTTGTACTTCTGGAAGCACTAGTGATCACTTTATCAACTTCTTCCTTCGCCTGTTAAGATTTCCTTTTCTAAAAATCTTCTTGTGTTTACAGCTTTGTAGTGGAATGGATGAAAATGCTATTGGGACATGTGCTGAACTTATATTTGCTCCAATTGATGCATCTTTTGCTGATGATGCTCCTCTTCTGCCTTCTGGTTTCCGCATCATTCCCCTTGATTCTGGCAAGGTTAGCTGTTCTATCCGCCTGAATGCATCTGCATAATCATTCTTGTGCGTTCCTCTCTGAAATTTTTTAAATGATGCAGGAGACATCCAGTCCTAATCGCACTCTAGACCTTGCTTCTGCGCTCGACATTGGACCTGCTGGAAGCAAAACTTCCAGTGATTATCCCACAAATTCTAGTTGTATGAGATCTGTGATGACAATTGCGTTTGAATTTGCTTTCGAGAGTCATATGCAAGAACATGTAGCATCAATGGCCCGACAATATGTTCGTAGCATTATTTCTTCGGTGCAGAGGGTGGCATTAGCTCTTTCTCCTTCCCATTTAGGTTCACATGCTGGCCTTCGACCTCCACTTGGTACTCCTGAGGCACAGACACTAGCTCGTTGGATCTGCCAGAGTTATAGGTATAATGTGATATCTGTTGCCATACTTTTCTGTGGAGGAAAGTTCACCTGTGGTTTCTACTTACATACTTGACACATATGCATTACGTTAAGTTTCAGTGATTTCCATACCAATTTATGGTATTAACGTATTCATTTTGAGAAATTTATACTGCACCCCTATGACTACCAGGGATCTTTTTCCTTGACCACCATTGATGTATGTTGGCTTCTGCATAATTTTTTAGGAGGATCTTATCTGAATATGAAAGTATCAGCCTAGAAAGTGATAATGAAAGAAGAATAAACTATTTGGAGTTGATCTTATGTTTCATCACTTACACAACTCTTTTCTGTTATGAACCATTACATGTTTGCGATTTTGCAGGTGCTACTTGGGTGTCGAGCTACTCAAAGGTGACGGTAAAGGGAGCGAGTCCATACTCAAAACACTCTGGCATCATTCAGACGCTATCATGTGCTGCTCCCTGAAGGTGCTGATGCCCTACTGTGTTACTCACCTGTTGTCAGTTTATGATATTGTGATGTCATTTCCCTGACTGGACTTTTAAGTACCTATTGTATTATTTTTGTTATTATTAGACATTTTATTATGTTTCAATTTTATGTTTCTGATCTACAAAGGTGTATTTCATTTTAATTTATCTTGAAACTCTGATCAATGCAGCAATTGCCAGTTTTCACTTTTGCAAACCAAGCAGGACTTGACATGCTCGAAACAACCTTGGTTGCATTGCAAGATATAACTTTGGAAAAGATCTTTGATGATCATGGGAGAAAGACGCTTTGCTCAGAGTTCCCACAGATTATGCAGCAGGTTTGAATCTCTGTTTTGATCCTTGTCGATAAGTGACTTAAGAAATCCTTTGTAGTCGAGTTTATGTTTTGAGGTAGTATTGGTCGAAGGATCAAAGATGGTAGACATTACAAATGCATGATGGTTACATATGTGGTGCACTTCCTGAAAGTGGGTTTCTTTTGCTGCCAGGGCTTTGCCTGTCTTCAGGGTGGTATTTGCTTGTCGAGCATGGGTAGACCAGTCTCGTATGAGAGAGCAGTGGCCTGGAAAGTGTTGAATGAAGAAGAAAATGCACATTGCATCTGCTTTATGTTTATAAACTGGTCTTTTGTCTGAGATTTGGATCCAGAATCCAAATGATCTAAAAGATGTTGAGAGAGACCTCTATTAACTCTCTTCCCTTGTTGGCTTTGTTTATTTAGACCTGGTAGAACAAGTCTGCTTGCTATTTTGCTTTATCCTGAACATCCCTTTTGTGTGTGATCTTAGTTCCAATGAAATGACACTGGTGGACCTAATATTATGATGAAAATGTAATGGAATAGATCAGTGGCTATTGCATTGCATTTTCATACTTGCTTGTTCAGTGTATGATCTAATACTATATCCAGATGTGAAAACCTCCTGATCGGACTCCAAATCCAAACCTTAAAATTTTTTTAAAACTTGATTAAATCGACCGTTTCTCATTGACTTCAGATATGAACTTAGATGGAGCTTTGTGAAACATTGCAACTTACTATCCAACTGTCCGTGGTTATCATTTATCATTCCAAAACAAAACCCTACCTGGGTTTTGGAGGAGGATGAGGGTAGGCGAATGACCTGCAAAAGCACGACTCTGCAATGGGATTTTGGGATAACACTAGAAAGTCTTATTAGTTAGAACCCATTTTTGGGCTCTATAGTTGAGAGATTATCACTCGTGTGTAATGGCAGGAATGCAACTTGAGGTCCTTCCAGTACCAACCTTCCTTCCAGGACTCATAGATTTGTTCATTCTCGAGCTTTTCTTCAGAATCTCTCATGGTTTCAGCTTGTAAGAACTATACATACCCGGGTAAGAGAGCTGGGGAGCTTTATAACTTGCAGATATTGAAAATCTGACGGAGGCGCAAAGGTGAAATCTGGCTTATTGCGCAGCAACAAAGATGATCATGCTATCCACCATATTTTTCAAAGTGTTGAATGTATTTCAGAAAATTATTAATGTAAAGTTGTCAAAGGAGGTTTTTGACACTTTCGCCTCGTTTGGTAAGCTGTCAATCAGCTAAATTTTTAGTTGATTGGCATGGTTCAACAGTTTGACTTTTCAAACATTTGAAAAAGTTGTTTGGTGAGTAGCTCTTCTAATGGCTGATTTAACATAATTAGCCAAAATAAAAAACGCTCCTCAATAGGAGCATTTTCTTCAATAAGCCAACATTTTAATAATTAAAAGTTAATTGTACCCTTTATGCACTTATAGAAAGAGATTGTTTTGTCTGACAAGACAATTGTAAAGTTAAAAGCATATTTCAGAGAGACTTAACCAATGGATTGACCATATAAAATGCATCCTAATGTTTAACCTCGATGGCCTCTTATAATTGCCAATACTACCAAATTTCTTGTGCTGTAGTGTAATGATTCCAACTTGTTTTAACTTCTTCAACTCCAAATACTATTTGTTTTCCTCGATTCCATAGGTTAGAAATTGATCCAGTCTTTAGTGGCCGATCGAAACCAAATTTCGTCTCGCCGGGGCTTATCCCGCCCTGAATCTTGGCTTTTTGCCTTTTGAGTTTTTATTTCCTTTGTATTCAAAAAAAGAAATAAAGCGTTGCCTTTAAATGAAAATAAAAATAGAAAGAGTTGCATAAATTTTTCATAGATGATGAAATAGTACATGTGAATATGACTTCTCTAAAATCTAAATTTTTATAAGAATATTCTATGAAATACTAAGATTTATAATATTAATACCTTTATAATTTTTTTAAAGTCACATCTTCATAAATCATTTTACACATAAACAACTAATACTAAATAGCTAATTTTATCAAACATCTTTAACAAACAACTAATATAATCCACTGGTTAAATCAACTGATATAATTCATTATCAGCTAACAGCTAATGCAATCAGTTGATTGCCAAACAGGACCTTTGCTTCAATCCTACCAAGGTTTTGAACTCGTTTAGAAGATGCAACTATAGATATACAAAAGACAATTTGAGTTACTTTAACAAGAAAAGAATAAGAAGATTGTTGATTATTTTATGTGCACTCAGAAACTTGTCAACAACACGAGGGCCAATGGAGAAACTATTTCTGATGTTCAAATTATTGAGAAAATTCTTCGTACTTTGACAAAGCGATTTGCTGTTTTAGCTTTTATTGAGGGGGTGAAGGATTTGAACACTGTGACAATGATGATCTGAGGGAGCATTAGAAGCACATGAACAGAAGTTAGATGAGAGTTCGGCATCAGTTGTTGAGCAAGTACTAAAAACTCAAGCAGATGTAAAGAAGAAAAAGGATGAGGTAATATTGATCAAAACCTTGATACATCTAATGTTTAGTGTTACAAGTACAAAAAGTAAAGACCAAAAAATAGAGATCGTCATGTGAAAGTTGTAGAGAGTGTTGGTGATAACATAGAAACTTTGTTGATTGTCAGTTTTGATAGTGGAGGTGAATATAACAATCAATGTTTGTTGGATACAAGGTGTAGTAATTATCTTAGTGGAAATAAATCTTTGTTTTCTGACTTTGATGATTTGTTTCTTAGGGATGATCGGTATATTCCGATTTATGGGAAAGGCGAGATTAGAATCAAATTGGAGAACAATACACTTAATTATGTTTTAAAAGGATTTTACTCTACGAATATTAGCCAAAATCTTTTTAGTGTGGGGTAATTGGCAGAGAAAGATTATGACTTACACTTCAACAAGAATGGATGCATTATTTATGATGCAGAGCATTGGATGATAGCAAAGGTACACATGTCAAGAAATCATTTGTTCCTTTTGCAAATTAATTATGAGGGATCTTCCTGCCATGTTTCTGTAATTGTGATTATAATTGATTATGGTATATGTGACTCGGGCATTCGAATTTTGAAAGTCTTGATTTTTTTTTATTAAAAAAATGGGTATTTGGCTTACCGGCTAATAGTGTTCTTGAAAAAGTCAGTGAGACATGTTTTGGGAAAGAAACACAAGGAAGTTTTTCCCAAAGGCAAATCTTGGAGAGCAAGTAGATCACTTGAACTTGTTCATTCAGATCTGTGCCCTGTAGAGGTTCCTTCTAATGGTGGCAGCAGGTATTTTGTTATTTTTATTGATAATTATACTAGAAAGGCTTGAGTTAATTTTTTGAAGCATAAATCTGAAGCATGTGACACTTTTAAGAGTTTTGTGGCTTATGTTGAAAAACAAAGTGGGTGTATTCTTAAAGTTTTGAGAACTGTAAATATGCTGTTTATGAAGATTTCTTGTGAAAACATGGAATTAAGCATAAGTTAATTGCTAGATACACTCGTTAACAAAATGGGGTGGTAGAAAGGAAGAATAGAACTGTTTCTTTTTAAAGTTAAAATTGTATTAATAAAAAAAATGAATAAGTGAGTCTAATGTTTAGGACATGCTACAGAGACAACTACCATCTTCCTTATAATGGGCCAAACGACACCGGGAACACAACATTAAAATGACTTCGTGGGATAGCCAAACAATAAAAGACAAGAAAGCTTCCTTTAGGATAAATCATTTTATCCCATCCGGATGCTACTCCAGAAGCTTCCAAATTAGGTTGGATTTCTCAAGTCACTCCTCAACTTATTCTTCAGACAAGCTATCAAGGTAAGGAATTTGGCTTGTGTTGTTATGGATATGGTGAGATGCATGTTGCATAGTAAAAGTTTGCCTAAAAATTTTTGGGCAAAAGTGAAGGAGAATGTCTCATAAGATTTAGAAGTGTTTTACGTGTTACGTAGCATACATGCACTGTATAAAAGTTAGTTAGGCTTCAGTTAGCTGACAGTTAGATGATTAGAATACTATAAATGTTTGTATTTATGTAAAGTGTAAAGCATTACACTTGAACAATAAAAACACTCAATACATCACTGAGTTTTTCAACTACAGTACATTCTTTGTTTTCTTTGCTTCCAATATGAACAACCGCTTCTTGGTTTCTTGTTCTTTTCTTTCTTGTTTGTTGCTTTAAATCGGGTCTTGTACGATTGATAAATAACAACAGTGGTATCAGAGCTAGATTCTTAAGGGATCTGTGAAGGTGTAAGCAAAGTTCTTGGCGTGAGGAAACTCTCTTCTTTCTGTGGGCTAAGGCTGTGTGAGGGAGATACTTGGAGATGGCTGAGAATACATCCCAGGGGTTGCAGCCTGCAATCTTTAATGGAGAAGGTTATCAAGTTTGGGCAATAAAGATGGAAGCGTACCTGCAAGGGCAGGATCTTTGGGAGCCTATTGATGAAGATTACGTGGTCGAGGTTCCTGCAGAAGATGCTTCGATTGCTCAACTGAGATGGCTGAGGGAGAGGGTGATCAAGAAAGCACGAGCCAAGTCTTGCTTGTACCATTCAGTTGCGCCTTCAATCTTCACAAGAATCATGGGTCTCAGTACAGCAAAGGAAATCTGGGACTTCTTGAAAAGTAAGTACGAAGGTGATGAAAAGGTAAAAAGTATGAAAGTGTTGAATCTGTTGAGGGAATTCGACATACTTAAAATGAAGGAAGATGAAACTGTAAAAAGTTATTGTGAGAAGCTGATTCAACTTACAGATCAAATTAGGCTCTTAGGAGCTAACTTCAAAGATGAAAGGGTGGTCTAGAAGTTAATGGTCTCCATGCCTGAGAAGTTTGAAGCAACAATTGTCTCACTTGAAAACACTAAAGATATCTCACAGATGAAACTTGTTGAAGTGGTGAGTGCCTTGCAGGCTCAAGAACAAAGGCATCTGATGAGAAGAGTTGAGACGGCCGAATGGGCATATAAGGCTTTTACGAAGACAGGAGATCAGGAGAAGAAGAAGAAGAAGAAAAATAAAAATGGTTCAACCTCTAAAAACACACAAAATCACCAGAAAAATGGGAGCGAGAATGCAGGAGGAGACAAGACCAACAAGTACAATCCTTGTCCTCATTGTGGGAAGTCGAATCACCTGGCCTTTAGATGCTGGAAGAGACCAGATGTGGTGTGTAGGAAGTGCCAACAGAAAGGTCATATGGAGACTATTTGTAAGAAAAATCAAAACCACACAGTTGTAAATGTGCAGGTGGCGGAAGAGGAAGAGCAGCTTTTCGTTTCTTCTTATGATCTTGCTGAAGAGTATTCATCTGAATGGCTGATTGACAGTGGGTGCACGAGTCACATGACTCCAGATCCAAGACTATTCAAGTCTTTGGATCCAAATGTGAAGGCTAGTGTGAAGATGGGAAATGGTGATTGCATCCGTGTAGAAGGGAGAGGGGCGGTTGAAATTCCTACCAAGAATGGAGTCAAGACCATTCCTGATGTGTTATTGGTGCCCAAAATACAACATAACCTCCTCAGTGTAGCTCAATTAATTGGAAAAGTTATGTCTGTACATTTTGAATTTGATGTGTGTAAAGTGTTTGACAAATCTGGGCAGGAAGTGTTTTTCACTAAAATGAAGAACAAAAGCTTTGCCATGAGACCAGAGGAGATGCAACAACAAGCACTGGTGAGTGATGTAGTTGAATCCGACCTCTGGCATAGGAGACTTGGGCATTATCACATGAAAGGGTTGGATGAAATGAAAAAGAAGAACATGGTGCAGGACCTTCCAGCAATCTCTTTTTGCAACTTAGAATGCAAAACTTGCATGATGGGCAAGCACGCACGGGCTCCTTTCACTAATTCAACTTGGAGGGCATCCGAGAAACTCCAGCTACTACATATGGACTTGTGTGGACCAATGCCAGTAGAATCATTGAATGGCAGCAGATACTTCATGTTGATTATAGATGATCACACACGGTACAACTGGATATATTGTCTCAAGACAAAAGAAGAAGTGGTAAAGGTGTTTCAGGAGTTCAAAACATTGGTTGAAAACCAGACTGGGCTAAGCATTAAATCTGTAAGAAAAGATAATGATTCAGAATTTACCTCTAACAAATTTTGGTTGATTTGTAGTATTGCAGGAATTAAGCACCAGCTAACCACATCGTACACTCCACAACAGAATGGAGTGGTGGAGAGGAGAAATAGAACTGTGGTGGAAATGGTGAGGTGTATGCATGAAGACAAGAAGCTACCCAAGTCTTTTTGGGCAGAAGCGCCCTCCACAACTTGTTTTTTGCTCAACAGACTGCACACTCGAGCCCTTGAAGGTGTGACACCATACGAAGCTTGGCATGAAGTGAAATCGAAGTTGAAGAACTTGAAGGTATTTGGATCTTTGTGCTTTGTTGACATACCACAGGCTATAAGGGACAAGCTGGACAATAAATCTAAACCTGCAGTTTTTGTTGGATACTCTGAACTAACCAAGGGATACATGCTATACTATCCAACACTGAAGAAAATGAAGGTGAGTAGAGATGTTCATTTCCTAAAAAATGAACACTGGAGCTGGTCAGATGCACCTCAGAAAGATAAAGAAGGAAGGCGTATTGTAAGCAATCCTCCATTTACTCCAGAAATTGTAGAAGATGAATAGATGATGCAGATGTTTAAAATCAGAGAGAACAGAATGAACAAGATTCTGAGGAGGAGCAGATTCCTGATGCACCAGATTCTGATATAGATGACATTCCAGTAAGAGGAACAAGAAGTTTGACAGAAATCTATGAGAGGAGCAATGAAGCAGTGTTGGAGCCTTCTAGAGTTCAGGAAGCACTTCAAGATCCGAAGTGGTTGGAAGCTATGAAGGAAGAAATTATAATGATCAATAAAAATGAAACCTGGACTCTAGTTGATAGACCACTTGGCAGAAGAGCAATTGGACTCAAGTGGATCTTCAAAGTTAAGCAGAATCTTGGTGGCTCAGTCAAAAAATATAAAGCAAGAATTGTGATGAAAGGGTTTGCGCAAGTTGAAGGAGTAGACTTTGGAGAGACATTTGCACCAGTGGTTAAAATTGAGACAATTTGACTACTCTTAGCAGAGCAGAGAAAACTTAGAGAGTACATCAAATGGATGTAAAATCTACATTCTTAAATGGTGTATTGGAGGAGGAAATATATGTACAAAAGCCAGAAGGATTTGTGGTACAAGGAAAAGAGGAGAGTGTATATAGACTGAACAAAGCTCTCTATGGGCTGAAACAAGCCCCTCGATGTTGGTACTTAAGAATTGATAGTTTCCTATCGAAGATTAATTTTAAGCGAAGTTGTAGTGAGCCAACTCTCTATGTGAGGATGGAGTGTGAAGACATCACATTGGCTTCAATCTATGTAGATGACCAGTTGTTAACTGGAAGTTCAGAAGAAAAAATTGAGTTTCTGAAGCAACAATTCAGAAACACGTTTGAAATGACAGATCTGGGGTTAATGAAGTATTTTCTGGGAATGGAAATACATCAAAAGAAAGAACGTGTAGCAGTTTGTCAGAGGAAATATGTGTGTGATGTGTTGAAAATATTCAGGCTAGATCAGTGCAAACAGGTGATCACACCCATCTGTCCAAAAGAAAAGTTAGTAAAGAAAGAGCGTGTTGATGAGGTTGATGGTAGAAGTTACAGAAGTATGGTGGGATGTTTAATGTACATATCTGCGACCAGACCAGACATTATGTATTTAATAAGTATGCTCTCCAGATATTTGAGTAATCCTGAGAAGTAACACTTAGTTGCTGTCAAGAAGGTGCTAAGGTATCTCAAAGGAACAACTAGGAATGAACTGATGTATGAGAAGTCAGGAAAATATGAACTGAAGTGCTTTGTAGACAGTGACTGGGGTGGATCAACAGAAGATATGAAGAGTACTAAAAGCTATTACTTAACTTTGGGTTCAGCATGTTTTTCATGGAGCTCTAAGAAGCAGGAATTGGTGGCTCTCTCGACAGCTGAAGCTGAATTGGTGGCAGCAACTGCAGCTGCTAAGCAAGTAATTTGGGTTAGAAAATTGCTTGAAGATCTGAGATTTCATTTGACAACTGCTACTTTGTTGTACATTGACAATTAGGCTGCTATTTCGATTTCCATGAATTCTGTTTTTCATGGGAAAACTAAGCATTTCAAGCTTAGATATTACTATCTGAGGGATGTGCAACAAGAAGAAGAGGTGAAGCTTGAATATGTCAGCACAGAAGATCAAGTTGCTGACCTATTTACTAAAGGTTTTCATGTTTCTCGATTTGAACAATTGAGAAAGATGGTTGGGGTTGTGAAGCTGAATTTCTAAGCCAACGAGGAGTATGAAGGAGAATGTATCATAAGATTCAGAAGTGTTTTACGTGTTACGTAGCATGCATGCACTGTATAAAAGTTAGTTAGGTTTCAGTTAGTTGGCAGTTAGATGATCAGAATACGATACATGTTTGTATTCATGTAAAGTGTAAAGCATTACGCTTAAACAATAAAAACACTCAATACATCACTGAGTTTTTCAACTACAGTACATTCTCTGTTTTCTCTGCTTCCAATACCAGCAACCGCTTCTTGGTTTCTTGTTCTTTTCTTTCTTGTTCGTTACTTTAAATCGGATCTTGTACGATTGATAGATAACAACAAGAAGCAGTTGCTTGTGTTGTATATGTTTTGAACCAATTTCCCTATTAGGAGTGTTAATGACAAAACTCTTCAGAAAGCTTGGAATTGTAGAGAGCCTAACATTGGGCATCTCAAGGTATTTGGTTATATTGCTTATGCCTATGTGTTTGATGAGTTAAGGAAGAAGCTGGATGACAAAGCAAAAAAATGTATTGTCAATGGCTAAAGTCATGAGACGAAAGGGTACAAGTTGTATAATCTAGAGACTAAGAAGATTGTTGTTAGTAGGGATTGATGAAGATGGTATTTGGGTTTTGTCAAGTGAAAAAAAAAGGTTCACTACCAAGTCCTCCAGCTACGGTTAGAAGAATTAACAATGATCCTGAGGTGGAGCCAATTCTTGTAGAGACTTCTAGTCATCCAACAAGACAGCAACTCATGCCTAGTTATCTGTAGGATTATGTTGTTGGCACTGCTTATGATTCGTTTGATGATAGTGATCATACTGTTCACTATGTCATATTTGTAGATTGTGATCCTTTGTCTTTGAAAATGTTGCTCATGGTGATTGTTGGGTGAAAGCCATGGATGATGAGATTTATGCTATTAAAAAGAATAGTACATGGGAGCTCAGTACATTTCCCAAGAAAAAGAAATCAATTGGTGTTAAATGGGTGTACAAAACAAAGTACAAACCCAATGGAGAGGTGGTTCACTTTAAAGCTCACTTGGTGGTTAAAAGTTACAAGCAAAAGTTAGGTATTGATTATTTTGAGATGTTTGCTCCTATTGCTAGACTTGATACTGTGAGAATGTTTCTTTCACTTGTTGCCCAAAATAGTCAGAAAATATTTCAAATGAATATAAAGTCTACATTTTTTAATGATGTTCTTGGGGAGGAGGTGTATGTTGAACAACCTCCAGGTTATGTTAAGAAGGGGTGTTGACTAGAATTATTAGATTGGATTATCTCCGTGTATATAATATCTATAGTGATCTCTTCGAATAATGGAGAGAGCTATCCCTATAATTGGGAGATTTGATAGTTAAGATTTTCCTTAATTGTAGCTAGGTTTTGTGTATATATATCATAGAAATCTTATGCATAGAATATGAAGTTCAATATAGTTTTATTCACTGTTTCTTCAAGGGTGAAGAAGACAAGGTTTATAGGTTCAAAAAGGCCTTGAATGCGTTAAAACAAGCGCCTAATGCATGATATACTCGCATTGATTCTTATTTTGTTAATCATGGCTTTTAGAGATGTCCTTATGAGCATACTTTGTATATCAAATCTAATCCACAAGGTGATGTTATCAGTGTATGCTTTTATGTGGATGATGGCAATAATCCAAAATTGTTATTGAGTCTCAAGGAGGTTATGATTTCTCAATTTGAGATGACTAACATGGGCTTGCTGTCTTACTTTCTTTGTGTTAAGGTGAATCAAACAAATGCAGAAATTTTTATTTTCCAGAAAAAATATGCAGATGATATTTTGAAGAAATTTAGGGTGGAGTCGTGCATCCCTATTTTGACTCCTGCTGAAGACAGATTAAAGCTTGTGAAAGATAGCAGCGGTGAATTAGTTGATGCAACTAATTACAAGAAAATAATTGGGAGTTTGCAATACTTGACTTTTTCGAGGCCATACATCATATATGATGTTGGGATAATTAGCAGATTTATGGAAAGTCCTCGTCAACCTTCATTGCAGGCAACTAAGCATGTCCTGAGATATATTAAAGGTGCACTTAGTGATGGTATTTTCTATTCTTGTAATAATGATGTAGAGCTTGTTGGATATATAGGCAATGATTAAGCAGGTGATGTTGAGATGAGAAAGACTACATTCGATTTTGTTTTTCATCTTGCCACTGGAGTGTTTTCATGTCATCTAAAAAGCAACAGGTAGTTGCTCTCTCTACCGCATAAGCAAAGCATATTGCAGACAGCTAGTTGTGTTACTCAAGTAGTCTAGTTGCGAAGAATGCTTAATAAGTTGAAGCATCAATAAGTCAAGCTTACAAAGTTTTTATTTTTTACAACAAGTCAACGATTGTTAAACGATCATTTCATCACAATTGCTTAAGCTATTGTGTGAGACCAACTTAATTGGTTTTATAGATTCACTAACACACCCCCTCAAGCTTAAGCTACTTTAGTAAAATGGTCGCTTAATATGGTAACATGGTATTAGAGCCTCAGTGACCAAGTAGTCTTGAGTTCGAATCCTACCACCCACCATTTTAAATAAATTAAGCACAAGGCAAAGTAGGTCTATGCAAGTTTGAAGCCCAAAAGGCTTTCACTTAAGGGAGTGTGTTAGAGAATATATATAATCAATTGAATTGGCCTCACAACGATTGCAAGGGAAGCAAGCACATTGACATCAAATATCACTACATTCGAGACTTACTGAAAGACAATGAGATTGTGGTCGAGTTTTGTTCATCTAAGGAACAAGTCACCGATATATTTACAAAGCCATCG
Source organism: Erythroxylum suave (assembly GCA_027563595.1). Taxonomy (NCBI): domain Eukaryota; kingdom Viridiplantae; phylum Streptophyta; class Magnoliopsida; order Malpighiales; family Erythroxylaceae; genus Erythroxylum; species Erythroxylum suave. The sequence continues at coordinate 3,187,194 of JAOSBN010000005.1, read as the reverse complement.
AAGGCAGATATGTTTTTGAAGCTCAAGAAGATGCTTGGTGGTTAATGTATGATGAGTTTAAAATAGTTACTCTTATAAACCGAATTAGAATTACTGATAATTCAGTCCAAACTAGAGCATTACAACAATGGCGTGTTACGGTAATCCAAGGTAACAAAGATAATCTTCCATATCAGTTTTTAATGACTCATTAAAAGTTCAATTCCGTCTGGTGGAATCCCGTTTTCGTCCTCAAACGGAAAACTTCTGTCAACATCTTCAGGATTGTCACTACCAATTACTATGTCATTAATAAACCAAGATGGGACATCACTTTCTTCCTTTTCCGCCATTGGAGTGCTCTCCAGAACATAATTGGTCTTCATCAACTCCATATCTTCTTCATCTCCCACTTGTGTTTCTTCTTCTTCTTCTTCTTCTTCTTCTTCAGGCTTTAACACCATACTTATATGCTCTTCGTTCCTATCGAGCTCATCGTCTCCAACACCTCTATCTTCTGCGGTTTTATACTCTTCCACATCATTTCCACCTTGGAAATTTGTCTTAACTCCAACTGTGTACTCCAAAGTCCCTTTGCGTCCGAAACTTATGATCTTGCTTTCGTCACTTGGGCTATAACTGCTCTGATAATGACTCTTGTGCTTCATACTCAAGGTCTTGATCTGCTGCAGCAAACAAATGGAGATAGCCAAAAGCAAAGCAACCTCAAGAACTGCTCTGCAGAATTGCCCGTTTGAACGGTAGGACACGAAGCTGTGTTTCATGGATTCCTATAGTGAGTGGAAAAGGAAAATGCATGTGAAGATGAACAACGAGAATAAAAACTCAACTTGGTTCTTCCAAGATTGAATCTTTAATACGTAACAGGTATCAGGAGCGAGTATTGTTCACCTTGTGATGATAATGGTCGCTGGGAAGAGCTTGGACACGCCCCTTTTTTTCTGACAAGAAGCTAATGTCGAGAATTTAATGTTTCAAAGAGTCTTGCTTTGGGGGGAAAAAGAAAAAAGTCTCCTGAAATAACAAAAGCCTTGCTTTCTTTGTTTGGACGGTAAGAAAATTCCATGGTGGACTTTCCAAGGTAATCTCTCATGCTTCCATTGGATTTAGCCGAAAAGAAGACCAAATAACTTCAACTTCTCATGCTTCACTTGGACAGCTACTTTGTAACCTTCACTCTGTCCTTTAAAATGATAAAAACCATGTTTAAATTAAAAAAGTTGCAAACAAATTTGAAACTAAATTGGTTTAATAGACACGGAAATAAGGCCCGGTTCGCCCCGAGCCAAGGTCGACAGGCCAAGCTGGGTTGAGGGAACCTCAAACCTTATTTTTGTCGGCTGAGCTAGTGATGCGAAACCACGACAAGTAATAACAAAATGACACCCCTCACGGGGTAGCTTAGTGGTAGAAAGGGGGAGAAGATTATAATGGAGGTTGTCGGTTCGAGCCTAGGGAGGAGTAGCCTTTATTTAAGGTGATGTAATGTCCCCAATAGTGACCTATCTTTTGGAACAGGTATCTCTGATACTGTCTAAAATTAGACCCCGAATTTACCTACTTATGAGTATAATTCACAGGTCCCAGAATTGATCGGACAAAGCTCGAAACCTGAGTTATAAAAAAAATACGTGATTTTAACATTTTGAGTTAAAAAATAATTTAGCTCCGGTTGAGTTAGAGCCAAGTTGCCTTGAGTCTAGGTCCTTACAATAGAAGTTGGGTTGGGTTCGAACCAACTTGACCCATTGCTATCCTTATACTTTTAATTTTATTAAGTAATATTCATCAATATTTAATAATAAAAACTACAAAATTATTTTAGAAGTTTTAATTTTTAAATGATATTGCATTTATGAATTAATTTTAACCAATATAGATACTAATTTATAATTACAAATCATAATACTAAGTTTTCTTATAATTTCACTTATTATAAAAAATTTTACATTAAAAACTATACATATTAACTTCTTAATTTTTATAAATTTATTTTTGCGATAACTAATTATATAATTAATTGTTAAACAAATACCTCTATTTACGTAATTGTTTCAACTTTATTATATCATAATTCAATAACTTTCATAATAAAAGTTTGTTAAGATATTTTTAGTATTTTTTGTTATATGAAACACATGAAATATATTTAAATTGCAATCAAATTAATTATAAATAACAATTAAAATAACTTTAACTAAACTTAAAAAAATATTTTTTATAATATCTGTTGATATCACAAAACTTTTTAAATGATTCACAAAATAAATATATTTTAGAGTGAACCACTAGCAATGAAAATGGGTTGGGCCAAGTTGGGCCCAACCCAACAATTTCTAATAGGCTTGAGGCAACGAGTTAAGAGTAACGGATACCAAATCTTTTATATATCTCCGGGCCCAAAGGCCTCTTAGCCGAACGAGCTAACTCCCGTTATCTTTTAGGGAATTGAACACGCGACGTAGAGGCACCCAGGGATCGACCTGGAGGCTTTGATATCATTGAGTTACCCAAAACTTGAGTTAATATAAGGGATTTGGTATCCGTTACTTTTAACTCGAGTTTTGGACAGCTTAATAGTATCAGAACCACCAGGTTCGTCTTGGGTTGCCTCGACGTCCCAAGTTCAAATTTCAGAAAAACAATGTGGAAATGGAACTCTCGAGACCAGTGGGCTATGGGTCCCTTTAGGGGGCTGATTTCGCAGTAAGATATATCTGTCCCTAAAAGTTAAGGAGATAAGTGATTTGATAGCACGCTAACTTTAACTCGAAATTTGAGTAACTCAATGCTCAAGCTCGAGCTCCGCCAGCCTGATTGAATTTTTTATTTTTAAATTTAGAAATAAAAATAATGTTGTTTTCTATAATTTGCAGGCTTCAGGTTTGATTGAACCTGAACAACTCAAGGTTCATTTTTTAAACAAATCAGGCCTAAGTTTGATCAACGTGGGCCTGACCTGATAACCATGGGCAGAACTGATAACCAATGTCCTTGCTACAATGCATACAAACTCCTCGTTAGAAATTAGAAAAGCGAAACTCAACACAAATGTTTAGATTCACGCACTGACTCTGCAACGACGATCTCTGAGCTTTTCTTTTGACAGGTTTGATTCTCTGTTCTACCAATTAGATAAGGTTTTCACGTATATGAATCGGAGACTTTTTGGTTCAATATTGGTTGGTTCGACGTGATCTCAATCTTAGTACACAGGATTTTGATTTTGTAACCCTTTTCGTTTTTTCGCAACATTATGTTCGGTATCTGAGAAATTGAAGAAGAGGGATCGAGAAATCTTGATTATGGATGTTCTTTTTGTGATTTTTTTTTTTTTGATTTTGTGTGTTTAGGGTTTGGGGAAAAATTATGATTTGTTAGTGTTTTGATTGTAGACTGGTTTTTAGGACTTCAATGTTTTCTAATTGATTGATTTGTGAAGCATCCAATTTCATGAAGTGGTTTCAATTTATTTGATTGTGAGGTGTTAACTTGATGGGGAAGGGAACTTAATTTAGGGACGGTTTGATACAGGAGAAAATGCCTTCACAGAAAATTGAGACTGGTCATGAGGACACGGTTCATGATGTGGCAATGGACTACTATGGAAAGCGTATAGCAACTGCTTCATCTGATCATTCGATCAAGATAATTGGCGTTGGAAACAATACGTCTCAACATCTTGCAAAGCTTACTGGTCATCAAGGGCCGGTTTGGCAGGTAGCCTGGGCTCATCCAAAATATGGGTCATTGCTTGCTTCGTGTTCTTACGATGGGCGTGTCATATTATGGAAAGAGGGGAACCAAAATGAGTGGACTCAAGCTCATGTTTTTGATGACCATAAGTCTTCAGTTAATTCGATTGCTTGGGCGCCACATGAACTGGGGCTTTGTTTGGCATGTGGCTCCTCGGATGGGAATATATCAGTTTTTACTATGCGACCTGATGGTGGCTGGGATACTTCAAGGATTGATCAAGCTCATCCTGTTGGTGTTACTTCTGTTTCGTGGGCGCCATCAACTGCTCCTGGTGCTCTTGTTGCATCTGCTTTACTTGACCCAGTTCAGAAGCTTTGCTCAGGTGGTTGTGATAATACTGTGAAAGTCTGGAAGCTCTACAATGGAATTTGGAAGATGGACTGCTTTCCAGCTCTTCAAATGCATACTGATTGGGTCAGAGATGTTTCCTGGGCACCTAACTTGGGGCTTCCCAAGTCCACTATTGCTAGTGCCTCACAGGATGGGAAGGTTATTATATGGACTGTGGCTAAAGAAGGGGATCAGTGGAAAGGTAGCGTCTTAAATGATTTTAAGACACCTGTGTGGAGGGTTTCATGGTCTTTGACGGGAAACATACTGGCCATTGCTGACGGGAACAATAATGTCACCCTATGGAAAGAAGCTGTGGATGGGGAGTGGCAACAGGTGACGACAGTTGATGCCTAGTGGTCAAACTGTGTGTGTACTTGTTTTTGGTTTGGCTTATTTTAATTCCAATTTTTAGGAAGCCCTATGTTGTCATGCTTTTTACTTTACTGTGTCTTAAAGCTTGGCTGTTATGCGGGATATTTGTTGACTAAAATTTTGAACTTGATCTTATCACAGAGCTTTAGTTTGAAAGATTGGTGTCTGCAAATAATTAATGCTTACTATTTGTGTGGGCTACGAATGCTACTATCACATAAATGTTCTGTCTTTCTAGAATGGTAGGCACTGTTCAAATACTGTCAATATTTTAGTGTATTTACTGGTATTCTTTTTCCTTATCCTTATATTGTCATCTAGATCTTTGTTAGCTGCATTGTAGCACAGCTGTAGCTTCTATCAATCTGGCCCCTTATTCCACTTTTAGAGGGAGACGTTCTATCAAAATCGGCTACCTCTCGTTTTAATGGAGGAGGGTAGAGAAATGGTTATTTGTTGAGCTTTCTTTCCTTTATGTTCTCTTTGTTCCATGTTTTGTTATAGAAACTGGTGAATCAATGGTTGTCAAATTGATCAAGGGAATGAAGCTGGCTGGTCTAAGACCAAGTTGGTTTTGCTGCAATTTTATCTTCTGTCAAATTGTTTATTCTAATTGCTAATGGTCCTAATAGCATATGAACCAGATCCCAAATGGCTGAGCTTATATGCTATGGGTAACGATATAGAAGAAGAGGAGTTGAAGGTGTTGAACTGTGGCTGAGTAACTGATACAAGAGACATCTTTGACAGGTCTTATATTGTTTAAGAATGCAGTAGTTGTAACTATACGCTAGTAACCATTTTCAACCACACAGTCTGTATACTCTATATAATATCTCATGTTTATACTTAACTTGACTGCAGTTTAAGTGGAATCTCTTGTGACTAAACAGCAAATCCCCTAACTTCTTAATTCACAGGTTCCTTTGTATAGGCTGCTTAGCCTATTGACTTGAGATTAGCAGTGTCTTTTCCAAATTTTGTGTGTATTTCCAATTTTATTTTTGTCTGAAGTTCAAATTTTTTGAAATTTAAGTTTGAATCCTCCTTAAAAGCCGATTAATTTTAGAATTGTCAATTACTAAATTATGTTATTAAATCATTGAATTCAAAGATTTGTAAAATATTAAAAATTTATATGAAATGACTAAAGAAAGCCTCTTAAGGGGTAGTCGAATTGGTCGAGTGGAGGGGCTTAGGGTTAAAAGGTGTTTAAATCTTTCTATTTATACTCTCTTGATCAAGCTAGTCGTACAAGGCTTGCTTAGTGTGAAGTATCTGGTTGACATGATTTACAGTTTAATACGTCAATTTAGAGATTTATTCAGTACACATTTAAAGGATAACAGAATCCGATTTCTCTATAAAAAAAAAATTCTAAAGAAAGATATTGCATAAAGAGGAAAACATTAGACTATTATAATATAATATCAAAGCTAAAACATAAAGTATGATTGTCAAATTTTTTATATTCCATAATAAAATTATATTTTCTATAGACAACTTCATTAACTTTTTTGTTATTTTTATATATTTGAAGAAAAGTGATTCATATGTAAAGAAATGCTCCATTTTTAACTTGAATTTTCAAGACAAGCAATATATTAAATTCAACGTAATGTATTTAGCGTACAAGACCCCCTTTTTTACGAAAGCTTTGAGACGGTCATCATCATATGTAACCATAACAAAATCGACATTATACTTAAATAAATAAAAATATGAAGAAAAAATCAAGGCAACAAATGATAATTTGGGATCAAATATCCTGTTCCAGTGGTAATATTCATATCATGTTTGATTTAATAAAATATGGTTAGAAAATAGTAACCAGAGAAGATTTGACGTGGACAGTTGGAGTCAAGTCAGCCCATGCATTGAGGTGGAAAGGCACGTGATATGCAGGTGACACGTTGCACGTGCTGCCCATGTTGTAGTGATATAGATGCTCAACATCACGCACGTGTGGAGAGAAGAAAGAAGAAGAAGCTGCGAAGCAAACCCGACCCAACCCAAGCACCATTGGTTGGCTTCTGAAAAGAGCTCACATGATTGCTGACACCACCCACCTCCTTTGTCACGTGCTCTCTGGACCCCACCCCTGGTTTTTTTTTGTTTTCTCCTGACAAAATAATAAAGAAATTAAATTAAAAGAGTGTGGGCTAAGTATGTTAGTTATATATAAACCCTTTTAAAAATATATATTTTTTTTTTACTGGAGTCAAAAATAAATAAATACATAACAAACCTTATCCATTTACCAAGGTCAGTCTGTTACTATTAACCTTAACTCTCTAACCTAATCCTAGGGATTAGTGTCTAATGACTCGGGACTCTCTTCACTATTTTTAGTATTATGACATGTTTATACATTTTTGTCTAATGTAGGTAATAACATATATGGTAAGAGAGGCAACGTGGATGAGATCATTACCGTTGGTTGGATCAGGTTGAGCTGTAAGCATCGTGCTTAAACGTGGGTAGGGAATATGATAGGTCAAATTGTGGTAGAAAGTACAATTATTAACTAAAACTTAACATCATAACATAAATTAATAATTAACATTAAATTGCACATTTTCCAAGAGAAAATTAATAAATAATATTTGGAGCAGAGGAATCCGGCTGCAAACTTGGACACTAATGAAGGAATCACAAGGACAAAACCTGCCATAGATCGATTCTTTAGGGTTTTAATTTCTTGAAATAAGGAGTTCCAATTGTCTTTTTATATATAT
>JAOSBN010000005.1:3137059-3163125 GCA_027563595.1 Erythroxylum suave | reverse complement strand
AATGGTCTTGAGAAAATGCCACCAGCGGCAGAGGTGGCAGTACAGCTGCCGGAGTACGAGGTGGCGGCGACGTTAGAGAAAGATGGCATGTCAAACAGGCCGTCAATAAGGCCGCCTTTAGGCCGGAAAGCTGACGTCTTGCATGTGACGCTCAGACTATTTTGCATGGTCACCTCCGTCATAGCTTTGTCTTTCATGGTCTCTGCTCATCAATCTAGTAGCGTCTCCATCTATGGCTTTATGCTTCCTGTTCACTCCAAGTGGTCTTTTTCTCACGCTTTTGAGTAAGTAACCAAGTTTCCTGGTTCTTCTTTTTTGTGCTGATTTTACCGGGAAAGTGACAGAATATAAAAAGAAATGGAGGTTTTGGAACTGCCTTGATTGCTCTGTTGATTAAGACTTTGTTTCTGTGAATATCAATGATATGCTTCAGGGGTTTCAAAGTTCTCCTTTTTTCCACATTATTTTGTTTATTTTGGTCATTTGGACGCATACCTTGATTACAAGAGAGACTCTGGAATTCCATGTTCAAAAATCTGATCTCCTTCCATGATTTTTCCTCCATTTCCAGTAACAAACTGTTCATGTTGAAAGAGTCACCTTTCTCTTATTGGGTACTTACCGATACTGCTTTAGTGTTTTTGCTAGTTTTGAATGAAACAACCAACTTTTGGTACTACCAACTTCCATGTTCATGGCATTTGAATGAACAGAATCAAACCCGTGAGTGTTCCTGTATTCACCTTTTTCCTTTCCCTCTTGTCATGCTTTTATTCGTTGTCTGTTTGTTTCTGAGAGCCCTCTTGTAGACTTGTACTTCTCATATTCTCCTGAGGTCAAGCAACTGTTCATTGACTAATGAGTAAAATGAATTTCTTTGCAAGATCAAAGTGGTAAAAGAAAGATATATATGGATGATCACTGTTTGCTAATGATAATTCTATCATTTGATGTCAATGAGCAGGTATCTTATTGGAGTTTCAGGTGCAGTTGCAGGACATTCCTTGCTGCTACTGCTAATCAGCACGTCAAGGATTCTCAGGAAAATTCCTGTGATTTCATCAAGAAATCATGCATGGATTATTTTTGCAGGGGATCAGGTACATATGAAATTTCTTCATCTCATTTAAACTAGCTAGAGCATCCAAGCTTAGTTTCTGGTTAATGATGATCCTGTTAAGTCCCCAAGTCTCAAAATCTGCAGATGTTTGCATATGCAATGATGAGTGCTGGATCTGCAGCAGCAAGCATCACCGACCTGAATCAGATAGGGATCAAACATTCAGCTCTACCAAACTTTTGCAAGCCCTTGAAAAAGTTCTGTGACCATGTCGCTGCCTCTATAGCTTTCACCTTCTTCAGCTGCTGTTTACTTGGTGCATCTGCTCTTCAGGAGATTCTGTGGCTTTCCAAGTCCAATAACTGAAATCTCTTGGACTCCAAAACATACTCCAAGATCATGTTTTTTTTTTTTTCATGTTTCTTAGACTGACAATGTTTGTGAATTCTTGGAAATATGTGTATGGTTTTTCATTGCCTGGAATGCTGGAGTTCACCTCTACCTGGAATGATAGAGATCATATGCAATTTGTAAAAATTAAAAGACAACCTGATCTGTTTCAGGTTTTGTCATGTTACAGTTGATCTGTTCCATTAAATTTCATTCATACATTTATGTAGGGTCTACATAAATACGTGGGTAAGATTTGATAAAATATAATAAGAATACTATAACCGGAATAAGAGATCTGATCTTATGGGTACATGATAGACATCCTTGTGTGATATTTAAAGGATGAGTGATAAATTTAAAAAGATGAGTATTATGATAGAAAAATTTAAAGTATAAAAAAATTTCAATAGATTTAACTTTATAAAAAAATTCCCAAAATTTCTAATTATCACTTACAATTCAATGTAGTTTTAAAAATTAAAAAAAAACATTGAACAAATTCTACATAATAAAAAGTAAAAATTATATCCTTTTTATCAAATTTATATCAAACTTTTAATATACTGAAAAAATTAAATAAACGTAACATAATATTAACATGTAACATGTTAATATTATGTAGAGGTCTAACAATTTGTTATCGTTAAATACTATTTTTACCAATGTTTTAAAAACATATTGAAAGATGAGAGATTTAAGGTTTAAAAAGTTTATTAATTTGTATTAGATTGAGATTAAATAAAATTAAAGAATTTAAAATATAATTCAAATAGATTATCTTTAATTATCGAAGAATTTAAAGTTTAAATAAAAAAGAGATTAATTAATTTTATTTTATAAAATTTTATTAATTTACAAAAATTGATCATTAATTAATAAATTGATTAATTTTTAACAACAAGAGTTATTAAAATAAATTATATCCAAAAGTTGAAAAAAAAATCAAGATTTTTACGGCTAAATTGATTAATACACTCGAGTTTTTAATAATTGTTTTTGACATCCCAACGGGTAAAACAGTGTCGTTTTTAATGTTGAATTGTTTAGTCACAATCCTTGAACTTGCTTGAAGCCTCTGTTGTGTTCAAAGCAAAAAACGCAGGAAGTGAGCTGAGCTCTCTTCATGCTCACTTCAATTTCGATGCCACCAAAGCGAGTTCGCTCACTTCAACACACACTATACATTCGTACCATGTAAGTCTTTATCTTCGCTTTTCCATAAATATTGTTGCTTTTTGCATTTTTGCTTCATCCAATTTCAATGGCCACTCATTTCTCATTTAGCTATTCACCGTGCCCCAAATTCCATAAACCCCTCAAGTTCACTCCAAAGGCCCCAATTTCCCTCTCCATTTCATGCCAAAACCCTGACCCAGATGTTGAAACTAGTCATAAAACCAGGGAAGCCCGTGAAAATAAGGATTCAAAGTTGAATTATCTTGCTGCGATACCTGTAACTCTCACCATAATCTCCACCTCTCTAAGGGCACAGCCTGTTTTTGCTGCACCAGCAAAAACAGGCCAAAAGAAAAAAACCCAGAAAAAAGCACAACAACAGATGCTGACCCCAGAACAGCTGAAAGAATGGTCTAAGGATCTCCCGGTTGTGTCTAATAGGATACCTTACACTGATATATTAGATTTGAAAGAGAACAACAAGCTTAAGCATATAATTAAAGCTCCTGGAGCTGGATTAAGACAACATGTTGAAGCAGTTTTGGTGGTTGTAGATGACAATCAAGTGTTTAGGACTGTACTGCCTTCTTTAGAGAGTGATAGGAGGTTTTGGGATAAATGGGATAGCTTAGCAATTGATACTATGTGTGTTAACGCTTATACGCCTCCAGTTAAGAAACCAGAGCTTCCTAAACCATATTTGGGGTTTTTGTGGAAAGTTCCCGAGTTAATACTGGCAAGATTTAAGCCAAAGAAGGAGTCAAAGAGAGCTATGGAATTGAGGAGGGTCAGAGAGGAGCTTAAGAGGCAAAGGAAAGAGGAAATGGTGAGAATGAGGGAGGAACGTGAAATGATTGAGAAGATGTTAAAATTGCAAAGGAAAGAGGAGGAGAGGAATAGAAAGAAGGAGATGAAGAGAAGGAAATATGAGGAGTCAATGCGTAATGCTCAAGAGAATTATGCACAGATGGCGAATCTCTGGGCAAATTTAGCTCAGGACTCCAATGTTGCAACATTGTTGGGGCTTGTTTTCTTTGTGATATTTTACCGGACGGTGGTGCTAAATTATAGGAAGCAGCAAAAGGACTATGAGGACAGATTGAAGATTGAGAAGGCAGAGGCAGAGGAGAGGAAGAAGATGAGGGAGTTGGAGAGGGAGATGATGGGAATTGAGGAAGAAGAAGATGAAGGAGAGCTAGGGAAAGGGGAACAGAATCCCTACTTGCAAATGGCCATGCAGTTCATGAAGTCAGGAGCACGTGTCAGGCGAGCACATAACAGGCGATTGCCGCAGTATCTAGAAAGGGGTGTGGATGTGAAGTTTTCGGATGTTGCGGGACTTGGGAAAATTCGCCTTGAACTCGAGGAGATTGTGAAGTTCTTCACGCATGGTGAGATGTATCGGAGAAGAGGAGTGAGAATACCAGGTATGATCTTCAAAAATAAGTAAATTCTTGATCTATTTGACCTTTTCTTTGATTTCCATTAGGAGGTACTATCCAAAGTTCATATCTGTATTATGTCATTTCGTATAGTCCTTAGTCTTGTTTGTAGGGCTGATTACTGGAGCCTGTTCATCGTGTTTTCTTGATTGCCCAGTAGATTGTTCTTTGTCTCTATGCTTTAGAAACTGAAAACATTGACATATTAGATGAAGTGAAAACATCATATGAATTTGATGAAGTGAAAACAAAATATTTCTTGAGAACGTAACTTATGGGTCACAGATTGAATGTTCCTATTATCAGATGATAGCATGTTCTTTTATATCTTCTTAAGGTAATCTTCACATGACTTTCACATAAATTGGTTTCTCATCAGGCGGGATACTCCTTTGTGGGCCTCCTGGAGTAGGAAAAACTTTACTAGCAAAAGCTGTGGCTGGTGAGGCGGGTGTTAACTTCTTCTCCATTTCTGCTTCTCAGTTTGTGGAAATATATGTTGGAGTTGGTGCTTCTCGTGTCCGAGCACTCTACCAAGAAGCAAAGGAAAATGTGAGCATTACGTAGGCTTTTTCTTTTTCTAGATTTTGTTGATGAGATATTTACCACCATGTGATTGCATGGGTTAATGTTTCCTAGATTCATCGATGATGCTTCTTGTTCTCACACCAGTGCGTGATAGATCAGTCTTTATATGTGCAGTCCTTGTTTTGCTTAGTTCTTACTGAGAGCTGAAGAAGTTCCCAAAATATGAAATTGCATATTTGTACCTTTTCTTTATATTTGTTCCTTTCCTTAAACACTTCCTCAAAACATTTCTACCTAAAATCATGAAAACTTTACTGTAAACAGAGAAATATTGAAATTCATCAAAGTTGGTTTCATTTGTTTAGGCTCCCTCTGTCGTCTTCATTGATGAACTGGATGCTGTTGGAAGGGAGAGAGGTTTGATTAAAGGTTCTGGTGGACAAGAACGTGATGCCACTCTTAATCAGGTTGGTTTTTGGTGTAGCCCTTGTCCATGATTGATGTCTTTTAATGCCATTGTAATAGTCAAAACTTCATTTGGGGATTGATGTTGTTCACTCCAGCTCCTGGTCTGCTTAGATGGATTTGAGGGAAGAGGGGAAGTGATCACCATTGCTTCTACAAATAGACCAGATATTCTTGATCCAGCACTCGTTAGACCTGGACGCTTTGATCGTAAAATTTTTATCCCGAAACCTGGACTTATAGGTCGTATGGAAATCCTGAAGGTGATGTTCACATCTCCAACATCAAAATGTGCTCGACTTTTTTTTTCTTTTCCTGTTGAAGTTACTAAATCATTCTGTTTTTGTGTTTATTGTTTGGTAGTAGGTTCATGCTCGTAAGAAGCCTATGGCCGAGGATGTTGACTATTTGGCTGTTGCTAGTATGACAGATGGAATGGTTGGTGCTGAGCTGGCCAACATAATTGAGGTTGCTGCAATTAACATGATGCGTGATGGAAGGACAGAGGTAGTGCCAATCAGTTCAAAATAATATGGTCTTCATTTCCTGGCATCTTAGTAGTCTTATGCAAGGAGGATATGTGAGAAAAGTGATGGTTTGGTAGATTTGTACGGCTTTTTAATCTTCTTCCATTGCAGTGAATAGACCCCAGGGTGAGGTTTGAAACAAGAATTTCTTGGGAATTTCCTCAGACTGGGAATAGTGCATGTTTCTTTTCCATGCTGCTTGTTACGAGAATCAATGTTAATTGGCATGAAATAACATTGCTGTTGACGATTGTGATATATTGGCTGAATTCATGATTCTGATTAGATCATGCTGCAATTCTCGTTGCTAAATATTTGCTCCATTAAGTTGATCCATAGATCTGATAGTTGCCCTAATACATATTAGGCTTTTAGTGAATAGTCATCTTGTTTATGCAGATTACAACTGATGACCTATTACAAGCTGCACAAATTGAAGAGAGAGGAATGCTAGATAAGAAGGAACGGAGCCCTGATACTTGGAAACAAGTAGCTATCAATGAAGCAGCAATGGCTGTTGTGGCTGTGAACTTTCCTGATCTTAGAAACATTGAGTTTGTATGGTTCTTAAAAACTTTCTCCTTAATGTTAAGTTGGCCTTGCTTAACTAGCGCTGAATATATTATTGTGCCAAATGGAGAACTTTCTGGACGTACTTAGATATACATCTTTTGAGGGGTATGGTAGTAAAAGCCCAAAAAGTGCTTGATAACCATCTTTAATCTCTTTTACATGCATCAGGAATCTTTAATGCATGTTACTTCTCTTAGTCAAGATAGTGCTAGGCCTTTCTGAATGTAAAACAGATATTGATTCTAATGGGTTCTTAAACTGGTAGGCTGTCTAGAGAGCTCTTGTTTTATCTTTGAAAAGTGAGAGTTTACTACATTATTGTACAGTGTTATCGCATTTGATATTTCCATTGAAGCATCTTTCGTAATTATGCAGCGATATTGCATTAATACTACATGGAAGCTTATTTTACAATTTCTGTATTGTTGCTATATTTTGATTTTGGAGTAGGTTACTATTTCTCCTAGAGCTGGCAGGGAACTTGGCTATGTTCGGATGAAAATGGATCATATCAGATTTAAGGAAGGAATGCTTAGGTATCTCCTGACTCTCACTGGTTTATCTTTATTTATCGTGGATCATGAAAAGAAAAGGACAATCTTAAAAACTCATATTGATTCAGTGTTCAATGTGCTAAAAAACAGGTTTCTAACTGTTAAAACAATTTGCTTTCTTACTTTTTTTCGTTGCTAGAAGTTTCCTGTTGAAACTGTTTCTCAAATTATCTATATCTGTTGTTTCCTTATATAATGCAGTAGGCAATCACTCCTAGATCACATCACTGTTCAACTAGCACCACGTGCAGCTGATGAACTCTGGTATGGTGAGGGTCAGGTAAAGGAATTGCTTGAATCTTCTGTATAGCTGTGGTTGCATATAATGATGGTTCCTTTGTTCCATTGCCATGCTTACCCGAAGATGATGGCAATAACCTGTAACATACTATTGATACGGTTTTTGCTGATACAGTTTAAGGAGAATTTTAATTAAGTATATACCAATAGAATGATTTCTACATCTGATAACATGGAACATCCTGGCATTCAGAATCGCAATGCTTTTATGCCACATCAAGATGCCTTTAACATGCTTAGCAGCTTGAAGTTTTATAAATAATTATAGATAGATTACTTAGTCCACATGATGGCCTGAATGCTTCTTGGATTCCTTAAATTTTTTCAGCTGAGCACAATATGGGCTGAAACAGCAGACAATGCTAGGTCAGCAGCACGAACCTATGTCCTTGGAGGCCTTTCTGAGAAACATTATGGCCTATCTGACTTCTGGGTGGCCGATCGTATCAATGTATGCATTCACACTTTTTATTCCATACGGATTCTCTGGGGCTTCCACTGGTCAATAGCTTGTTTCTTTCGTAGAATTATATAGTGTTCAATAAAATGACGACAAAAAGTGATGAATCAAAACCATGGTAGTTGTCAGATTCTTTCATGTTTATATATACATATTCATCCACATGGTCACACATATGTATATGATTCTGTGTGTTCGAAGAACAATATCTTATGGATTCTTATGCAGGAAATCGATTTGGAGGCCCTGCGAATTTTAAACTTGTGTTATGAACGTGCAAAGGAGGTATTGCATGTCATTTGGAAGAATCACTAATTTGCAGGTTTATGACATCTAGTATTTTACCAAATATCTCCCTGTACATCAGGTTTTGCAGCAGAACAGGAAGCTGATGGATGCCATTGTTGATGAACTTGTAGAAAAGAAAAGTTTGACAAAGCAAGAATTTTTTCACTTAGTTGAGTTGCATGGCTCAATCAAACCTTTGCCCCCAAGTATATTTGATCTCAGGGCTGCTAAGCGAGCAGAGTTTCAAGAGATGATGATGAAGCAGAAGGAAACAACCATGGAGGTCAATACTTGAGCAAAAAAATGCAATACATCCATTTTTTGAAGGCATTTATTTGTGTAGGATTAGAAAGATGAAACAAAAAAAGAGCAAAATTCTTAATTTTAGCAATCCTAAATGTACAAAGTCAGGGATCATTTGGCAACATCAAAACTTGTCTCAGTTTTGTTTTGAAACCATAGTGAAATATGAAAATGAGGTTGGATTGTTATGGTAGAACTTGGCATTATTTTAGCTTCAAACTTCAAAGGGTCTATGTATTTTACTCTGGAAATTTTATTTGAAAAATAATTACATGTGTTGATTCAGTAGAACATAATAATTTTATTATATATTAAAATAGCTTTTTATATCTAAATTATTAAAAAGAAGTATAATCTCTGGATTATAAATAATGACTAATGAGTAAGAAACTCCGCCATGCCCATGCAGCGTAAGTCATAGCCACGTTCCTTAACCACAATATTGGCTTGAAAGTGGATTCCGGGTCATCGTCTTCAACTCAGGAAATCTCTGAAAATGCGGTACTTAACAAGATCACTAAGCAACAACCTCGTTTGACATCAAACTACAGAGTCAAAAACTGCACTTGTCTTCAATGTTCAACTGCCATTTATTAACACACGTTGTTCCTCTTCGGAGATGGGTTCCTATAACTGCTACTAACCTCCAACGTCCGAACCTGACCACGTTTCTTTAACAGAAACTGCCCACTACCCCTTTCACCTATATAACTCAACTCACTCTTTCCATATTCGTTACGCCAACTTCACTAAGGTTTCGTCGTTACAACATTAGCTGACCCACCTAATACAGTTATACGATGAAGGTCTCTAACATGGCTTCTCTTATGGGTGTTTCAATCTGTAGTTTTTTGTTTTTAGCTTCAATGCATGGTATGGCGGTTGATGCAACAAGGGTATTCAAAGTAGGCGACGAGTTCGGGTGGAAAGAGCCTCCAGATAGCGACTCAGCCATATACAGTCTGTGGGCCGGAAGAAACAGATTCCTAGTTGGAGACTCTCTCTGTGAGTTTTTTGTTATTGTGTTGATTCCTTCAGTGATTTTATGTTACAGTGGTAATGTTAGATCATCGAGTAAAAACATATACATAGAGATGAGAAGATATATTCAAGAGTGCTCTCCCGTGTTAACATGAATGAGGTTGCTCCTGGTCACCATAGCCATAACGGTGTCGAGCTTCTGCATTTAGTAAGCTCCAGTCGGTGAAAAATGGATAGAAAACAGTTGTATGGATGTTGTCTGCTTATCAGTGATAAATTTGGAAGAAAATAGAAGGAAGTAACTACTGATGACTCTGATTGATGTTCTTGAAATGCTGTACTGTTAATTTAACTTGTTTAACAAATAACTGATAACAAGTTCAGTTGCCTGTTAATGGAAGTTTCACTGTTGGTTGCAGCTTTTGAGTACAAAAATGACTCGGTACTTGAAGTGGAGAAATGGGGTTATTATCACTGCAATAATACTCAACCTATTACAGCATTCAATAATGGAAGAAGTCTCTTCAAGCTTGACAGGCCAGGACCGTTCTATTTCATTATTGGAAACTCTGATCACTGCTTGAATGGACAGCGCTTACTTGTTGAAGTCATGGGTCTACACCACCAACATACTCCACCTCCCTCAGGCGTGGTTGCTTCACCTGATCTGCCACCAACACCGCATCCCAGTTCTGCACCAGTAGTCTCACCTGAAATGGCACCATCGCCAATCCAAAATTCGGGATCAATAGTCTCAATCAGTAGTCTTACTCTCGTCTCATTGTTATTTGTCACAGCAGTTGCATATATCTTATTGTAGTGATCTAGATTCAGCCGTTGTTCCCTTTGTGTTAGGCTCATTCCGCTGGCACCTTTAGTACTTGATCATTAGTTTCTAGTCGTAGATATAGTCTTTGACATTGTTGGTTCGAGGATCATGAGAGTCTAGTCTGATTATTCTTGAAGCTTGTTAATGATGTTGCTTGTTATGATACTGATGATTTTAGTTGTTTCTAGTTACACATTAGCGGTCAGTTTTTGCAGAAACCATTAAGGATTGCAGTTCCTATTACATCAAACAACTTGCTCAAACATTTGACAATTGGTATTATGTTTTAATGTGATGTCAGTCCTCTAGCTCTACTTACACTACTTTATCAAGCATGACTTAAGAACCATACGCAGACTAAATTCATAAGCTTTAAGTAGAATAAATTCTGCAGCAAAGCAGGGAAAATCCAACCAACATTAAATTAAGTACTTTGAGACAAAACATAGAAGTTCGTATTCATTACAGATTTTAGTAAGTATGATATCCTATTCCTACAGATTCGTAGCTATCAACGTCTGAGTTGGTAGATTGAGATTGGTTTTCACTTCTGTTGTTAAATTTTTGCTTTGGTTCGATTCTGGCTTTCCTGAAACCAGCAGCTCCCTTTTTTCTATATTTTCTTTCCTTCCAAGCAGACTTCCTCACCCAATGTCTAGCCAATAGAACTCCGAAATATAGAAACAAAGTTCCCAACATCCCACAGCCGATAGCTAATAGCAACTCCAGCTCCCATTTGTTTTCTTTAGCATTTGGTATGATCACCCATTCAGCTGCAATAAAAGCTGTTGCCATGAATGCCACAGCTACCCACATAACTTTGTGAGTTACGGACAATAAATTGGTTAGTTGTTTCCTCTGAAAAGGAACAATGCTGACTAGAACAATGACAATGGACAAAGATGTGAAGAGTGCAACGTTGTTGCATATTGTAAAGATCTTGAAAGCTGTTGTTCTGCTCACTGTTGATTTTCCCTTCAGATATCCATCCTGATACACACCACCAGGTGGATTAACTCCTCCTGAAAATGAAACTGTAGCAATTAAACTAGCAACCAGTGTTATTGTGTTCCTGGCATTTTGAAGTCCCTCCTTATGCATTTCATATTGCTTCTTGCGACAACTTTTGTCAAGTCTATTGATATGCTGTTCCTGCAGCGAATTTATTATAGAATTCCTTACAACCTTCGAGTAATCAGAGTCTGATTCGCTTTCATCTAAAACCCCAGATTTACTGTCAGATTGATGACACCTTGGTGGGGTCTCAATCATAGTTTCTGCAGGATAGTCAGAGGATTTGTAATGCTGTTGTTTATCCTGATTAGTGCAAAGATCCATCTTTTGCAAGAGAAGATGCATATTAGATGAGCTAGGATCGCCTTTTTCTTTGGGTTTGAAGGTTGTTTCTTGACTAGACACTGACGGTATAGGCAAATCTTCGGTTTGAAAGTTGCTGTGTTTAAATTCTGTAGGCCGTGTATGAGTATTGTCAGGCATCTCCTCAACTGCTTCGTTCAGCTTTTTGACTCTCTTATTAAGACCAAAAATTAGCAAGCTCTTGAGTTTCTGGTTCACCCTATTATTTCCAGCTTGTTCATGGATGTCAAGAGCTGTCTGTCCCTTAAAATTCCGACATTCTTTATCCACTCCTGTGTTTAAGATGCTCTTAACTAACTGAATCCAACATTCAACTATCTCTCACTGAACAATTTTGGTTAAAAATGAAACGTACAAGAATGTATGCAACTGTGTGTGCATGACTAGAAGGGAAGAGGGTGCTTACTTTGTAGTTCCCTGTGGACACTGCTAGGTGCAATATAGTGTCACCATATTGGTTTTGCTGGTGAAGAAGATCTGAGATGCCAGCACCCTGTGCTAAAAGTATGAACATTTTACAATCGTTGAACCTTACTGCAAGATGAAGAACTGTTTCTCCACATTTTGTCAGGCACCGAAAAGCATTAGGATAGGTAGAGACGAATGCTTCAACCACTGGCAAGTGGTGATTGATTACTGCCAAGTGCAATGGAGTAAAACCATCACCGTTAATCTGGACAACGAGTTCAGGAACTTTGCGCAAAAGAAGCTGTGTGATCCCAACGTTACCGACGCTACAAGCATAATGTAATGCAGAATTTCCGGTCTTGTTCACTTTCCAGGCGAATTTGGGGCGACATTCCAATATGTACTCTACAACATCTGCAAGTTGGGATTGTTAGAACAAGCATAGAACATGGTATACGTAGATAACGCTTGTTACAAATTCTTACAGTACCGTTGGGGCCTCTTAAAATGGCTTGATGTAAAGGAGCTGACCCAGCTTCGTCTTCTCCTAGTGACATATACTGGGGATGTTTCAACAGAAGTCTTACTATCTCCTCATGTCCTTCTCTACATGCAAGTGAAAACACACTCTGGTTTTCTCGGTTGAGCTTAACAGACATCAAAGGATTGGCCTCCATCAACAATTTGAAGATGGTGGCATTCCCTTGAGCAGAAGCTATATGCAGTGCAGTGTCTAGTTTCTGATTCACTTCTGCAGCCATGTCAGGGTACAACCTCAGAATTTCTTTGACAAGTTCGGTGTGCCCGTATAATGTAGCCAAATGTAATGGAGTGTCGGATAAAATAGCTGAAAGAAACGATCTTGTTCTAAGAACTCCTCCTTCCTCTTGTAACAGTTTCCTGAACTTAACAATGTCATTGCTCCTAATAGCTTCAGACAGCCTTGGATCCATAACTCAGAGCTCTAAAACTCAAGTTGACTCGGAATTGGATAAGAATAAGAATGGGAGGTGAGAATTTTACAGTTGTTGATCATAAACCACCACAACTTGCATTGATATATGTAAGGACTAACCAAATCCTGTGCCATTAACGATACCATCTACCTTCCAGCTTCCAGGAATGAAGAGACCTCTTTCTTGGAATCATCATGGAAAAGGGACTTCGGACTTTTTGAGTCAAGCTTAGCACAGTGTTAGAAGGGGAATTTCCATGTTCTAGAAATGAATGCTTTTGGGAAAAAAATGCACGTGAATAAGAGGAAAAGATAAACAATTTTCCCTGTCAGCGGGATAATAGTTGTTGGTGGCTTTTGTTTTTTATAGAGCTGAAGCACAATAAAAGAGAAGAAAAGAAAAGGTTTTGTTGTAGAACACCGCATTATTTATTGACAGCAACATAGCTCATAGCTTAAATGTAACATAAAATCTTAGATATTTGCTAAAGATCATAATAATATTTCTAAATTTATTCCTATAATTAAGCATAAATATCATATTCAAATTTGCCTAAAATCTGATTAATTTGACCATTTATTTTGTAAGAATCTGCAACCTAAAGAATTTTCCAATAGTGGCATTGTTGTGGGTAAGTTGTACTTTGGTTAAAAAGAAATCTTTTTAACCAAATCCTGGGCCATTAACGATATCATCTACCTTCCAGCTTCTAGAAATGAAGAGACCTCTTTCTTGGAATCATCGCGGAAAAAGGACTTGGGGCTTTTTGAGTCAAGCTTAGCACAGTGTTAGAGGGGGAATTTCCATATCCTGCTAGCGCAGGTGAGTTGATAAGGGGCTCTTCTGATGTAAGTGAGGTCGTGGATTCTAACTCTTCTCATGTATGCAGCTATTTAAAACTTGGGGCTAGAGCTTTGCCTCCCGCAAGGAAACTACCCAACTCGAGCAGAGATTAGTCTGGATGTGGATGGCTTAAAAGTGTCTTTCTATAGTTGAGACTCGCCTAGAACACTTCATGGACAACCAAGAAAAAAGAAGAAGGGGAATTTCCATGTTCCTGGAATGAATGCTTTTGGCTTGCAAGGGTAGCTCAACTGGTCTTAAGGGAGATTGTTAAATGCAAAGGTCTCAGGTTCGAGTTTTGGCAATGACAGTGTGAAAGTTTCATCCAAAGTGATGGCTTCTTGTGCACACCGGGCACGGGGCCGCCTCTCTGAGAAACTGAGTGAGATTAAACCATGATTTGCTCTTCCACCACTTTGGCTGGCCAGGGTGTGGGGGCGCCTGGGTTGGGCGATTCCACCTTTGAGTGCAAAGGAATGAATGCTTTTGGGAAAAAAGTGCACGTGAATAAGAGGAAAAGAGAAACAATTTTCCCTACGAGTTGTAAAGTTTTCCCTGACCAACATATTAGCAGGGTATTATGTTATTGTTGTTGGTGGCGTTGTTGATGGTATGTTTTAATTTCCTTAAAAATAATTTTTTTAAAGAAAAAGGGGCCTCGAGCTCGGCCGATTAAATTTTTTTAAACTAAAGATGCAAAACGACATAGTTTTTTGCCTTAGGCCGGACAGGGCCTGAAACAACCCAAATCCGAGGTCTTATCAACTAAGGCTTGGCCCATTAACTTTGGTCCGAGCCCAATTGCCACCCCTAGGTCCATCACTCGTTAGAAGCCACAAAATGTCCTTATCATATTAAATAAACATTATCGTCTCAGTCATTGATATCCGATTACTTGACATCAAATGGTAGTATTAGTTTACGAGATAATCAATTCCAAAGTGATAAGTTTGGATGATTTTTTCAATTTAGTATCCAAGTTTTAAAATTTTTTAATCGAATAACTAACTTTTTAAAATTAGTGCATGTAAAAATATTAGTGTCGTTAGTAATTTGCTAATTTAGTTATCAGAATTTTCATTGTTCATGATAAGTGGATGTCCACCTAAAAAAAAAATTCATGAGTAGATTAAAGTAGAGATAATTTTTTTACTTAGACACCTACAAATTATGAACAACAAAATTTTTGTTAATCAAAACAACACATTACTATTTTGAATTGAATTATTAAGATTTTAAAAGATTGATCACTTAGTTCAAAATTTAAAAGTTTGGATACTAGCAAGGATGGCAATGGGCTGGCCCATAGGCCAGACCCCGCCAAATTTTTTTAAATAATTTTTTTAAATTAAAAATATATAATAATTTATTTTTAAATTATATTAGGATTTGGGTTGCCCAAACCCAAGCTTACCTGAGACCCAACTCTTTTACGTAAAACGATGTTGCTTTGGTTAGAATAATTAGATATCGAGTTTGTTTGGGCCTGGGCTTGGCCCATGGGTCAGTCAATTAAAATTAACTAAATTTAGGCCCATGGGCCAAAAATTGTCATTCCTAAATACTAGATTGAAAAATTCTTAAAGATTGAAGCATTCTAACATTAGTTATCCTTGTTGGGAACAGCGCATTGCAATAGAGAAAGGCATAGACAAAAACACATACAGGAATATCCTTATTGGGACTATCCTTGTTGGAACATCAAGAACGTTCTTCCACAGGCATTCACTGCCAGTGGATTCCCACGATCATGAACCAAGGTATGTGTTTTACCTATTTTTCACGATAAGTCTACATTGATGTTGGGTAAAAACAACTGCTCCTTGTGGTTCTTTAAGTGAGAATACACTCACTAGTGTGGCTCTCAATCGTGTGTGGAGGTTAGGGGTGGCAACTCCTACCAACCTTGTATTTACTTTTGGTTTCTCAATTATGCACGATTATCTGTTTTTAGTTATCGTTTGTAGTGTTTGTTAAATTATCTTTTCCATATCATCTATGTGGTATGAATCTCGAGGTTTAGTTTTCAATTGAGGTTGCGCCTAGGGTCAAATACCTTCTTCCTTTTTTTTACGTTTTTCATGAATTTTTCCCATGTCCATCTTCTGCGAACCTGGAATGGGTGTTTTGATGTACTGAACAAATTAGCCCGGGAACGTGATGCGCTCCACGGAATGCAGGATGAACAGTACTTGATGAATAGTGCGCGATGAACAGTCGCAGTGAACAGTGGTGGTGAATAGTATCGATATACAGTAACGATGAAAAGTAAATTTGAAAACTAACTAAGGGATACGCAAGGTTAATCTCTACAACATCTCTTGGAAACTTGTTCCAAGTAATTCTGATGACCAAAACTAAAAAAGGAACTATCAACACGTCACAATTGGAAAATCAATTGATAAATGAAGAAGGTTCGAAAGGTAACAAGAACAAGAGAAACGGTTTTCTCTCACAATGAAACCGACGGCAACAATAGAATAATGAGTCAAAAAAATCCTTCTCTTCTAACCCTAATGAGTCTATTTATAACTAGGCTTAATAATAAGTACTTGGACTTAAACATGAGTTAGCCCAAAAGTGTCTTACACTTAAAAATAAATAAAAGAGACTAATTATGGGCTTAACTGAATAAAATAGCCCATGTCCAAATTAATGAACACATGTCCGACGCCTATGCTCCTTGGGCTTAAATGATGGACTAAAATTAGCCTAAGCCTTCTTGTCTTCTTATCTCAAGTGAATCCGGTCTAAAGATTTGAGTTAGATGGATCAATGCAGGCTGAGATCCATAAAGCTCTCCACCAATAAGCTTAGAGTACTCCATCCTCTCCAAAAGATAGCGCATATGCGTATGGAGAGCCTCCTTAAGTCTCTTGGTCCTTGTTTTGGTCATGGGCCCAACTGGCATAGCTAGCTCACCTCCTTTGCTCACATTAGAATGTGTACAGGACGTTGTTTCTTGTACTTCATTTTTTAATCGCTTTCTCATTTAGCAGTTTTGGGCCACCTGACAAATCTATTGTTGTCGCAAAACGCCATCAGTCTCTTCCCATTGCGTCCTGTTACTACTCCGCTCTTTTTGTCTTACGCGACTTCCTATATTCAGACAAGGCCTTCAATTTCTTTGTTATGATGCGTGTAATCAACATCTGCCATAAATCTCTCTCCCTAGACTCTTTCTTTACCTGGCGCAGAGACCCTTTTTCCTACTTACCACTTCATTAACCTCTCAGTGACGTGAACGTTGATTCTTTTTCTTTCTACAGGTGCTTCCACTTGGACCACGTCTTTGTATTGTGTAGATTTCATCATTTTTATATTATTATTCTTATTTTTTCTGTTCATGCTCCAATCAGTCATGCCTTTTGATTTAGTGCTGGTATTCTTTGTGCAATAATGAGGCTCTCTTCGGTTGGCAAATATTTACTATTTATCCTTTATTATTATTATTATCAGCTTTTTATTTTTATTTATTTATGTATTTATTTTAATTTTATTTATATTATCTTTTAGCATACCAGTTTTTACTTATTTACTCTTTAACTTACATCATTATTTTATTGTCATATATGCATGTGAGTCTATTGGAAACAACCTTTTTACTATGTAGGGGTAAAGTTACGTACTATCAGACCCCCCCAAACCTCGCTTTATTGCGGGACTTCAGATTGGGTGTGATGATGACATATAGGATTACGTGGTTCGGTTAATATGACTTATGTCCATGGGCAAGGAGAGAGCAATCTTCTTCTATCAAAGAAAAACTGTTACAAGTGATTAAAACCCTAAAATTGAATACATCATTTATACCTAACTAGTTCGGGCCACTCTAAAAAATAAAATGCACAAACTGGGTCAAGTCTATACTGCGGGTTAGGTCATGATCCGCTTACAATTCACTAAAATTCAAGACACTCAACAATTCTCGACCTTGACTTGAATTCTCTCAAATCACCAAAAAACAAGATTATCTTCTATGGCTATTTTCTCAACGAACAACTCCTTTTCCTATATGACATCTTATATGAAGTTCAACATGACATCAATATGTTTTGATCTCTCATGATAAACCGGATTCTTGGCCAAATTCAATGTACTTTGACTATCGCAATAAATGATA
The DNA here is from genome assembly GCA_027563595.1 of Erythroxylum suave. Classification (NCBI taxonomy): domain Eukaryota; kingdom Viridiplantae; phylum Streptophyta; class Magnoliopsida; order Malpighiales; family Erythroxylaceae; genus Erythroxylum; species Erythroxylum suave. The sequence continues at coordinate 3,145,539 of JAOSBN010000005.1, read as the reverse complement.
GGACTTTCAACATTTAATCCCAGATTATCAAAAGACCATGCAACCATATACCTTCTTTAATCCCCTATGTTAATGACATGTATTCCGCTTCAGTGGTAGACAAGGCAACGATAGATTGTAGTGTTGCCTTCCCACTAACAGCACATCCATACAGAATGAAGATATAGAGCATGTCAGGGATCTTCTCTTCACAAGGTCTCTGGCATATTTAGAGTTGGTATAGCTAACCAAAGCACCAATATCTTTATTAGCGCTATAGACCAAACAGATATTGCTCATTCCTCTCAAATATTGCATAACCCATTTAACTGTTTCCCAGTGAGCTTTCCCTGGATTACTCATAAACCTACTTAGTACACTAATTGCATAAGCCAAATCAGGCCTAATAAATACCATAGCATACATCAGACTTCCCAAGTATTATAGTAAGGAATTAGTCTCATGCAATCCTTCTCATCTTCTGTAGTAGGTATTGTACTAATATCAAGTTTAAAATGTGTTGTCAATGGAGTACTTATTGGCTTGGATTTATCCGTATGAAAAGACTGTAGCAACCTTTTCAATGTATTTCCACTAAGATACATACAGTAGACCTACCCTCCTATCTCTTCAAATCTCCATGCCTAAAATCTTCTTAGCTGCACCCAAATCCTTCATCTCAGACTCACTACTCAAAAACTTCTTTAAAATGTCAATTTCAGTTTTGCTCTTTGCTACAATCAACATATCATCCACATATAGCAACAAATATATATATGAATCATCTTAATGCTTCTTAAAGTAGACACAATTATCAAACTGATTAGGCACAAAACCATAAGAAATCATGAATGCGTCAAATCTCTTATGCCATTGCCTTGGTGACTGCTTCAGACGATACAAGGATTTTTTTCAGTAAACATACGTGCTCCGATTTCTCATTGTCAAGGAATCCCTTTGGCTGTGACATATAGATCTGTTTTTTTTTGAGTTTCCATGTAAGAATGCAGTTTTGACATCAACTTGTTCTAACTCCAGGTCTAATGCACTTACTATGGACAGAATAACCCGAATGGTTTTATGCTTCACGATTGACGAGAACACTTCATGCTAGTTAATCCCTTTTGTGAAAAACCCTTAGCCACAAGCCTTGCTTTGAACCTAGCTGGTTCAACTCTAGGAATGTCTTCATTCCTCTTGAACACCCATTTACATCCTACTGCTTTTGCACCTTTTAGTGGAGGTACCAAATCCCAGATTTGGTTCTTTTCAAGAGATTGCATCTTTTCATTCATCGCAATCAACCATTCTGATGCTTGTCTACTTTCAATTTCCTCCTTACATGATCTAGGTTCATCAGAATTAATGTTCGCTCCTACTGCCAAGGCATATGTAATAGAATTAATATCAATAATACTAACACAATCAGCATACCTTACATGTTTTCTCATTTCCCTCCTCGTTCTCCTTGCTTTTATACTTTGTGAATCTTGATCTTCTTCCCTAGGCTGTTGAATAGGATCTATTGTAGTCTTGTTTGGAGTTTCGATTTCAAACTCCACCTTCTGGCTAACACCTTGATCTTTATTACTTGTATGATTATCATACTCCTCTTTTTGACCCAACATAGCAAATTCATCCAAGGTCACATCCTTGCTAATGTTCTATCTGTTTCCACACACCACATTCTATAAACTTTAACTCCAGTCGCATACCTTAGATATATGCATTTCATTGCCCTCGACTCTAGTTTACCATCGTTCACATAAGCATAAGCGGGACAACCAAATATACGCAAGCCAGAATAATCAAAGGGTTTACCGAACCATACCTTTTAAGAAGTCTTAAAATCTACTGCAATTGATGGAGGTCTATTCACCAGATAATAAGTAGTGTTAATTGCTTCAGCCCAAAATTGCTTTGATAAGCCAACAATTGGTCACATGCATTGAGCACATTGCAGGAGTGTTTGGTTCATGCATTTTGTTGCTTCGTTCTACTGTGGTGTATGTCGTACAGTACGATGCCTCACTATGCCATCTGTCTTGCAGAATTCGTAAAACGATGTTGCAAAATTCCAACCTATTATCTATTTTGAGTGTCTTTACTTGTTTTCCATTCCGTTTTTCAACCACAGTCTTCCACTCTTTGAGTCGCCCAAACACCTCATCGTTGGATTTAAGAAGATACACCCAAACCTTCCTAGAGTAGTCATCAATGAATGTAACGAAGTACCTACATCTGCAACGAGATTCAATAGAAGAAGGACCCCACAAATCTAAATGAACATACTTAAGGATTTCTTTTGAGGTATGTTTTCCAGAGTTGAACTTGACTTTGCGTTGCTTCCCATGATACAAGCCTCACAGAACTTCAACTTTCTAGTCTCTACTCCATCCAACAATCCTTGTTTACTCAATATTGCCAGCCTTTTTTCACTTATGTGACCTAGTCTACGATGCCATAACTCCATCATGTCATTATGTTTGATTAAGGATTGAGATACTGCCACTATTCCCGTTACTGAACTGCCCATTAGAATATAAATTCCATGTTGCAATTTGCCTTTTATCACTACTAAAGCACCCTTTAGAATCCTCAACTATTCATCGCCACCAAAGAAACCATATCCATGTTTATCTAGGGTACCTAAAGAAATAAAATTTATATGTAGACCAGGAACATAACACGCATCAAATGTTCTTAAAATTCCTTCATGCATCTTAATCCACAACGAACCACTTCCTTTTCCATCAAGCTCCTTATTATCACCCAAATTAACTGTATCATTGCACTCCTTGAATATTGACAATCAAAACATCATTGCCCTCTCATTCATTGGAGCTATCTTGTACTACTGCAACACTACCACTACTACTTGATTGCTTCTTCCCATTTCCCTTCTTTCGCTGTGGACAATTCTTCCTCATGTGCCCCTTCTCTTTATAGAGAAAACATTTAATTGCTTTAGCTCTTGATTTTTAATATGACTTTCTCCCCTGTCACCATCTCTTTCAGTGCTCCTACCCTTGCTAACAACAAAACTTGCTTCTGCACAATCTCCCCAGAACCAAAAACCTTTCTCTTTAATTCTTTAGACTGCATAACATCCTTTACATCGCTAACAAAAATACTATCTCGTCAATACAACATAGTATCAACAAAATTTTCATAGGAATTCGGTTAAGAACACAAGAAAATAATAGCTTAATCCTCATCATCAATATTAACCCCAACGCCTTGTAAATCTAAGATAATTTGGTTAAAATTATCAAGATGATCTTTTACCAGCATACTTTATGTCATTTGTAAGGTACACAAATGTTGTTTCTGATATAAACAGTTGTGAGAGATTTCTTCTGAAACCTGCTTTCCAGTTTTGCCCAAAATCCTGTAGTAGTTGTTTCATGCACCACCTTGTGCAACACTTCATTGCTCAGACTCAACAATGTCACATTATTTGCCTTCTCTAGAATTTCATTCTTCTCCTCTGTCGATAGTTTCTCGGGCAGTTTATCTTCTCCATCTAGCGTTGTCGCACATCCCTGCTGAACTAGAAGAGCCCTCTTCTTAATCTTCCACATGTGAAATCGTTCGAATAGTTGAATTTATCGACATTGAACTTGTGAGTCGTCATTTTCCCAAACAGCAGACAAAACAACTTCCCAATTATCGCAAGAAAAAAATTCGAACTTTGAAAAACAGAATCCAAAACATCTAACCTTTAAAATCTTGCTCTAATACTACTTGTTAGGAATAACACAAGGCAATAAAGAAAAAACAAAAACAAAAACACATACAGGATTTACGTGGTTTGGTCAATGTGACTTACGTCCACAGGCAGAGAGAGAGTAATCTTATTTCGTCAGAGAAAAACTATTACAAGTGATTAAAACCTTAGAACTAAATACATCATATATACCTAATTGGTTCGGGCTCCTCTAAAAAATAAAACACACAAATTGGGCCAGATCCATACCACAATTCAGGTCATAATCCGCTTATGGTTCATAAAAATTAAAGGCACTCGACAATCCTAATTTATGGGTAAAGCAAACGAGTCTTTCATAACCAATTTGCTATGCAATTTTAAACGTGTTGTCGAAACCCTCAAAATGAATTTTTGATTTACTAAACTATTGTAGTATTCAGCAAAACTAAGTCAAATTCTAAAATATTTTTTCAATTTTCATTGGCAAAACATGACGAGAATATGATTAATTAACTAATAAACTAACGAGAAATTAAAATGAATTAACTAATTATAATACTTGAAAATTCAACTTTACTTAACTATAATTCAAGAAAATAATCTCATTCAATTGTAACTCTGACCGTTAAACTAAAAATAATAAAATTTCACAACTCAAGCATTTATTCTGAAACCTATTAAAATAGTCATAATAAGCTTCAATTAATGGTAAGTTTTGATTTTAATACTAAGTTTGAATAAATTAATTTTCTTGATTGAGTATTATAATATTTCATATCAATTAAATGATAATAATAAGATTAATGAAAAATAACCCTAAATTGAATAATTAAGATATCTATAACTATTAATTTTAGTTTTCTTATATATCATAAGTTAAGCATACATAATTTACTTGGTATCGTAACAATTATGAATCACTGAACTCGTAGATAGTAATTCAATATTGAATTAAATAAAGTTCAGGTTTAGAACAAAACAGGACAGATAAACAAATAGGCATTTGAAAGAATTGCCCTTCATAATTGTTATCTACATACAATAGTATTTTAAACAGATCTCAGTTTCTGCACCTCATAGGAAGATGGGAAATTTAACTTAAGAACAACAAAATTGCATTGTTCTTTCAGTGACAGGAACTATCAATAAGAGTGATAACCTCTATGAATCGAGCTCTCAAAATCGAAATTACGGCTATCCGAGTCCCGGTCTGCATCTCCATGCCTTGTCTCTTTCCTCATTTTCCTCTACTTCCTTTTTCTCTGCTAATGTTCAAGTAGCATCATAACTAGGCCAAGAAAGACTGTTCCCATTGTGCTGCTGCCTACAGCAACTAATGAAACAAGCATCCAGTCTGCCCCTTTACTATGAGGCATGATCACCCATGTGGCTGCAACATAACTTGTTGCCATAAATGAAACTGCTAACCACATATCCTTGTGAGAAATGATGAGTATATGCATCTGGGATCGCCTTCGAAATGGGATGATACTAACAAAAATAATGACTATAGAAAGTGAAATGAACAATGCCATGTTGTTGCTTAGTGCGAAAACTTTGAATGCTATAGGTTTGCTAGTAATTGCCTTCCCTTTCATTGGTCCTTCTTGGTAGACACCACTAGGAGGACAAATTCTAGCACCGAAGGTCACTGTTGCTATCAGAACTGCAACTAGAGTTACTGTGTTCCTTGCATTCTGCATCGCCTCATATGTACTTCTTGGAACTTCTTTTGGCTTTGATCTTGAGGCTTGCAAAATCCTTCTAATTTCCTTTCTGTAGGATGCTTGTGCTGCACATTAGTTGGGGAGATATGATCCGATTTTGTTCTCCCTCCAATTTGGCATCGGTTTATTGCTGCCACACCAAAGTCTCGTCTACTAGGTATGCAAGAGCTCGGGTAGTTCAAATTGTCAGGACTAGGAAAAGGATAGATGGCCGATGATTGTGATCTTTCACTATCGTTTCCTTCTCCGCGTCTTCGTTTTGGTGATGAATTGCTACTGATTGAGTTGAAGTTGGTGGCAGGAGAACCGGTACTAGGAGAAGAGTATTTAAAAGGATCTACCAAGTCTTCACCCTGCAGTGACCTTTTGACGGTTCCCAGTGGAGCAAGGGTGGTTTTTGTAACCTCTGAAGTTTTTCTTGATCCAGATGAAATGTCAATGCTTTTCTTACCACCAGTTCCAATGAGCAGTGCTTGAAGAGAACGACTTTTTTCACTATCCTCGACCTGATTAAGGATGTCAAGCGCTGTGAGTCTATCACAGTTCCGAGCATTAACTTTCACTCTTGTTTTCCTAATCAAATGCTTCGATTTGAAACATACTTATGATTAAAGGTGACTACTCTTGAATAAACAATAGGAATTGGTAGTGCTTAATTCTTTCTGTTGAATTGAACCTAATTTTATAGCTTTCTTTGTCAGTTAAGCTGATTGCATACTGAAGCCATCAATCATTGTGACCATCAATCCAAACCAATTCAAACTACGTCAAAATAATGAATAACATACACAAGTTTGACCTTAAATCATTACCTAATAGTGTTTTTCTTTAACTGCAATATGCAAGATGTTGTTACCATATCAATCCTAACAATTCCAGAGATCACTGATGACGAAATTCTGGGACAAGAATAAGAAAGCGCTAATTTGACTGTATTTTACTGCCAAATGAAGAACAGTCTCCCCATCTATTGTGAGTTGCTGATAAGAAGATGAAGCCTTTGACAAGAATTCTTCGAGGATCGGAACTTTCCCGTTCATGACTGCCAAGTGCAGTGGTGTGTAGCCATTATTATTGTACTGCAGAGCAACACTTGTGTTGTGGCTTAATAGAAGCCGAGTTATGTCTGCGTGCCCTTCAGTGCAAGCATAGTGTAATGTTGGATTTCCACTTGTGTCAGTACGTTTGGCCAAATTTGGGAACATAAGAAGCAATTCTTTGACAATATCTACATGACAGTAATAGTTCAACATAAATTTCCTACCATTTCTGTTCTTCATTTCCATATTAAACGTTCCTCCATAAAACTAGTGAAAGGAAATTCATCAATCTAAAGTGTACATGACCAATTGTAGAGAAATTTGAGGAATACCTATGTACCCTTGTAATGCAGCAAGATGCAGACAACTTTGATCAAGCCCATCTTGAAGAAACTTTAATGGATCGATAATAATAAACAAAAAACTGAATCCATAACGCTTGTGCAGTATTCTTTGTTTATCCACTCTCTTCCTTCTACCGTTCACAGTTTCTCTCAATGGTGCAGAAACAATTTTCCTTTAGGTTTGTAATATCAACCGTTGAAGGGAGAGGGAAGGGTATTTGAAATAAACCCTAGGAACTCTAATTAATTTAACAAACCCAATCACCATTATTTTGGGTCCATATTATATTAGAGTCCGTGACAGTAATATGGGCCACGGTAATTAATTATTAAAATTAATCTAACAATCTCTCACTTGGCCCATGTTACGACTTGGTGATTCAACAAAAAAACTTGCAGTGCACACAATACATTGAATTAATCAAGTCATCCTTAACTGAATTAAGATGATGGGATCATGGTGGTCACAAGTCATTGAGCGACATGATTCCTTCCATGTATCACAAATCAATCCCAACTCTAAGTTTCTTTAAGTTTTTTAATTTGAGAAATACCATAATTCTCGAGAACTACATGTTTTCAAAAGAACAAAAAATGTATACATAAACAATAATGATAACATGTCAATAAAGCAAAAATCCAACTATAAGTGAATTCTAAATGTCACATGTAATGAGCAAATTGTGATTAGAATAGCAAGGCTTTATCTATAACATCCATACACTCGACATGGTCAATAAACGCCTTGGGTGATAGTCCCTTAGTCAATGGATCTGCTACCATTATATCCATTCTAATATGCTCGAAAAACACCTTTTGCTTCTGCACTTCCTCTTTATCCGACAAGTACTTTAACTCTATGTGTTTAGCACCCTTAGAGTACTTATCGTTCTTTGAGAAGAAGATAGCTGCGGAATTATCACAACAAATTCTCAACGGCCTGGCTATACTGTCGAAAATACCAAGTCCGAAGATAAAGTTCCGCATCCACAGTACATGAATAGTGGCCTCAAAACATGCCACAAACTCGGCCTCCATAGTGGAAGTAGCAACAACAGACTCCTTTCCACTCTTCCATGACACTGCTCCTTCAGCTAATAGGAACTAATAGCTAAATGTAGACTTTCTACTATCCAAACATCTGGTAAAATCTGAATCTGAATATCCAATGACCTCTAGATGATCGGATCTCCTATATGTAAGCATATGCTCCTTGGTGCCTTGCAAGTACATAAGAACCTTCTTAGCAGTTTTCCAGTGGTCCATGCCGGGATTACTTTGATATCGACCCAACATTCCTACAGCAAAGCTGATATCAGGTTGAGTATAAGTCTGAACATATTTCAAACTCCCAACCACTGATGCTTATGGAATTCTTTCCATTTCCTTTCGCTCCAATTCATTACTAAGACATTGCGTTTTACTATACTTGTCCACCATTTGTATTGGAACTATTCCTGCAGAGCATTTCTCCATTCTACATCTCTCTAAAACTCTATTAATATAACCTTTTTGAGACAATCCTAATAATCCCCGTGATCTATCTCGAAAGATTTCTATTCCAATCACATAGGATGCCTTACCTATATCTTTCATTTCAGAATTCTTAGAGAGATAATTCTTTATATCATGTAACATGCCCAAATCATTTGCAGCAAGCAAAATGTCATCAACATAT